>OW028575.1:22072934-22420652 GCA_932294295.1 Alitta virens
CAAGAAAAAAACATTATGACCCACAAAATTGGTCCCCTCCTCAATCGACTTCAAATGGCTCCAGTGAATTTGATCAATCACATATGAAATTGTAAATATGATTGTGTATTTATGACGGTCCTCTGATAATATCCTAGATTTTCTTCAAGTGTTTAATATCCTCTCGTATCCGTTTTTAGCTACATAGCCACAGGTTGCATGTGTTAAATCTGTAACAAGAAAGATATCATGTAATAGGTAACTAAGTGATAGAATAATGACTTGGGGAAACACTGATAATTAAACTCATATGATGGTGCAATTGCATTGCAAAGATGCATATTACATTGCAGCAACAAATCTCTAATTCATTGCCACAGCTCACATTTCATTGTGTACAGGCCTGGTCAGACCACGCGTGATCTAGGATCCAAAAACACCAAAACAATGACTGATGATTTCACCAGTAATGGGCTATTATTTACCAACTGCGTCCAAACAATTGTTGATGACTTAATCACACAAATTACCTTATTGAAAAGTTGGAACTGCGACCATTCCTGGAGCGGGAGGTCTAGCGACCTGCTTGGCGTGTGTTTCACAATAGAACTTTCCTTCTACTTCAAAATATCCTGCAAAACAAAACCAGTACAAAACCAGTACAGAAAAGAGTCCAACTACAGAACTTTAGGAAACTATACATTCTCTCCATAAATGGAATCATAATATGATCACATGACAAATGCAAACTTACCGATATTTTTCAGGTGAACGCCACATTTGACACATTTGAAACATTCCGCATGCAGAGGAGCTCCCTTGATTCTGATGAATACACCTCTGCAAATGATAATTGCATGATTAACCACAATCTTACAAGTTTAACTTGCACAATGAACAAACCATGTATTCTTGATACTTACGCGCAGAGACCGCCGCACCCTTTGCAAGTCATCAGTTGTTGCGGTGGTGGTCTCTCACTAGGGGGCTTCGCGGCGGGTGCAGACACCGACTTGAATCCTTGCATTCCTCCTAAAGATTAGAAACAAATTTAGCCCACATTAAGGTCATTTTGGTGGCAAAATTGTTGCCTATTGGATTCGTTTGTTAACATATATTTAATGCACTAATTATTTTTTTCACATGAACATAATATTTCCTAATCCTATCTGTGAAAAAAAATCTGTCTTTGCAAAACTGGTATTTGATTTTAGTTCACTGTTATAACTCAATACAATTTATGCTCCCATGGGAAAAACTAGGGCATTGTAGACACCAGTACACAAACACAACCAAAAACACAGGACATTCATGCGCAAGATTTCCGGTTATGAACTCTTCTTAAGTTAAGCATTCTGTTACTGTTAGAATATAAGACCAAATTAAGTTGAAACTAAAACTGTTAAACAGCAGGGATCACTAGGGTGGTAGAGTGACTTTCCTGAACAGCTGAATACACCATCTCTTTCATATGTTTAACAGATCAAACTTCACGATAAACTTAAGATCACTGTAGACGGGTCCAAACTTACCGTCACTGGCACTGCCAGCTACCTTGTGATCATCACTGCCTGAAAGACCAGCTTCCAGTAATTTAAAAGTCCGTGATTGTTTATGGGGATTAGAATGTCCTTTAAAGGTAAACTCATCATCGGAGTCTTTCTTTCCTTTACTTGATTCATCATCATGTATTGCTGCTAACAAGATGGGCGACGGGCGTCTCTCAGCTTGGGGTTTTGGTGCTAGTGTGGGTTTTGTTGGCAATGCAGGTTTTGTGGAAAGGGCGGGCTTCGATGCAGGGATCTGGATTGTAGTTCGAGATGGGACCTGAATGGTCGATCGTTCGGATGAAACTTGCATCGACGAACTACCAGGTGCAACTTGAATAGTCGGGCGACCAGAGGAGACTTGTATTGTAGACTGGCCAGGCAAGGTTATTGTTGACCGCTCTGAAGGCACTACGATGGTTGACCGGTAAGTCTCCTGTTTTCCATTTTGCTCTATTCCATTGGACACCTCAACCTCGACTTTCTTGTCACTTTGGCTATTTATTTGGCTCACTTCGTCGTCAGCACTAACAGTCATCCTGCAACATGCCATGCGTCAAACATTGCAATCATGCTTTTATGTCAAAATAAGCATAATAGCCACATGGTTTCCTTGATTAAATTTTCATAAATGCATGAATTACGTGTATAACCTTGTTTCCAACTTAAATGCAAACAGTTAGTCTGAAATGCACACTTCAAAATTCCACACATGAATAACAACCATAACTGAGTAAAATTCACACACACATACGGACACACATTAACATTAACACCATGCAAATATCACACGGACAAAAAATCTGCTGGAAACCCATTCACCACACAGAATAATGGAAATTGCTATTGTTAGTCTCAGTTGGAAATTTGGAGGAGTTAAAGTTTATGATTCTCATCACTTCATGCAAGTTTGCTAAGATGGGCAAAACTACTTGAACTTCAAATAATCATACCTGCGCCTGGCGAGTCATTCCTTCAGTAATATAAAGTGTGTAATTTAGTGAAAGATTTTTGCTGTTGTCTGATTAAGCAAGTCTTACTGGGGAGCAGATATTCACAGTATGATGTAACTACTCGGCTCAAAGGAAAATAATTTACGACCAACTAAATTGTTGACTTAGAATGGCATATGGCAAGACCATGCACAATTAGATTCTATTGTTTGTGTAGATGTCAATGACAAATAACTCACACAAAAGTCATAATTAAGTACACCCAGACTTCATAATATCCGAGGGGTTTACTGAACTTTATCAGTGAGATACATCAAAACTGCAAAAGCATTTGCCTTACCTGTTCAGATCTTGAGCCAGTACGCTAGCGTGGGCTTGGAAGGTGTTCATTACGTTTTCATTGGAGTACATTCCCATTGGGGAGTTGTACTGGGCATGCACGAGGCCTTTTCCACCGACGCCATCATCAATGGGAGGACCGCCTGGATAAGAAGGCTGGGCATTGGGAGGAAAACTGGGATCGCCACTTTGATTGCTGGGCTGTGATTGGCCGTATTGGCTGGGCTGACCATACTGCGATTGGGGTTGGCTGTATTGTTGAGATGGCTGGCTGTACTGTTGTGACGGCTGGCTATACTGCTGTGAGGGTTGGCTGTATTGTTCCTGCGGTTGGCCATACTGCTGTGAGGGTTGGCTATACTGCTGAGGCTGTTGTCCATATTGTTGTGGCTGCTGGCCATATTGCTGAGGTTGTTGATCATATGATGGACTTGGCTGGCCATATTGCTGGGAAGGTTGGCCGTACTGCTGTGGTTGTTGGCTGAACTGTTGTGGAGGCTCGTACTGTTGCTGTGGGGGTTGAGGAGCTGGCTGAGGAGCTGGCTGAGGCGCTGCAGGAGCAGCAGGAGCAGCAGGTGCACCACCGCCAAAACCAGGAAAGGGCCTTGCAGACCTGTTGTGGCTACTACCAATCCTTACGGGGTCCTGAAATGATGTTCATGTTCACAATACCAAAGTAAAATGTCAGGCATCAGCCAGCTGGTGATTTGAATTGAACGACTTATGATACAAAAATAACAGGTCGCACACTCCACCAGATAACAGCGAATGTTCTGCTGCCTAGAATGACTTGACCTCAATTTGCAATACAAGGAAAGTGTCTCCTCTAACATCTGTGGGCGTCTCCTAGCCAATCAGACACTGTCTGTTGGGCAAGCTGTGTATTGTGGAGTGCGCCACCTTCTTATTATTACAGTGTATTTCAATGACCAACGCCTAAATACAGACTGCATAATATCCATAATATCTTTTGTTATGTTCATCTCCAGCATCTAGCCAACAATAAATCAATGGCTACTTTACATGACAGAAGAAACTAGGATCGCTGTGTATTACATACATGTAGTGTGGTGCACACATCACAAAGTTTGCAGCACAGACTACAAAGAACTGACTTACAGGTTTGTTGACAGCCAAAGACGTCTTCTGAACGAAAGTGTCATCATAGCCTGGAGGCAAAGCGCCCCCTTGTCCTTTGAGGTCAGCCAGACTGGTCACCTGAGGTTTCCAAGTGGTCACTGCTCCCCTGGAAGAACATGAAACAATTTGTGAAAGGAAATGTCAACAATTATTCTAACAGCTGAATGCAAGAAAGCGCAGCCTCATCCAGCCAGTTCAATTGCAAGTGTGCGTGCACGGTCACTGTTGTTTGAATTCCTGGTCACCCATGTGTAGCCTGTCTTTTGTTTGAAGCAAAATTATAATCAATTGTTTGCCTGCTAAGATTTTATGCAAACATTGTAGTTTGCTTTCTTGTTCTTTAATTGACTTTAAAAATCACTAAAGCAAGTTAAACTATGATGTCACCAGACAAGCATTTGGCTGCACTTCCCTGCATTCAGCAGTAAAAACTAGAAATAGTGTAAGGTTAACATTCATTGTGCAGCAATCTAGTTGTTACTTTGTCTCACAATTAAGCAAAAGCAACCCATTTAACCAAATGATTAATGTTAAACATTTGTTAAAGTTGATTGATTGATTGATTGATGTAGTAGATGTACTGTACAACCCTCTGGGGCAAATTACTAAAACTCCAAAGGGATTTATTGATGAAATGTGCAGAACTGACTATAAATAAAAATTTCAAGGAAATGAGTTAATGAACTGTAACCGCTTCAAGCTTAATGTCTATTTTCCTCATTTGCAATTAGTATGATTCATCACTGTGACAAACCAGACACTCAGATCAATACTACTAAAAATAAACCACACTTAAGTTTTAAATACATCAGCTGCACATCATCTCATGTAATATTTAAACTACAAACTAAAATATCTGTATTATACATACCCTTACGTGGATGCAAAACTACCCCCCCCCCCCCCCCCCCCCGCATTGATTGCTTTTGATCGCCAAAATCAATTGCATACATGTATGACCCCACAGGCGCTTTGCCTTCAACGCTTGCTATCATCCCCCCCCCCCCATCCCTCACAAATTCCCTGATCTGCCCCTGTAGCATATTTATTAAGACAGCAATATTTCAGCTACCTTTGGAGTGTGAATCCCACTTCATTCCCACACTTCACGATCTCATACTTGGCTTGCTCATGCTCCAGTTCGTGGGAGTTTATGCCATTAATTTGCAAAACAGCATCACCAGCCTTCATGCCAGCCCTATCAGCAACGCCACCTGGGTTGACCTGAAAACAGTAAGAGATTTCTATTTTGAGAAGTACAGAAAAATATGAAACAATCTTCTTTTTCCTTTCTTTGTAGAGTAGGCATTTAAGATTGGAATCTATAGTGTTTGCCAGAGGGTCACCGAAATGCTTGAACTATGGATGTGTTTGCCAGAGCTAAGTCAGTGATACAGATAATGAAGTCAATGGAAAAAAGCATGTGAGAGAAAAAGTTATTTGACATTCCAGCAGAGCTCTAGTTATTCTTACACTTTGACTGAGACGTTATCAACTTGCCAAACTTGTCTTGGTGAGGTAAATTTCTTCTCTAGTTTACGAACAGATTGTGTCATTCGTAACCTTTCATTAGATACAGTGTAGTGGGAACATGCACTTGGAGACCAGTATAATCGTATGATAATGGCATTACTTTAAATAACCTCAGTGCATCAAAATGTATATCAAGAACTTTTTCTTCAGGCAGAAGCTATTTTGTATGGATCCAAGCCATCTCATAAGTGGGGGAACTCTTGGAAATTATCACTTTTTCATCTCTAGCTTGTTTAGTCACAAAAGGTTGGGAATTAGTACTAAAATCTGAGAAGTATACACAGAAAACCTTGACATTTCAAGGCTAATCCAAGAAAAAATAAAACACAAGCAAGTGACAGTCTAACCTGTCAGGTGCTTAAAATATATTTAAAGTTTTATATCATATAAGATTTTTAATGAAACAGTCAAAACCTAAAATCACAGCCAAGCCCTGAAAAATATCACTCAGTTTGTCCACTCTACCGATCTCCAGAATTACGAATTTTTGAGACTAGAGTAAGTTTGGTTTAAACATATCTATTTAATTTCACTTATCTTGCCTCACGAGTCATCGAAAGTCTGAAATTTAGCTGTTGAAAGTTACTGACGGTGACCCCCACCTGAACGTGAGGCAATATTATGATGATGAAAAATAATAAACCTTTTTTTCTCATAGTTACCTGTTTGTACTGGATGTATATCAATATCTAAAGCAGGCCTAATAAGAAATTTCATCATGCAATATAGCTGTACAAGCTATAAATATGTGACTTCTAGTGTGGTCAGCAGAATGTAAGGTTACACAAATATGGAGAAAAAAAAAGTACAGGTAAAAAGAAAAACTCGAGCAACTGACTTGCATGCAATCTTTAGGTGTGTTGCTGCATAAGTCATCTGCAACTAGAAAATATATCATGATCTTGTAAAACTTTCTAAGCAAAACTCGCACATAAGGTTAACTTGATATCATATGCCAGTATCAATAATATGTGATTGCCAGTATCAATAATATGTGATAAAGGAAGCTAATTATTTCCCTATTGCTGTTTCATTGGTTTAAAATATTCATTAAGCAACACTAACTACACATATTTTGGGAAAACTAGCATGCCAGGACACAGAAGTCCCCCAAGCATGCCTCCGCCATTTTTTCCCCCAATAACGAATGCATGTGTACTTCAAATTATAATACACTTTGTGACCTTTTCTAGATAAACACATTCAAGAGCATCATCATGATCATTGCTCTGTAACAATTACTGCGACAGTAACTGTGACACATTTTATCGCCAACTGTATGTCAACAACAGAATGCATTCCAACTATGAACAATAGCAATATTATGACATAACACCACGGACTCATTATACTGTGGTTTAACATCATTGTTTAAGTTACAGCAGGCGCAGATCCTAAGTGCCCCCCTCCCCCCGGGGTTCGGCGCCAATTTTACATTGCAATAATAGCCGTCAGGGAGAGTCACTGACAATTTAATGTCGGCGCCCCCGTCTGAAATTTTCTGGATCCGCCACTGAACAGTGTCCCATAATGGTGTAAAATTAACTAATGAAGATCAGAACTATGAACATACACAATATGTAGCTGTACATCTGCTTCTACATCATACATATAATATACATACTAGGCAGACGGGAGCTATTGCTGCTCTAGCTTGTTTTCAGAGATAAGCTGCTGACAAAACATCAATGTCAATGGATTCCAGATAATAAGGATACATACAACGATAAAGGCAAGGACGATATGATATAGGCCAACATAGTTTGGAGTATCCCAGAAAGAACTACTAAGTACATATAAAGTACTGTTGTGGTATTGTACTCATGTCAATCTGAAGCCTAGTTCCTTATCCAGCTCATAGTGTATGTCAGAGGCAGACATAATGATGAGATGATAAGTCTGAAGCCAACAGCATGTTATGATTGTTGCAGAGAAGTTCAAATGTCCTTTCCGGACCGAATGTAAAAATGAGCCCCTGTCTTTATGAAATATCATTGTAAAATAGGTTGTCTTTTGCCGGACCGAATGAAATTTTGCTGGTCAGGTCCGGCATACTTCGGGAAGACTGATATTACCTCATTCTTATTTGCATTAGACACCAGCACGAGGTACAAATTTTAACATCTCATGCAATCAAATCTCACATAAAGATGAACTCATAAGGATTTCCCAAATTGAGATTAGAACCCATGCAGGACCTTAACAGAGCTGGTCTGGGCCTTTAGCCATTTACCAATATATCTGCAAGCCATTAAAGCAGCGACAATATTTATTGTCTCTGATTAAAGTCAATCAAGGAAAAGTAGCAACCTTCAACTTTGAAGTGAGTATCTCAAGTCAGCCAGTGTATATATAGTATATATATACATCCTCAACAAATAAGGATGCAAACGGGTGTTTTAATCCTGTTCAATGTTCAACATTGTTCAAAATTACCACGGTAGCTAAACACTGATCCATTAACTGTTAAAACGTCCAAAGCTATACAAACCTCACTGATCACAGCAGTGTTGAAAACAATTACCAGGTCAGTTTTGAGTGATGCATTAATCCCCCTTCCATGTTAAAATGTATTTTTAGTGTGGTAATTTGAAGTATAACTTAATAATATCACAGAAACAATAGAATGATGAAACAATGCATTGCATGGATATTGCAGCTGGACACTGTTGTGTCTAAACTAGTACATGCTGCCCTATTTAACAACACAATACACACCAATCTCCCCACCCCCCTTCCCGTAAAAATCCCTAGAATTTGAAACCCTGATCAAGGTCTGACAATGTGATTGGTAAATTTATGTTTTTCCTTTTTACACTGGGTCTTAGACCCATGGTGCCAAAATGGTGCTAACTGGTAGCATCAGCAGCACCACAAAATGTGCAAGACTTAGCAACACACCAACAGGCCTAGTACTACCTGGAGTTCTGGTGGCTCCATGGTACTACTAATACAGGGGCAACATACCCCATACTGCCCAGTGCCCACAAATGATATGCAACACTGCGAGCTACTGAATGTTGGGTGACCAGTGAAGCAAAACTGGTCAGTATGATTAAGTAGCCAGCTTCCCAGGCCCACAATCAACATGATCAATCAGGGTGCAATGACACACCAGTCTGACAATTATAATTGACATTGTACAGTATGTTGTATTGGACAAAGAAATAGTTGCCAACTTGTTCATAAATTACTTACTGAGAATTCATGTTGTTAGTCAGACCATGGAGGCACTATAAATTGTCTCCATGGTTAGACAGGGAAATCACTGAGCACTCAATATTGAAACGGCAGCGAGTTGTTTAATTAAAAGACTAGTATGCTTCATATGCTTCATATGCTTCAACTTATTGAACTGACATTAATTGCTATTGTCAGCTATTGTGCTTAGAGCATTGCTGCATTGGTCTAGAGAGCCTATTCTCCTGAATATATTTTCCAAAGAGGAACTCTAAGCTCTGCAGTACATTTTGTATAGGCATCAAAACACCATCCCTTTAAAGAAAGCAAGATTCAAGAAGCTGCAAATAGTTTTGCTTTACTATTGAATTCAGACTGTTACTTTTAGATCTATATTTATAATACATGTCTGGACCTTATTTTCTCAAGCATCCAAGCCAAGGTGAAAGGGTTATTCCTGGGCTCCTCCATACCGCTGACTTGGCCAATACTTTGGGGCAATCCGCTCTGTCAGCAGTGCACTAGCCCTACCAGCTGCAGTTCTAACTTCCAAAGCTGCTGGGCTGCTGCAGGCCATGTGCATTGCATCCCTATTTACAGTCCTTGGGCTACTAGGGCTATACCAGTTATGGGGTACTAAATGTATGCCATGGCCACATAGAGAACTTCAAATGAAAACCTCAAGATATTCAAGGAATGTGGTGTATGTCTATGTATCCTTATAAGGTAAAAAGGAGGCGTGGTTATAACTTGTTAATAACGTACGGGGTGGGGCTATAAGTGTGCCAGTTATAATTGCTTACAATGATAAAAGATGGCATGCAACAAATTTGTAATTTGATCTGATAATATGAACAATACATTTCCAACCGGATCCAATTATACGGCACGCTGGCTAAAAATAGGTCATGCTGACATGTTTACATGCTTGACAGCTGCAGTGCAGTGAGCAGTGGAACTCAATGACTGGGTACAACGGGGAAAACACCCCAGACATTCACTTACCATTGCCACGGAGATGGGGATTGGGAAGTCCTTGCCCCCTTGCAAACGAAAGCCCCATGATTCTCCCGTGTCATCCCGTCGCAGAACGAGCTTGAAAACTTTGGAACCGGGGTTGAGGGCCGTCATGATTGCTCTGTGCTCCTCAGCTTTCTCACCTGCTCAGCACAACTCCCGACAGAGGGCGCCGCTCTCCACTCTGCACGCGCTCCTACGTCATTATGACGTCACTCAGGTGGACATACCAGGCCACCCCCACATTGTAGGACCCTATCAGATCAAGCTAAGTCAGGGAATTACAGCTAAAAGTATAGCACATATATATATATATATATATATATATATATATATATATATATATATATATATAGCATATTTTAAAAATTAATTTAATTTTTTAATCCAGCATATGACTGCTGTCAGAAATTTATATTTTTCTATTGCTGAATAGTGTAGGTAAAATGCTCTTACTTGGCTGATGATAAGTACAAAGAAACGGCAATTGACATCTCGATCATGCAACTGAGTCACTTCCCAGCTCTTCCAAGTCTAAACTCAACACAATTATAGTGCCTGGTCTGGAATTGAATCCAGATCTTCGGAGATGCTGGCCAGTGCCTTAACAAGTAATACCATACTTTGCACTATGGCCATTTTTTTAAAAAGATCATCACAGCATGTTCCTTTACGCCATTCAACAGCTGTTTAATTAAGATAATAACATGACACATTAATATGATACTTATACATACTTAAATTATTTTATTAGTCACCTTTCAAGGCCAAATCACAATAAATTGAACTCCCCCATTTTTTTTCTCAGAAATTGGTAAAGAAACCGGAAAGCACTATGTTATGAATATCATTGCCAGGTGGAAAAATACCAGTATCACATAAAATTTCGTGCTTTTTGTATGCAATTATTGTCTTCTAGAACTTCTTATGTACATGACCATCTTACAACCTATGACTTCAAATTATACTCTTGAATGCTACAAACAATTAGGTGGTTTAACTTTCATGTGAATTACAGATAAATTTGCATTTATATTTAACTCATGGGCATGTAGCTGTTATCTATGACGCATGTCACACAAGTTTGACTTACTTGACATTACATTTGATTGATGCATGAATGCTGATCATGAAAAAAAAAAAAATCAAGTTAACACTTGCAACAACTACACATGTATCGATTATCACACAAGTATTATTAAAGTTTGATCATCCAACAAAGTAATACTACTTTAATTGTTGGCCTTGGTTCATTCA
Organism: Alitta virens; assembly: GCA_932294295.1. NCBI lineage: Eukaryota > Metazoa > Annelida > Polychaeta > Phyllodocida > Nereididae > Alitta > Alitta virens. The sequence goes on from OW028575.1 coordinate 22,083,880, forward strand.
ATTATCACTGATAATTAACCTATGCAAAACTTGCAAATGATATTGCAAAGGTAAGGTACTATATGGTAGCAGTAACATAATCAGTTCATCAGAGATGATGTTACAATAATATGGTGTCCACCATTACTGCAATTGTAACTTATTCAATAGGACAAGAGGGCGCTTTATCCAGCCGGCAAGCCAATAGAGGTCACTATCAGCAATTGCGCTAAATTACACAAGTCAATTGTAATCAGTATAGTGTTGTCCAAACAAGCAGACACACACGATCAGTTGAAAGCTCTGGAACACCACTGCAATTATGATGTTATAACTGTAATATCTGTAGTGATATAACAATAATGCCTTAATGTTGTTGGCAGAAAATCTAAATTCACAACCTCAATCCAAGACTATATATAGCAAAAACTTGTGTAAATCAGCATAAAAAGCAGACTAAGAGGCCACTTGCATCTAACAACCCACCCATACTCTGGAGTCTGGACAGAACAGGTCAATAGCGGGAGCCACATGATTATGTCATCAAACAATGGGCATGCAGCGCTACCCCTGTTGGCTCACACGCCTCTATTGTTATTATATTAATTAAACAATATTCACATGATGGTTAGCGCAGTTGCTGACAGGGACTTCCAATGGTTCTACCATGTCTAATCAGTCAGTTACATCACATCATTAATTAACACAGATTAACACTACATAAATTACAATTAACCTCACTCAATTCTCACCAGTTTCTGTAAAAAATATTTACACAGTGCGAATACCTGCAAATAACTTGTAATGAAACGCTATCACATACGGTTCAATGCATTGTTTACAGTAAATACTTTCGTTTTTGGCACTTTATAAAGCCCTGACTAGAAATGGAGATTCTCAATCAACACTCCCATCCTACACTCTTTTCCAACTGCAGTTACAACAACAACACTGCAACAGTTCTATGTAGAACAGCCATCGTTTCGTCATTGTTATTTAAGCTAACATAAATTTAAACTAATATCAAAACACAGGTATTAGCCTGCAAATTTAATCAGTGAACTACGCTGAATACAATAATAAGAAGGTTGCGCACGCGACAAGACTTGGGAACATTCAGCTGCCCATTTCGGAGGCCTCTGATTTATTTTAGAAAAGATCGCAGACTTTAGAGGAAGCACCTATGGACGAGAAAGCAGGCATTTACCTCTTGTCATGCAATTTAAAGAAGTTAGGTCACTCTGGGCAGCAGTATGTTCTCCACTCTCCAGTCCCAGTGGGAGCGCGCTACCTTCTCTTTTATTGGTACGAGTATACTGCGCAGTTCAATTAACATCGTCGGCTAATGCCTGTGATCAAAAGCAATTAAATACATAATACAAACAAATAACCAGATAATTGAAAAAAATCCACATGAACAGCATAATCAAGAAGCATAAATAAACATGATTACATCACTCAAGAAGATCAAATGATCACATAAACCTAATCATCATCTGAAGATGTTGAGTCGTCGTCGGGACCTGCACCTTGTCCACCTCTCCTACCAGCAGCTGAGGCTCGGACGTGATTCAAAGATGCCAACATGCGCAACATAAAAGATGCTGGAACTGTGATGGTGTCCCTGGTTTCCTCTAGCATAACTTCATTCCTGTTCATGATCTGCATGAAGAAAAGGAAAGGATTTTGACCTCTGAACAACTGAAGCTTTTGTCAGGTCAAGACAGCCTGATCAAGGTCGAAATATCAGCTTACAATAAATAACAATTCCTACCTCATCTGCGGTTTTTTCATCAAAGCTAGGTTCAGCAGCAGAGGGAGTCCAGATTTTAATGTCGTAGTCTATTCCACTTGATGCCAAGACTAAACAAGAAATCATAGTTTATCAACAAATTTGTATGAACACATTTAAAAGTACATAAACAGAATCTATAGTTCGATAACCAGCTCTGTCCATAATAACAAATACATACTTGGGAAGTAAGGATGGGGTTGGATGCAGTTGACCACATGTTTGTCTGCTTCTAACAGTTTCACCAACTGGCCAGTGTAACGATCCCAGATAAAGATATGTCCACAGTCTGAGCCACTCATGACATATTTGTCACTCCAGAAGTTGGCTTCCTTGATCTGGAATAACAAGGTCATAGCAAAGTCAAATGCTATCTGTCTATCTACTTACTTATATTTCTATCTCTATCTATCTATTTATCGATCGATCGAAATATTTCCAAGCACTCTGTTTACTTTGTTCAGAGATCTTCGGACTGATCACATACCATAGTTCGAGCATTTCGGTGACCCTTGTAAATCTGCTTCAGTGCAGGTTGATGCACACATCGCGAATCCCACTCCTCCTTCTCTTTCTCTTCTTGGCGTTTCCGATAAAGAGCTTGCAATCTCCTCGCGGCTAAATTTTCATCTCTGAAATATTTTAAATGATATTGATACTCAAAAATGAAGACATAACCAATATACTATGTATTCAGAGGAAAAATTCACTCTCACATTTGATGCAAAATACAGTAAAATGCAAACTCATACAAATTCTTGCAGCTCTACAGAAAAAGGGGACTTTTTAAATTTAGTTAGCATCAACTTATAAAAGTAATGAAATTACACTATTTTCAACAAATGACCAAGTGTCAAAGGCAACTTGAAGTAAATTTCGATGCAACTAAATGGGTTGCAGAAAAGAGTGATTTTTTGTTCTGCTCCTTACACAAATTGTTTTACGTCAAGATTGTGACCTGTACCTTGTTGGCCTTGCATATTTGTTCTGGTGAGCCCTCATCAGATCTGTGTCACTGTCCTCCTCATCATCATTGTCATCTGAATGCAATTGGAAGTCCCCCGTCGGTGGCCCACTATGACCAAAACGTCTTTGGCGTACTGAGGCTCCAACTCCACTTGAACCTTAAAAAGTCAAAATTTTTACAAATACAAGTTCTTGAGAATTTTATCCAGAATTTTTCTGTTAGTGATGCACTCCTAAAACTAGTACCGAGGCTCCAATTCCATTTATTTGAACCTTAGAAATTCAAAAACGTTACTCTTATAACTTTTGGTGATGCACTCCCAAAACTAGTACGTAATCTTAGGTTTTTCATTTAGAATGAAATGCACCTTCGGGAAGGCGTAATCACCCTCCCTGTTCTTCACCATGACACTACTGAATGATTACTGTCATTAACACAAGATTGCGCTAAATGATAAACTTGACAAACAAACAAGACCAATGCTTTATGACACAGTTAACCTGAAGTACCAGAATGAAGTGTCAACTGAAACTCAACGAAATTCTATAGCAATATTATGCTTATTTAATGTAATCAAGTTACTGACCTGCTCTTGGGACTGACCGAGAAATCAAAGGGGAAGTAGCGCCACGGAGCGAGGGCAACCCCTCTCCTGCATCGCTCTCATCATTCCCTCTACCTTGTTGAGAATCCTCTTGATTTTCAGAAGTTTCTTCAGAGGGCGGGTCTTCTCGTTCAGGAGAAATATACTCCTCAACACTAATTTGCGGAGTTAAATGCAATGTCATTCGTTCTGAGTCTCGATTTTCTGAAGTCCTGCTCTCAGAGTCCTCAACATTGTCAGTAGCTACAACATTTTCTGTTGAAGCTGAATCAGAGTTACTACTCTGAGGAACATCTTGCACATTGCCCTCAGACATCTTTGATTCCTCATCAGTTTCTAAATCAGGCAGGACGGTTTCACTTGCACAAGATTCCGAAATATTGCACTTATTGTCCGTGTCAGACTGCGTATCAGAACAACCTGGATTTTCGGACAAATAATCAAGATAATTACAGGCAGTAAATTCAGTGCTTGTTTCATCAGGGGATTCACTCAAACTAACTATATTTGATTCAGTCACCGTATCAGTCTGTGGAGCATTGTTACTTTCTAAAATGGGAGGCACTGGGTTATTTGACTGTGAAACTGGCATTAAAGTCTCAGATGGTACAGCAACATTGGCAAGTTCCACCCGAATAGTACTGGCTGATGTGCCCTCGGATCGATACTGCAAACTTATGACAGGTTCGATCTTTTCCTCCTGTATTGTTTGTGAAATGGCTTGAACTGCCATCCTGGCCTGCGTCCTAGCCTGGGCAGGGGTACTATCAGCAGCACCCTCTGCGAGTTCATTCAATGTCCCTTGATTGCCACTGCTCTGACCAGATGCTTCCAGGCCAGGCTCTTGCATATTTCTGAAAGCAGAAGTCACAGTTGCATCCGGAACTTGTCGAGAATTTGAGGAGGATGGCACTGGTTCAGATGCAGGTGGATCTGATGGAGCGTTATTGACACTTGAACTGCCGGTGGAGTCAGTCCTTGTTTGATCATTATTCAGATCGCCAGAAAGGTCACTAGACAACTGAGCAGCATCGGTAGATCCTCCTAAAGCTCCCTGTTCCTGATCACCTCCATGTCTAGCTGCCCCTTCCAACAAACGTGTCAACATTTCCGACATCCTCTGCATGATGTTCACCGATCCTCGGTCTGAAAAGACACCAAAACCAATTTCACTAGTTAACCCAATCCAAATATATATCAGACATTTTTTCAATCTCAATCGCGAAAGGTTACCACGTGCAATCAATACCTTAATAAGGTACATATGCAAGCTATACAAAGCTTCGAGGCAAGTATTATTTGAGTTCATGCTGTTGTCAAATTACCCGAGGAAGGGCTCCCTACCTTGCTCTGCTCGTTCTCTCTCTGGTCGAGCATTGGGACCAGTGTCTGACCAATCTCCTCGAAGTCTCAGACGTTTTATTGGTGGATACTTTTGGCTATCATTTCCTTTTTGCTGCAAATAGGCACACGTAAAAATAAGCATTACCAAATAAGAATCAAATGTACACATATATACAAATTAATAATTTCAAGCACTAGTAATTTTTAGGAATATAAAATATATTAACATCTCCAGGTTGATCCGGTGTCGTTGAGGTGACTGTTGTGGTGCCATCCACAGTATTCGTTTCAAACTTCTGGGTCCGCCCATCCTCCTATTTGAAAAAAAAACCCTTCTAATTAGTATGTGTACATAACATTTTACACAATGAAAATAATCTCGCACTTTAAGGTGCTTACCTTCAAGTTGAACATGTAGATGTAGTCTGAGGAGTAACTGACCAAAACATCTTCTCCGCAAGGACTATAAGCAAGAGAAGTAATACGATGAGATCTACTTTCCAACAATGGTGTTGTAAACCGACTAACCATGCCCGTCAATCCCCTTCCTGTGTAATTTCCTGGTGGAATAAAAAGACAATAGAAAATTGAATGCATGAAAGAGCAGAAATATTACCAGTTCAAACAGAGGCAATGCAGGACTGCCAACTGTCACGCATTCGCCATGAGACTCATACATTTGGAGTCTATTTCATTCTTAAGCAGTTGAGTATTTTTACATTCTAATTTGTCTTACAGAGAACTATAATACATCTTTAATATTTTAATTTTAATGGCATGCATTCATTGCTTTGCTCCTGAAGTTGGCAACTCTGGGTGATGACTGAATGTGAGTTGTTCGTGATAATTGTTTGTGATAATTGTTTGTCTTACCTGTGGCTCTGGTACCGAGCATTCTTCTGTCGAACACACGGACAGAACTGTCTGAACAACCAACACTGAGTTGCCATGGAGAAATTGGGTTGACAGCCAGCGCAGTTACTGCCCTTCTGCAGTTTATCAGGATATCCTATGCAGCAAAAAAATAATGTGTACATGTAATGATTTGTACTATTGACAGTGTTTAACTTTGGCTTAAAAGGCCAATAGAATGTCATTTATTCACCAGGCAAATAAAAAGCTCAGTACATCAATTGATACAGTTGTCATTCATTACAGAGCAATAGAATAATCAAAGTACAAGTTTCCACAAATTCTAAACTTCAAGAGATTTAAGCTCAACTTTCATTAGGTGAATAAATCTGATACCTCTTTACAGTCTGGCTTGCCACATTTTGTCTTGATCCTAAGATCGAACCATCTGACTGTACAATCCTCTCCGCACGACAAAAACGAATTGGGATCTTGTGGTATTGTCTGAACCTGTATAAATATCAAAACACCATGAATTTTTTTCTTCTTCATATATTAAAGTAAGTTTCTGAATTTGTTTACAAAACAAATATCGCATCAGCTGTTACATTATACATTATTCAGCTATGTTGCTGTGTTTAAGCTTAGTGCAAAGCCTGGTGACTTACAACCTCATAATCATAAAATGATAATTTTTAATGTAACTGTTGACATCAATGCTGTATGAAAAACAAACCTCATATGCTGTGCCAAAATGACAGACAAAAGCATTTTGTCCATGTGTTTCTTCTCTGTCTGCCTGAGTATAGTAGATTACTCCATCCCCGGAACATGAAATTATCTAAAAAAAAAAGAGCCGTACATACATACAGACGACATGGTTCTTTGCTCACACTCTGCATCAGGTTTACAGAAACTAATTGATGGGCTGTATGAATTCTGCAAAAAGTGGCACCTCATAGTAAGTTTAGCGATGTGATGGCAATAGGAACAAAGAAAAAAGACCACATATTTGAATTTGAGGAAAAACAGATAACATGACAGATAAGTATAAATACTTAGGAACTGTAATTTCTAATGATAAAGACATATTTAAACAAAACCTGAAAAATCTGACAAACAAATCTAACAACGCAATATATGCACTAAATGCATATATTAAAAATACAGTAGGAAAACTGCAACCCAGCCTTACCCTTAAAATGTATGACATGCAAATAGTCTAAGTCCAATAATGGAATATACTTCTGAAGTTTGGTTTCAGAATAAAAATATAAATAACATAGCCCTATATAGTGAACTTGGAAGATTTCCTATAGCCTTAAGATTGAAATGTAGATTAGTGAACTATTGGAAAAGACTAATAGGGTTCAATAAAAGACATCCAGTAAAACAAGCCTACAATACTTTACTTAATTAAAATAACATGGGACAGACTAACTGGTGTACCACTCTCAGGAATATCTTATCGGAAACAAATCATCTACATCTGTGGGATGAACAGAGCATCACAGATAAACAATACCAACTAATTAAAGAAAGCCTCTATACAGAATTCATTAAAATTACCTTACAACAAATAAATAACACAGATACTAACCCAAAACTAAGAACATACAAACTCTTCAAATATCATTTTTAGTTTGAAACTTTTCTCTCCACCCCAACAAACATAAATCAAGCACTAGCACTAACAAAATTTAGAATAAGTTCACATAACCTTGCGATAGAAACAGGCCGCTATACTAAACCAAAAACACCTATAGTGGAAAGACTATGTATACACTGCAACACAAGAGAAATTGAAACAGAACAGCATTTTCTTCTAACATGTCCCCTGTATAATAATGAAAGATATCTATTAATGCAGTCTGTATCTCCACACATTATAGAACTAGATAACCCGAACCATGAGGATAAATTTACAAAAATCATGTCTAGTAGAGAAAAATGAGTTACTGATGCACTAGGCAAATTTATTTCACTGTGTTTTAACAAGAGAAACCTGATCAAACTGTAAAGTAATCAAAAATTAGAGTAATAAATAATTATGAAAGTAACGCATGACCAGACTCCTACACAAGCTAAACCTAAAATTATTGTCACACTATATGACAAAACACAACTTAATAATTTGAATCAACCACAAAACATTCAAGTTAGTACATTAGACAAAATTTGGGCATTGTGTCAGAGTATTATGTGTTATGGTAAGCTCACATGGTCAACTCAAACCTACCTGTTGCATACCTGGACAATTAAAGGCAGGGTCAGCGCAATGCTGCCTGACAATGGACTATTCTTATTATTAGAAAACATTAATGTAAATGTTTTTGCAACTGTCACTTTTCTTTTGTTTATTCTATGTTTTATGTTCTTTTGTTTATTCTATGTACTATGTGCTAGACATTTTATCTTAAGTTACCTATTATATGGAAACTACGTCAATGCGGACATTTATCATTCGGTGCTAACCAATGTGATTTGATAAACATTTTGAAATCTTGGACATCTAAAACCCACATGTAATTTAGCAAAATGTTAAAAATTTTGGATGGTGCAGTAAACCTGGTGCTAGGCAATATATAACAGCTACTATGAGATTGTGATTTATTTCATATATTATTATTTTATTTTAATTTTTCAGTATTATGATATTCAGTATTATGAGATGTGTTCACTGTGATGCTATAGTATAGTATAGAAAATGAGATATATAATATTTGGATCAGTAGTTCTTGAAGTAGTATATTCAATATATGTAATTTTTATGTCTGTATTAACAATGTATTGTGCATTCTATGTACCTTGTTTATGACAAATGGGTCAAAAATGACTCCGTATGGTCAAATAATATTTATCTATCTATCATACAATTACGACCTTGATTGGATGAACCTCTAAATAATATTATACACTACAAATTTCAATGACTGGCACATCAAACTTTTTACTGTAAAATGACAGGAAAAAACGAAAGAATCTTATAGATTCAGAATTAGACTAAACTTACCCTTTTGTCTTGTGTATTGGGCAGGAAGCGAGCACTGAAGATATTGGCTCTGTGGCCAGAATGAATTGTTGCAGAAATCTGAAAAACAAGTCCATTAATATAAGTCCAATTTCTTTCTTTAGAATGGATCACATGCATATTGCATTACAAACTCATTTGCAAAACTTCTGTACCTTTTTCGAAAATGGATCAGTAATACTGAGGTGTTGGTCATCTGATCCGGACAAAATATGAGTTCCAGTTTCATTCCAGCATATTGTGTTCACCTGAATGAAAACAGAAGATCAATATATTAGCAAGGGTGCTGTTCAAAGGCAAATAAATGTACAAGCAACAGGAATAATCAACGCCTTACACATCCAGAGTGGGCCTCCAACTTTGTGTCCAGCTTCAAACGTTGAATGAAATCCAGACTCTCTGCAACAAAGCCAAGCATATGCTCAAATTAATAATGTGATTTTGTTGGTTAATTATTAAGCGAGAAAATTTATTTTAAATAGCAATTGCATATTGAGTAAATTAACACATGTATGAGAAAATCAACAAGCAGAACATTGCAAATTTTCTACATAATGTCATAGTGTCAATGATCAAAACGCTGAAAACGGTGACATATTTCCACCACAGTGCTGTAAGTAGTACTACTAGTAGTAGTACTACTAGTACTACTGACAGTACTGTGAGTACTAGAGGTGATATACGTAGGTATTTGAGTTTGACCATGTCCATGAGCAGTAAACCAACAAATACTTCCAATTAGAGCAGCTAGCAGCAGACCTTTGTTTTTTTTTTACTGTACATTCTCAGCGCGCGCACTACCCAATCGTGCTTCCTATATTCAGTAGATATATATATATATATATATTACACTGTACTGAGTGACGATTAAGTTGTGCATGATTCTCAGTTTCAGCAGCTTCAGAATCATATCAGAGCTCTCCCAGAACTGAGCATTAAAAGTTGCACGTCTTGCAAGCAGCAAATTGCAGCACTTACCCCTTGTCCTGTTCTTCAGTTGATATATCGGGGATGTTCCGATCCTGAAGTTAAAAGTTTCCCTGAATACACTCCCACCATGCGCCATTCTTAGGGATTATCATGCAAAATCTGGATTCACACTTTGTTTACATCGCTCGACATAATCCACTCTGAAGACCTCCTTGCAGCCGACCCAAGACGCCATCTAGCGGAACGCAGACATTGGATCCCCGTCCTCGGGCATTGACCTAGCAATTTCCCGCTACCAAGACCTTAGGCCTACTGTCCTCTATGCATGGTAGTACAAGGCCCGCAAGCCGCCAGTGTGGTCTTGTGGACCGATAAAGTATCCTACTCCCAAGGCCCTACAAGTCGTAATTAAATTTTGTAAGAAAAATTTGTGAAAAGATAGGCAAAATCCACCTCCAATGGGATGAAAGCCCTGCCACAACCAAAAATTATAGTATTAACATTGTAGTATCCATATATTTGATATATATATTTTTTTTTTTTGATTTTTTTTTCGCCGTACCCCCGTCGATGAAATGAAAATATTGATAACTTCACCTCTAGTTAACAATTCTTGACAATTGAGACCAATTCTGAATGCTCAGAATCTGAGGATTTTGTCCGGAGTAGTTGAATACCTAGTTATATAAATTTGGTGTTCATTTCACTAATAACAATGATAAATAATTATAACATTGCTACTAATAAATACATTAATAATACATAAATTACCTTTTTAGACCAGTGTACAATTATATTATGATGTCATAAAGGTATTATAACATCAACAAAAAATATTGACTTTTATCAACTGCTAATTAATGAAATATAATCTCCTGCAATTGAACATAACAGGGGTGGAAATATCCAATTGTGGTGGATTAGGGAATTAGGGAATAAATAAAATAAAAACTCCCGATTGCAATTAATATAATGGTTTTATTTATTCGAAATATGCAATATGAATGGTCACTCTCTGGAATTTTATTGCAATTTAGTTAATATTTCTAAGTATAAAGAGACCATGATGGATTCACATCCACATTCCACTTTGGACTACACAAGAGACAATGAAAAGAGAGGGGAATCAAAGTATTCTGCTGGAGCATGTGGAGATGTATTATTTATATATTAATGGTTGCTTTTTTTGGGTTGTGCAGTTAATAAAAAAAATCTAAACATTAAAATACTTCATTGTTATTTTTATGCATATTTCATTCGTTTTAACATAACATATATATCTGCAATAATGGCAGCTACGGAGGTTTTTGTAAAAATGTGGTTAAAAATTGGAAATTATATTTACTTCAAGTTAAAATAGTTCAAATGTGTACATTGGCATAATTTCGGAAATCGGGCGTTTTGGTTTTCGGACATTTCGGAACATTTTCGGACGTTTCGGTTTTCGGACGTTTTGACTTGCATTTGGCAGGCCAACGTCGCCATGACGAGAGAAGGCTTGCGGCTCCATTGTGAAAAAAAAAATCAGGAATAGTGAAATAAATAACACCTGAAAACGCGCAGAAATTAAACCTGAGCTAAGTTAGTACATAAGCTATGCCCCGTTGAAATAATACTGGCCCAAGACCCAGCTAGATCGGAGTTTACCTCCAAATTATCAACATTTTGCTTTAGCATAAAAATTACTTTATTAAACTCTGTTTCATAATTACAATATCATTTTAATACACATGTAATTATTCTCTCAATATCACTATGTATTGCAAATTCTCTCTATAATTTGTACCAGCTCAAAATAAGCATGGATGCTTCTTCTGTTAATTAACAGCTATAAATATTACAAACAAACAAAAAAAACATACAAAAGAGTATAATTTCTAAAGTTGCAGAGGACACTTTTTTTTTTTTTTTTAGCACTGCACCAAACCATGCAAAGAAGACCAGCTCTTATGTAGCTAGCTAGCACTGGTGCCGCAGTCTCCTACACTTTGCATTCGTGCGGAGGAGAGGACCAACTTACTACATATGCTGCTATATAGTTCACTGGTTCCCGCGCCTGTGTCAAGCATAAGCTTGTCTCGAGGCCAGAACCAGCCTAGCTACATAGCCTATTAGGTTTGTTGCCTGTTTGAATGGCCACTCATTTACGCTAGGGGGCGTATGAATCTTGACCGAAAAATCAGGTATCAGCACGCCGTTGTCAATGACAACAAATCGTCCATATCAGCGGGAATAATGTGCTTTTAACTTTTAGTGCACTTTCTAAATTACTGTTTTATTATTTAAATTTCTAATTCATCAATATCACCATGCCTCACGTCAAGGAGGAACGAAAATCTGCACCGTTATGGCGAGAATGGGACGAAAAGGCACAGAAGAAAGGTGTGAGAGGAACTGTGTACTCAGTGAATGGTGATGAATATACTGGAGAATGGCTGGACAACAAAAAACATGGTAAGAAATGCTATACCAATGTGGTATACAACATTGACTTGGTCCACTTGGATATCTATCTGCAGCTGTCTATATATTTGTATACCACAGATTTCTTCTTTTTTTTTTAACAGGCAAAGGCGCCTATAAATGGAAAGACACTGGTTGCCTGTATGATGGTGACTGGAGGAAGGGCAAACGCAATGGGTTTGGCACCTACAGCATTCCAAAACCCCATGGCGGGTATCAGAAACAATACTCAGGGGGGTGGAAGAATGACAAGAGGCATGTGAGTAAACACTTTGTCATTACCAAATGAATAAAAAGACACTAGACACTGGAAGTCTTGCTATATATATATATATATCGTGTCAAAAATGAGTAAAAAAATTAAATGGATGAAGATAACACCTGATCGAAATTTGTTTTGTTGTAATTTCAACCAGGGTTATGGAACGCATTTCTATACAGAGACGGAATACTACGAGGGTGAATGGTACGCTGATAAACGCAGTGGATGGGGCCGGATATATTATTCTGACGGGTCAATTTATGAAGGAGAGTGGTATGATGACCAGCGAAGTGGACAAGGGATGCTGAGACTGAGTATGTTCATGATAACTTCTTCTAGTTCAATCCAATGTTTTTTTCATTTATTAATTTTAAATTTATTTCATTTGCTCTTGTTTTTTTTACAGAGAATGATAACAGGTATGAAGGATCTTGGAAGAACGACCAGAAGAATGGATCAGGCAAATTTTACTATTTGGACAAAGGACAAGTCTATGAAGGAACATGGCTGAACGACATTCCGAAGTGTGGAGAAATGAAAGATTTTGGCAGAGAACATGCACCTGAAGCAACACAGTATCCACTTCCCCAAGTAGGTTTAATTCTTCCCTGATTTGTATATATGAACAACTACATGGTTATTACTGGAAATTTGTTTTATAAATAATAAAATTTGTTTATGGCAATTTTCAGGTTGAATTAGAAAACCCAGATCAAGTTCTGCAAGAAGCACAGGAAGAGTTTGCACAAGACCAAGAGTAAAACGAAACCAGATAAAAAAATTTTTTTAAACAAATTATGCGCATAGTCAAATGATAATTTCTGTGATGCAATGCTGACCAATCCTGATTATGCTGTAATTCTAGTAAAATGCATGTATTGATATGAGCTTGTGATTTAATATTAATTGTGAAATCAATTCTGCAGCTGCATATAATTATATAGATACATTCTAGTCATTATATATTTAGCTGCGATATGTATATATATATATATGTATTTATATAATAAAGCTTTATATTTAGGAATATCATAATGTTCATTATTTATATAGATAAACAATGTATATATATATGGAGGGCACCAGGGGTCGTCGGAAGGTGACAAGGGCGGTATAGCGGACCAGATGTATGATCATATTTAACGAGCCTCTTTGCCAGGCCTATGACGTAAAAGTGCTTGAAATCTCTTTATGACGTCACAAACTAATTTAGTTATGACAGCGGTTTTCATATTCACAGTAAAGACAGAGTTTATTTTTGCTTTTTCTAGAGGGCTACTGCCCCCAAACCCCCGCTACTTTACACAAAATGTTATTCTAATTGTGCTAGAACTTCAATCTTAATTTTAATCAAACTTAATTTTTTAATGGATGCTAAATATGGGCAGAGATTTGGGTCCGCTATACTGCGCTAAACCCAAAAAAATAAAACTAGTTAAGGATCCCCCCCCCCCCCCAAGTTTTGGCGCCCCTGGAGCCTGAAGGGCACCTAAAACATATAACTATTGGAAATTTGCGAAAGAAAAATTAATTAATTATTATAACTGCACGTCAAGTCTTTTGGAGCCCTTCTATAAAATCTGAAGACATTCTGTGGTAAAAGTTGGAAAAGTTTTTGATGGATATATCATGTAGATATATTAAATAAAATTCCAATATTGGCAAATATATATTTTTGCCAATATTGTAATTTTATTTATTAAAATCCCCTTTTAAATTTTTTCTTGTTTTTTTCAAGCACCTCATATCATCAGTACATGTAGTATCCCAATTCAACATTTACTCTTGCCTCAGGAGCTCACTGACTCACAGAGTGAACCAACTTTTAAATGGCTCTGAGAGCTTCTGAGCTTCTCTACCTGGACTCTATCCTTATTTAGACACTGAGCACTAGGCGGTGTTTGGTGCAGTCAGTGCTGCCACCTTGTGATTTTGTCAATTTTTACGTCACATTTTCGGTCCTTGCACATGCGCTCCACGTCATTACAGGAGAGTTGTATATTCCATCGTGGAGAAATTGACAAGGCCAAAATTTACATATTGGACAGTCTAACTAAATAACACGGGGTGCTTCGAACATGTCTCAGAGTGAAAATGCGACAGACTGTGGAACGGAGCTAATTTAAGACTCGCCAGGTTTTCTGAAGACTTTCATTCAGTGGTGAGTGACGGGATATCACAGCCTGAGTTGTGGCTTCTTCGCCATGAACCTGAGTTTATTTCGTCGTTATTTCTGAACTCTGTCAAGTGAATTTCAGTGTATTTTTGGCTTAAGTTTGCCAGACGATCAGTGATAAAGGTTGCTGACGGGAACAGTTAACTATCCAGTGGTTATTTGGGGTCTTGTTGGCTTGGATCCTTTCAATGATCCAGTGAGTTGCCGTTTGACAGTTGCTCCGGCCAGATTTCCTTGCTGTTGTCACTGCCAGGTTGGTGACCACGCCTCCGTATCAAAAACTCTGACAAATAGTTAGGATAACAGCTGTATGATACTGACAAATACATACATATCTCACAAGACAAATATAAGTTCTGAAAGGTTGAACATTGTTGAAAGTTAAGTATTAGTAAACTTGGGACTGAATCAATGAATGACATTTTGATCATTGCGTTTGATCTCATCAACAGTGTAATCCTTCATTGACATTGTGTAAGATAGAACGACAAGTCACAACTGACAACAGGTAACTAATTTAATGTGATGTAATAGGACTGCTTAATGAAGGCATTTCTACCAAAAGAGTTAAATTTGGAATATTAATTACACAGTGTTATATGTAGTTACCTGTCTATTGAAAAATACAGGACAGTCAAGTGTTAATTGTAAGCTGCCTATTCTGTAAATTAAACCCTAACTATGTTTATATCACACCATTCTGTTATCAGTGTGTGCAAAGTTATTACTATGAGACATAATTTTACATAGAAACATACTTAAAAATAATTGTTTTGAATGGCTGATGGGTTGTCTTTAGATCCCTTAAAACTCATAACTGTTAATTATGAGCATTACTGCATGGAAGCCATGCTTGCTGCCTGTCCTTGAACTGTTCCTTTTGTTAAAGAAATGTTGTTCACATCACAGGCATCACAATCACCCTCTGGTGTAGCCCCCCCCCCCCCCCCTGGACCGCTGACTGCTATATATTTATAGTAAGTATTTAACAGTCAGCGGTCCAAGGGGGGGGGGGCACCAGGCACTACCAGAGGGCGATTGTGATGCCTGTGGTTCACATAATAATGGTTTAATTATCATGTTTAACATCTTGAATGATGTGTGATTTTCAAGCTTTTCATGGTATCATTTTCAGACAATGGGTTCACGACCAGAGAATGGGGTGTACATCATCCTGGGAGAAGTCAATCTCCTGGTGACGGCAATGCGCCGCAATTCCAGATGGTCGGCACATTCCCATCATGTGAGTAAAAGACTATGCATAAGCAGGGGTTCATGAATGTAATTAACAATATAATTAAGTTAATTATCCAGCAGAAAAGTATTGGTTGTCGTCCTCATCTTTTGGTGTTCTCAATACATAGATCGTAAACTTAGGGGCCAAACCAACCATTGCATTGCAGTGCCACGTGAAAAATAGGAACTATTGTTTCCTTGTAGGAATTTGACCATCCCATCTATAATGAATATAATAATTCCTAAACGGTTTAAAATGGCTGATGTGCAGTTCAAAAAGGCTAAACTGAACCTGCCAATTTATATATGTAAATGTAAAGAAATGAAACATGAATATATTTTTTTAAATGTTGATCTGAATTATACCTATCACAGTGTTCCAGCTAGGATTTGAATTGGGCACAAGAATATTAGGGCTCCTAAATAGACTCATATAGGGTGACCAGCTAGTGGAAAAGCCAAGTTCGGGCATGGTGCTGATGAAAACGGCATGGCTCAAGGGGCCCTGCTCAAATGGCCTAGCTGAAACACTGCCGATAGATTGGGAAATGTTTTTTTACATTTTTCTAAAAAATTTGAGGATACTAAAAATATTGAGTTACCTATGATACATATAAAAAAAAAAAAAAGACAAAATTCTATCAGACTGTATAGCAGAAAATTTTGAAATAGGGCTTTGTTGAAGAGAAAAAGAATTATGAAGTTCAAAATTTCCCCAAAAATTCTGCTTTTGAAATGCAGTTTGCTGATTTTTACAATGACCTGAAATCAACTCTAAATAACTTTGAAACAAGGATAGTAATGTTTCTCGACTCAACAATACTGAAATTTATCAAACAGAAACAGCCTGATCACACAGATTTGGGCATCATTATTACTATCCCATCTTAACAGTGTTCCAGCTAGGATTTCAATTGGGCATGCCGCAGAATAATATTAAGAGGCGCCTAAGGCACCTAAATAGACTTATATAGGGTGCCGAGCTAGTTGAAGAGCAAAAAAAAAAAAAAGGAGGTCTTCATTTTTTTTCGGGCAAGGCTCTTGACAAAATTGGGTGTGTGGCGCAAGGGGCCTCGGGCATGGCACGGCGTCATGCTCAAATGGCCTAGCTGGAACACTGTTAAGCAACGCCAAACCCAGAGGTAGGCAGGTGTTGAAATGACACTTTCTGTTAATCTACAATTCAGCAACATAATCCACAAGATATCAGCAGAACGATCAATCTAATATACACATGAAGAACCTTTTAGCAGTGATAGTAGATTGTTAACAAATGGCGAGTCATTTGGCTGGCGGTATTGTGACATCACAAAGCTTTTTAGTTAACAATGATGCTTTCAAAGGGCGCAACAATGCAATGGTTGTCTCGACCCTTAAGACATCAACCACTTGTTACTTTGAATTCAAGAATTGGAATGACCTCCGTTCAGAGGTATGACGGCACTGGCACACCGGGTTATTGTCATGCAATGTGTACACTGTACAGTTGTTGGTTGTAGAAGAGGAAAACCTTATTAGATCATTTGGTTGTCCTAGGCTATTGGTTGTCTTGGACAGCAGGATTGTTCCTATCATTTGTTTCTATATTCGTTTGTATTTATGACGAAGTATGCACTGTCATTTTGAAAGTCATTATCAAAGTTCTGATTTCTCTATGTCCAGGAAGATGAACAAGACCCACTCCTTAGCAGTTTTTCTCAACTCAAGGAATTACTTAACACTGTAGCTGGTGAGTTCTATGCAATTTTTACTTCATTAATTTATAATATGTTTATGCTTTTAAAAAAGACATACTACTGAGGCATTCTCAACACAAATTTTGACACCTTTTTATTGCTACAGATCTGTCAGAATTTAAACCTAACGAGTTTCTCAGTCCCTTTTTGGATGTCATCCGATCGGAGGACACCACTGGACCTATCACCGGTTTAGCATTATCGTCAGTTAACAAATTTCTATCTTATGGATTGATTGGTGAGTTGAAGTATAATAAAACATTAAGTTTTATCCTATAGTTAGTTTCTTTAGTGTTAAAGCTAACACAGTGGAACCTTAGCGTAAAGATCACCCAATAATTGAGACCACCTCAATTTTAAGACTTATAACAATAAGTGTTCATGTTCATTATAAAATTTTCATTTTATAATGCGAAGTAAAATGTCTTGTATTTATTTTGTTTCCAGATCCTAATTCAGACTCTGCTGGGGCTGCAATTGAAAACATAGCGGATGCCATTACCCATGCAAGATTTGTGGGGACAGACCCAGGGTCAGATGAAGTTGTGCTCATGAAAATTCTCTATGTAAGTTTAATTTCCCATATCTTTCTTTTTGCTATACTATTGAAATAGTCTGGAAAAAAGTGCAGTATAGTGGACCCAGATTTATGACAATATTTAGCGAGCCTCGTTGCTGTGCATATGACGTCAAATGGTAGGATTCAATGAATGACGTCACAAACAAACAGCGGCAGTTTTCATTTTCATAGCAAGAACAATGTTAATTTTTATTTTTATCGGGGGCTACCGCCCCCAAACCGCCCCTACCCTTCACAAATGTTATTCTTCTTGTACTGCTGCTAGGATGCACTTTGCTTCAGCATTCACAGCCGAGGGCGGGAACTTTTTCAGCTAATACAATTGCAGTATTCTGTCATAGCCACCTGGTGGAAATATAGAGAACCTTCCGTGAAAATCCACTATTAATACAGAGGCCTAATTCCGCCTTGAAGAGTGGTACGTATGTTTGATATTGATTTATTCTATTCCAGGTACTGAGGACTTTGTTACTAACACCAGCAGGATCAAAGCTTACAAATGAATCTGTGTGTGAAATTATGCAGTCCTGCTTCAGAATATGTTTTGAAATGCGTCTAAGTGGTGAGTAAAGTTATGTATTTCAATTGAATTTGCTATGAGATGATGAATTGAAGATCCTTGCATACAATCTCTGAGTTTCTAGTTCTTTGTGGTCATTTGTGTTTCATGTTTTTCCAGAATTACTGCGAAAGTCTGCTGAGCACACCCTAATGGATATGGTTCAGTTGTTGTTCGCTCGACTCCCTCAGTTTAAGGAAGATCCTAAATGGGCCATTGGAGTCAGAAAGGTAATTAATTCACCCTATCAGTATGGGTGTACTGTTTATACCTGATATAAATGTGTCAATAAAGTAGGGCTCTGTGGCAGCGAAAGTGTCATATTTATATTCAGATGACCATACTTTGATACTTGTACATTCCGGAATAAATACTAATGTGTCTCTTAATTCTGCATCCCTGATATCCTTTTCCAACCGTTTTAGCAATTTACTTGAATCTTTGGAACTATATTCAATGATTTTGTAATATAGTTAGGTCCACTTCCATATCTTGACTTTCCTGATATTATTTCAGATTTACTAAATTTTATTTGTATAAATTAATATTTTCCCCTACGCTAAACCGTGTAGTTTGAAATAAATAAATATATATATATATATATATATAGTGGGATGCAATACATTTATTTGTCACAAATTGTGGTGAAATATAAATTGTTCAGTTTGCGATTCACTTCAACCAATTTGGTATATACAGCAGTCTACAAATGCAAGTAGGATACGATTAATTTGTGTATCGCAAATAAGGTGCTGTACTATAGTTTGCACAGATAATCAATTGGACATTTTGCCATTAATTTCCACCTGACTTTGCAGCTGAAAATGAGAGCAGGTGTCATGGAGTCCACTAGAAGTGGCAAGAAGAAGAAATCCCCAAAGTCTCGACATAAACGAGGAAATACGTTGCATCACAGTAGCGGTAGCACAAACAGTTCACATCATACTACATCACAAACTGCACCTTCTCAGACTTCTGTGTCTGCTACTGGAGACTATTCTTCACAACCAAAAGATGAGTTGACTTCCACAACGGAACAAACAGGCCCTGAAGTGCTACCCACTCCTCCTCCGTCAGAAGTCACCTCTCCGACTGACGACCAAGAAGATGTGATTGGAACGACCCCCGTAGCACATGGTGTCACTGTTATTGACATTCGAAAACAATTTCAGGTACGTCCAATTAGTTTCTTAGGTATTATATAATTATTAAATGCAGTTACCTTTAAGACATACGGCAGAAATTTTGTGTACTGTTAGGTTCTGCAATAGTGTGTCACTTGTCCAACAAGGGTACACATTTCTCTGACAGTTCATCAGAAAGCACTTAACCACAGACAAGACATGCTCAAGTGATGGTTAAAAACTCAGTAAAGACAAGTTTACAAGTTTGGTGGGTTCACTGTGTTGCTTATACAGCATAAGTTAATACAAACATACATTGTATTAGGTCCATAGTCACTACTCAGCACACTGCTAAAGTGATCATAGACTAGGTATGAGACCAGCTGCATCAAACTTGTCTTAATGAGGCCCTTATAATTAACAATTCACATAATCACATTGTGCTACAACAGTTGTGGTTAGGGGCGGTTACCACATCAATATTTATGGTAACCGGGTTACCATTGTTGAACCTTATTTCGATCCTTGCTATAGTTGATTGGTATGACTGCAGAGGTGCTGTAGAGATGCAATTGATGTAATTGCATTTATGATGTTATGACATTGATTTAGGATGCTGATGAGGCTGAGGCGAGAGGTGCAACTGGGGACCAAGGAGAGAGTGCACTCCAGGAAGGTGAAGGAACAGAGAGTGAGAAACAGGATGGAGAAGAATCAAAAGAAACCGCAGAGGAGAGAGAAGATGAAATCGGAGACAACTCCATGGAGGCATCTGAAATGGCCACTCTGAAGGTATGAGGATTACGGAGCCATATCATTATATATTCAGGGTACTCAGCCATTCTGGAAATCATGCAAAAACCTGGAATACTGGGGAATAAGTTTCAGATGTTCATGTCAGTGATGACATATTAGGAAGAAACATTTAAAACTAAGGACATTTGAGATTGGATGGAAAATGTATACCGTCGTTTTGCTCACAAGCTTCTCTGTATGACAAACGAAGCAACTTTAGTTTATAGAAATGAGTCATTTAACAATTGCAGGTATCCACTAGTGAAGCAGACCTCAGTGTCACCACTTCTGATATTGGTGAGGACATGGATGCATCTACTTTGTCCGAAAACGAACGACTACCTGAGTCTTCCACTCAGGAGGTTGATTATATTAATCCAAGGGGTGTGAGGTTCACTCCACATCAGCAGGGAAAAGATGGTAATTATTATTTTTATGTTAATTTATCAGACATGTGACTTTGCTTGGTGCCAAAAGTAGGTCAATTACTGTGAAGGGACTGTTTGTCACTCATCTTCACGATGTCAAGGTGTCACTCATTGTCGCACAGCGACACCTTGACCTCTCAGGCTGTAATCATTTAGGATTTGCCATATTCCAAATATGGCAAGGCCTTCTCTGATTGTGCAATAAGTTTTTGTTGCATCCAATCAAAAAGGAGATGAATAACCACTCAAATTTAGGCTATTCAGGGCAAAGGTCACTGTCTTAGCTCCGTGCACCGTGACTTTTGCGGGCGGGAAAATGTTTGTCTGTAAATTAGTGGCAGATTTTATACTTTAAAAACTGTTTTAAAACCAGTTAGTGATTAATCTGCCTGTTAATAAATTCTGTAAAGCCAGGTCACAAAATCTTCTGACTTGTAGAACCTCATTAGTAAAGATACAGTTTCGGTTTTTTAGATATCTCGTTGTCATGGTCCATTTGTGATTTGTGGAAGAAAACTTCTATTTCTAGTAACTTGCTCGCTGTTAAACATATTGCAAATTTTTTTTTTGCATTAAGCTTTATTTGGAGTGACCTGGCTTAGAAACTTCTTGCATTGCAATTATGTCAGAAATCTCCTGTATTCATGTAAATAATCATTAATTTTTTTTTCAGGAGGTGGCCCACTCATTCCATATGGCCTGCCATGTGTCCGGGAACTCTTCAGATTCCTCATTTCCTTAACAAGTCCTTTGGACCGCCACAATACTGATGTTATGATTCACATGGGACTGAGTCTGTTGACAGTAGCCTTGGAGTCGGGAGCTGATTACATCCCAACATTTCCGTCCCTCCTGTCTTTGGTCAAAGATGACATGTGTCGCAATCTCTTTTTCGTAAGTTTGTTTTATTCGTTTTTGTGTAGAATAATCCGCATGACCTGTGAACTGTTGTAGCAGCAGCTATTCAGTTGAATTGGATTTCTTGGAATGATATAAGATTGTCAGAAATATTCTTGCCATATTGGGTAAATGAGGTTCTCTGTCTAGTTCGTCAGCTTGTTATATTTATTTGTAATGGTTTCTAATGATATAATATATTGCATTTCCAGCTTCTTCAGTCAGAGAGGTTGTCACTGTTCGCAGCTTCCATCCGAGTTTGTTTCTTGCTCTTTGAGGCTCTTCGTAGCCAACTCAAATTTCAGCTGGAGGTGAGTTACAATAACTGTTCCATCATATTTTAAAATCTAACCGATATAATATGGAGTTGACCTGTATGGATGATTCACTCTCTTATTTTCTCGCCAGATGTATTTTACCAAACTGATGGACATCATTGTATCGGAGTCGCCTCGCATCTCTTACGAACAGCATGAAATTGCCCTTGAGTCCTTGGTTCAGTTGTTGCGCATTCCTGGACTCGTCACTGAGTTGTATCTCAACTATGACTGTGATCTGTACTGCACCAACTTATTTGAAGACTTGATGAAACTCCTGTCTAAGGTAGGTCTTTGAAAATTCTTGGTATATGATGATGAGCCATTAAAGACAGTCACTGTCTGTAAACTAATTCACTGACCAGTTGATCAATCTGTTTATAAATGATCAATGTGAGAATTTAGTATGCTGCCATTTTAAGAAACGGGGTAAGAGTTGAAGTCCAGGCCTATTTGGACTACATCGTACATTATGTATATATGACATCCACAAATCCTTATTAATGATGTATGATTCTCTGTCTGTGGATCAGATGAAGTTTTACTTCTAGCTGACAGTTTCAAGGACCATCTAGAATGTTCAGCCTGCCCTCTGGTGTTGTTGTTTGAGACCTCTGACTGCCCTCTGGTAGACGACAGATTCCATGAGATGCCCCTCTACCACTCTGTCCCAGATGTGTTAATGTTATCATAGCTGGATGTAGTAAAATAAATATTAAATGATCTTTCAGAATGCATTCCCAGTGTCTGGACTGTTCAGTACACATCTTCTCTCCTTGGACGCTTTGTTAGCGGTCATTGATAGCATTGAGCAACATTGTCATCACAGAGTGCTGCACTCGTCTAAGTCAGGGTCTGACGACCAACGATCGAAAGAAAACGCCCCTCACAGGGTGGCCATGGAGGGTGAGTCTACTTTGTCCGTTTTCTGTTAGTCGTGTAATAATTCGCTGCCGTATAGTAAATCTCCAAGATGAGGGAAAAGTTGGGTACTATTCGGAAAATTCTGCAAAGCACAAAGCTAAACAGGAAATATTTTCATCACAGAAAGGTACCAAATAAAAAGATGCCTTTCTGATGCATTTGCTTGTCAGAGATTTATAGATATAAATACATTTCCATTTTGTAAATTGCATTATTTTTTAAATATAAATGGATACAGCGTTACCCATACTTTGCCTCTCTTGAATATTAAATGCATAGTAGATTCATTTCAAATTTGATACATTCGTTCGTTAAGTAATTAAGATAGCAAATAGTTTTGATGTCGCACTTATTGTTTTGTTCATTATAAATGGTATTTGTTGTAAATGTATTGCACCTTTTTAAAGTTCTTGCAATAAGTTCCCAGAATTTGTGTAAGGTAATACAATAATGTTGATATAGAGAGGAGCAAGCTGGGTTAGCGCATGATTGCTGTTAAGAAGGGAAAACCCTTTAATTTAGTTTTAGAATGATTAGCATTGATCTGCATTTGAGATTTGTTTTAGCTATTGAATGCCATGCCATTGATATTCATACATGTACTGTCTTTAAGCAATCTGAGCACTGGTGATGATTTTCTGACTAGACTCTAGAAAAAAAAACGTCTCTGAAAATATCTTTACTTCTGTTTGCTCTGATTAAATGCATGGGGTACTAAACTCTGCATCTAACCTTTGGGGGTTACTTAGTGATTGCAAAATGGTCATCTGTACCTAACCATTGGTCGTTATCTTTATGTATCCAATGCTAATTAGGACCATTTATTTCACCGCCAAATTGATCCATTATCAGTCAAAAAGACATTGACAAGTCGAGGGTGTTCAGTCACAACAATTATATCAGAGTTCCAGCTAGGCCATTTGAGCAAGGCGCTGCGCCATGCCCGATGCCCTTTGCGCCACGCAAAATTTTGTCAGAGACGTGCCTAATTTTGTCAGCGCCATGCCCATATTTAATTAAAGAGAAGACCCTTTTTTTAATTGCTTTTTGAACGAGCTAGACACCCTATATGAGTCTATTTAGGTGCCCTAATATTCTTGTGGAACACTGCATAGTGTCATGAATCAGTCGGCCGCAGACCTCAGTTCACCTTTCAAAATTTCAGGCTGATTTCAAATCGCTGACTGCCATCACTACTTTGCTATAAAAACAGAAAATGAGAGTTAGATTGGAAGCGCATGCAGCTGATGTCAGATGTAGTTTTAGTTGTGAATAACATAGCGCAAGATAAGAATCCTAGCCTCATTAATTATGGAAGTTTGGCTTGTAGAAAATTTGTATTATCTGAAATTTACAATAGTATTATTACCTTCTTAAAATCAGTCTGTAACGTGGTTAAGATAACCCTATAATCCCTGAAATGATATGGTTATTATCCTCAAACAAATGTGAATGTTTTAAAGCTCATACAGCACTTATCGCCACAGCACCGACGATTGAAACTTTTGAGAGGTCTCAGGGTTTTTTACAAGATATGTAAATGACAGTTGTAAAGATATTAACCCATATATAATCTACCTATCATTCCTGTTCTAACTTGGGCCAAATGGGGTGAGCAAAATGTTGGTCATGTAATTACAAACCATTAAACGTAACACAAATGACTTGACAACCACAAGCCCAGATGTTTGCAAAACTTATGAAAAGTTTCAATCGTCGGTGCTGTGGCAATAAGCACTGTAATTAGGTCCTAAAACATCACATAGTGCTATAGTTGATTGGCATGACTGCAGAGGGCGCTGTAGAGATGCACTTGGGTAGTTCGGAAGACCTCGATGAAGTGACTTTTTCTGTGCCCCCGATGCCACCCTCCTCCGGCTATGCCATGGCCCAGTCTCACAGACTTGAATCGAGCCCACAGTCAGGTATGTGGTGAAGGGCTTGGCTTGACTAACACCTAGTTGTCTTTCTGGAAGTTTCTGCATCCTTCAATATAGTCTAAGGGTTTGAAATGGCATTCACCTTTTCTGGTATAGTTGCTAATCTGTTGCTGAACCATATTAAAGACTTTTTGGGGGTAAAATGCAGTACATATAGGGGAAAATGGCTGAATAGATTATGATCATTGCCCAGTTTGTACACTCGATCTGAGTGGGCAGACTGGAACTGTATATTTCAAACCCTGACTGCCTGGTTATTAAACTAATTGGTTGGAAGTTGTATTTATTAGGATCATATGGTTAGGGTTTTTTGAATTACCTAGAATTAAGCAATGAAACATGCATGCTTGGCTTATAATATGCTTTAAAAAAAAAGCTATGCATTGATGCGCTACGAAGGCATTTGGCAGTGTGGCAGTTTGTTGCATTGCATGAATGAATCTTAAACGCTCTAAAGTAATGAAACAAATTTTTCCTGCCATACCGTACTGAAATATATAAGGTTTCTGATTGATTAACAACCTGTTTTGCTACTTGTAACGTCAGGAAAAGTTTGAATAGTCTTTGTTACATTATATTTTGCAAATGTGCTGCAGGTTTTCTTTGAAGAAATTCCTTAATTTCATGCATGTCTTGTTTAGTTTTTTTTTTAAATATGTTTAGTTTTATAGGTGTTTTTTTCATTTGTATATAGTTGGAGGTGTTTTTAAACAAGTTTTTGTTTTTTGATTCCCTTTTTTTTTTTTAAGGAATGGTTATTTTTAGTTATAATGCATTATGCATGACCTTACTACTTTGTGTTTTTCTAACTCGTCATCTGTTACACTACGAACTGAATGTCATATTACACAAGATTATCACGTCTACTGTAGAGATGATATTTGCTGGAAGTTGTGCAGTAATACCATCTTTCTAAGCCTGTATTATCGTTGTAACATAGCTTTACATCCGTCGATCTTCTGTACTTTCTCTTTGCCCTGTAGCTTGTAATATATTCATCGCAATCTAGTTGTATACATTTGTATTTGCCAGTGCACTGATATGATCATTTATCATTGTGAAATTGAATTGCATAAATGTAGTGTCATTGATCATTTGTGGTTGCTTGAATGAAAACAGCTGTATTACATTTCATGAAAATAGTAAATATTGATGTCACTATTGAATGATGAAAATGATGAATTGGCAGACAGAAATATACAGTTTATGATAGAAATTAGTAATAAGGGTTTATTGTGTGGTGATGATAATTTTATTGGCTTAAATTTTCAGTTGAAACTGCAGCTGAAAAGAAAGAAGCCCTTAAAAAGCAGCAAATTCGACCGAATCGGATGAAACCAGCCGACCACATCCCGTCGGAGGAAGAATTAATTGCCATTAAAAACAAGAAAAAGGTGATTTCCATTTTATATGGAATTTCACATAATTTGATTACAAGCTCTGGTTTCTAACATTCTTTAGAGCGCCTGTGAACTAGCACAAAACAAGATGAGTGTTTATTTGGATTTAAAAATGACATAAAATCAATTTTTTAAGTCGTCCGGGGCTTGGCTTCAAATCAAACGTGACCTTCATACAGACCTGGCTTTTAATCAAAGAAAATATGGTATCAGCTGCACTAGATTTCTCCTGGTCACATTAAATTAAACTTGTGAATAACGGAGATGAGCATTTAATTGCAGCATTAGATTGATTATGCTACCAAATGTTACCATATTTACAATGTAGAATACCTATCTTGTGATGTAGAATGTACGAGGTAAAAATATTTGAGTGATGTTATTGAAATATATATATGAAATTTGGCAAATTGGTTTGAATATATTCATGAGCGAAAATCCTGGGAGGAGGGAGGGGAGTTATGGGTAACCTTTAGATTTTGGTGAACTAGTCATGTTCTAGAAATTTATATTTCTTCATATTTTAATGTCAATTTTTACCATTTTGTGGCTCTGAGAGGCTTCATCTCCCCCCCCCCCCCCCCCCCTAAATACTTGCACTTGACATCTTTACATTTTAATCAGTAATTTGTGACATTTTTGTGTCTGCTTCATATTCCAGCTTTACCAATCTGGCACTGAGCAGTTCAATGTCAAACCTACGAAAGGAATAGCGTTTCTACAAGAGCACGGGTTGCTATCAACACCTCTAGATCCTGGTGAACTAGTTACGTTCTTGAAGGAAAATCCCAAACTTGACAAGAAACAGATTGGTGAATATATCAGCTCAAAGAAGAATGGCACAATGCTGGAAGCATATCAGAAGTAAGTCTGAAAGTTGTGCAGTTTCTAAGAAGGTAGAAGACAACTCTTCTTGTTTGTTTATGAGGTGTAATAGTGTACTTTTTATTGTGACTTTCTAGCGGATTTAGGCAGGGGGGTTTAGAGGGGTTTACCCCTCCCCCCCCCCCCCCCACCCCCTTGGCCTAGTACATTTTAATTTAAAAAATGCAGTGGTCCCCACAATACATAGAGTGAACATTTTCTGGATCCGCCCTGGGAATCACAGAATATTTTATTGATAAATCAGCTCTTATTAACCATACATTACTTTGTTATTTTAATTTTGGATCTTATATCAATCAACTTACGTATCTAGAACGGGGAGAAAAAACTACTAGAGGGCACGGCCACCAAGTGAGATAAAGCACAACTAGACAACATCATCATTTATTATAACAAAAATGACATCACTGAATTGATGACATCATCAAACAATGCTTTATAATATAATAGAATATCTGCTTTGATGCGAGTGACCTCTGGTGGTACTTTTGCTTCCCATTTGCCAGTAATAATAAAAAATTTGATGCAAGTTGTCTGTACTTGGCTTGATTTTAGGTCTTTCAACTACGAAGACGCACGAATAGACGAAGCTTTGAGAATGTTTTTGGAGACATTTAGGTTACCTGGTGAAGCGCCTGTGATTTCTTACATAATGGAGCACTTTTCTGATCATTGGCATGTGAGGAGCTATAGATGCTAACTTTTATAGATCTTATTTTATCCTACAACTACGGCGTTTAGCAAATTGTCAGAACTTCTGTTAAAATACATTTCTTAACATTTCATATGTAATCTTTTATTGTTAGAACAAGCAGTTGACTTTCATACGTTTACATACCACTTAATTGCTATTCAACTCGATTCAATTCTGTTCTGACTCGTACCTTAACTCGATTCCCTCAAGGCAGTTGTCTTTGAATTGCTATCAAGTAGTGTTCATGGTTATAATAATCTCGTTTTAATATTTTTTTGCAGAAAATGAACAATGAACCATTTGCCAACTCTGATGCTGCTTTCACGTTAGCCTATGCTGTCATCATGTTGAACGTCGATCAGCACAACTTGAATGCCAAGAAACAGAACATTCCCATGACTGTTGAGGCAAGTCTGTTATAATAATTGACCAGAAATATTTGTCAATTCAAAGTGAATTAGCCAAGGTGTAGACTCAAGACGAACTTATTTGCCTTCATACTATAATATAATAATAACCGAAAACAATACATATATTCTATTTACAGTGTATGAAAGCCAGGAGGAACACTCTAAGACACATTAATAGCATCACTATCGAGTGCCCTCCTGGTTTTCCGAGAGATCTAAGCAAAACGTTATTAATGAATGACAATGGCATATTTTTACATTACATCAATGTAGATGTTTGGAAGGATGTCCCTAAGATTGTTTATAGAAATCAAGCATGATTGTAAAAAGGAGATCATTGAGCCCATGTTATCTTTTTGATGACATTCACATGCTATATCCAACTGTAGCTGTTTGTTAACTGTGAGACATTTACCAGCAGTGATTGCAGTGACCTGTCAATAAGTTGACTTTCATTGCAGGATTTCAAGAAAAATGTAAAAGGTGTCAATGGAGGTCAGAATTTTGATGAAGACATGCTCAATGATATTTTTGAGGGAATCAGGTTGGCATATTATGGTCTTTTCACCTGGGATAAATATCAATTTCATATTAATTTCATATCAATTTCAGCCAGCAGAATTTGAAATAATATAAATACAATGCTTATTTCCAGGAATGAAGAAATTGTTATGCCTGCTGAGCAGACTGGTTTGGTCAAAGAAAATTATCTCTGGAAGGTGAGCAATAAGTTAACAATGGTGATACTGACAGGACGTCATCTGTACTTTGTCATGACTGTACCCAGAGCTGCATATCTCTACATTGTTAATTTTTCTTCAGATAATTTTGAGACGAGGAGGAACTAGGGAGGGAGACTTTCTTCATGTACCCACAGGCCATTACGACCGGGACTTATTTGCAATCGTTTGGGGTCCAACAGTCGCTGCTTTGTCGTTCGTGTTTGACAAAAGTCTTGATGAAACTATCATCCAAAAAGCAGTGTCTGGCTTTAGGTAAAAAAAAAAATCAAAAAACTAAGTCTACATTTATTATTATAACTACTAATTTTCGTTGGACTAATTGTTGAACGTAGTCATAGTATATTTTTTTCATTTTGTGATTATTTCAGGAAATGTGCAATGATATCAGCCCATTACGGACTGAGTGATGTTTTCGATAACCTTGTGATATCACTTTGCAAGTTCACCACTCTCTTGAGTGCTCCTGAGGTAAAAATCATTTTGGTAATATTGATTGAAATTATAGGACTGGTCAGTTCATGTGTGACCTTGGACCCGGAAATAAAAGGCACCATGCATGACGTCACCAATATGCAATGCTAGATGACATCATCAACAATTGGGTTGTGGTGACGTCATGTATTGTTTAGTACTTCCGGGTACAAGATCACATGAGAACTTACCAGTCCTATTCCTAAGTGGTCAGGGCTGTTCCATTTAAAAAAGAGGGGAGGGGGGTGGACCTGGAAATTTTTAGACCCCCCCCCCCCCACCCCTGATATCTGGTTTTTGACAGACACCCCCCCCCCCCCCCCCCCCACTTTTTTCTACATTAAGATATTAAGAAAATACTGGTCAACCACCACCCCATCCCCGATTTCAGATATCAGTTCCCCCCCCCCCCCTCCCGATATCTGAAAAATCTTCAGGTCCACCCCCTCTTGTTTAATTGGAACAGCCCTAAACAGCAATTGCAATTACTCCTACTAAGTGGTAAAACAGTGTTTGTTTCATTTGAGATGTCCACATGAACGAATCGACTAGAGATGGACAGTGATTCTCAAAATCCTCTTCTATTTCTTTCAGTCACCAGAATCTATAGCAGTTTTTTTTGGTCAGAACATGAAGGCTCAGTTAGCAGCAAAAACTGTGTTCGGCTTGGCTCATCGCCATGGAGATATTTTGAGGGAAGGTTGGAAGAATATACTTGATTGCATGTTGCAACTCTTCAGGGCTAAGTTGTTGCCAGAAGTGCTCGTTAAGGTATGCTATCAATTTGTCCCGTTTTGTCACTTCAGTGCTATATAGTTGCAGATATTATTTGTGTACAGTATGAGACAATATGCTTTCAGTTTATCCCATTTGTCACTTCATCACTTCATACAGTCAAACCTGCCGTAACTGCCACCAGTATCTATAAAAACTCCCCTGGACTTAATTTGCAATATTTTATCCATCTATTCAGCTGTCACTTCTCTTAAACGGTTTGACTGGAGTTACAGATATTAGTTGTGTAGAATATGAGTCAAAGAAATTAGTGATACAACCAGAACTTACCATTTCTTTTCCAGGTGGAAGACTTTGTGAATCCTACTGGCAGAATTTCCCTGGTGCAAGAGGAGCCTGTTGTAGCTCAGAGGGCAGACACTGGCGTGCTCAGTTCTTTTTACTCCTACTTCGCTCTGACGGAAACAAACCAACAGAGAGGACCAACCCCAGAAGAGCAGGAGGCCACAAGACAAGCAAGATGTTGTTTGGAGGAATGCCAT
Source organism: Alitta virens (assembly GCA_932294295.1). Lineage (NCBI taxonomy): Eukaryota > Metazoa > Annelida > Polychaeta > Phyllodocida > Nereididae > Alitta > Alitta virens. The sequence continues at coordinate 22,114,696 of OW028575.1, forward strand.
GTGGAAAATCTTATTACCGAGAGCAAATTCCTGCGAGTGGACTCGTTGCAGGAACTCATTAAGGTCAGTGGTAGTGTTGTGCGTTATTTCATATATATTACTTAATTACTGATGGTTATTTTGTGAGCCTTTTCTTTTGACTATTCACACTGATGTTTTTTTTGTTAGTGCAGTTAAAACTAGTGATATTGTAGTCAAACTGCCAGTTCTCGGACCAGCTAAGAATTATAACGTACACATGACATACTGTACATACAAACCTTTTCTCCTAACTATACAATGATGTTTTCTTGTTAATACAGTTAAAGTAATAATAATGTGGTCAATCTTTAGTACTCAAATCAGCTGAGGCTTATAACAGACATAGATAGACAGCATGATGACAGCTGAGGGAAGCCACCATTAACGGCCGTCTTAAATATGTCCATTTCAGGCCCTCATATTTGCGTCAAGGTACCCAGAAAACACGGACACAATGAATGGCTCACAGTGCGAAGAGGAGACTGCCGGGCTCGCTGCTGTCTTCTACCTTGAGCTTCTCATTAAAGTCATTCTGCAGAACAGGTAGATAAATACAACACATATTATATCTAATAATAATAATCTGTAAGGTCGTTGATGTCTGTGCTATGTGGGAGAGCTAGACACGCATATGTGCATTGCACATAGCCCTGTGTTGGCCACTGGGATTTGAGATCTACACACACAGTATTACCCCCCTTGCCATGAGGGGTGGGGGCCTAGTACTCCATAATTAAGTTAAACAACAACATGCCCGAAGTTGAATATAGGCCATGCTCACACATCAGCCATATGCACAACCAGCCTCTTTTCAATGTCAAATTGCTAATATTTAACAGCATGTGATTTCGCAGAACTAATCATTGTTTGCATGGTCATTGTAATGCTATCACAATTGTGTTAGAAGATGTATATCATACTGGTCAATTGCACTGAATCTGATGTCATATGCGCAAATTGGCTGAGGCCTGAGTGAAATATATAATAGAAGTGAAACTTATGATGGTACTCTCACATTTCGAGCACTAATGAAGTTCTAATACCCCCTCTATGCTTTCCTTGCAGGGACAGAATCTCGCCATTTTGGCAGGGTATTCGCGACCACTTGTACAGTCTGATTGTCAATGCCAATGAGAACACTTTCCTTGTTGAGCGAGCGGTGGTGGGGTTGTTACGTCTTGCCATTAGATTGTTACGCAGGGAAGAAATTGCATCACAGGTGAGTCCTTTTATGGAAATGCCTGAATACTAGACATAATTATGATAATATAATTATTATTATTATTTTATTACATATTTATAGTGCATTATCGGAATAAAATCCATTCTAATGCACTTTAATTATGTAGACATTGTCCAGTGCAGCGGTAAATACTGACAACATATTTTGTGCTTTCCCACTGAATGTTAAGGGCAGGGGCCTAGCTCAGCTCTGGGCTTCCAACCGCTGGGTCCCTGGTTCGATTCCCGGTCGAGCCTAAGTTGGATGGCTATTTCATCCTTCGTCTCATTGCCATGGTCTCTGCCTGTCCTAATTAGCCCATCAGGTGCAGAAATACAGGACGTAAAGCCCTAATCACACACACACACTTACTGAATGTTGAATAATTTAACTTTCAGGTGCTCAATTCTCTTGGGATGTTGCTGATGATGAAACCTCAGGTCATACACAACGTATCTCGGCAGATATCTTACGGACTTCATGATCTACTGAAGACAAATGCTGCAAACATCCACTTGTATCAAGACTGGTATGTACAACACATAATAATGTAGTGCACCTTTGAAATTACACATGACCTATTGTCTGGCCAGTTCACCTTTGAGACTCTGGTCCAGCAACTATAGGGCCTAGAGAGACAAAGTATGCTCATTCTGCTCTGTAACTCACCCTATAGCAGTAGTTGATATTGCCGTTGTACCTAGTAAGTTTACGGCTGGCCAAAAGTAGCATTCAGAAAATTCCAAATAGCATTAACTCATAGAACTGAAATCTGTTTATCTGCCGAATAATTTCGTGACACAACAAACAAGAACAAGAAGAACTGCTCACTTGTGATTGTGTACGACTATGCCATCACAATCATTACGGCTCCACCTGGCAGATCATGTAAGGCGATATGATGTCATGTTGCAGTACTGTATTTGATATTTGATACAACATGCATAATACATATTGTTCCAGGTATACTCTATTCACCCTCCTAGAAGTTGTAGGAGCTGGAGCAAATCCTCCGCCTTTCATGCAAGTGGCCATGGGTGTGGACGTCCAGGAAGTCATGACAGATGCTGGTAAGTAATATATTTAAGTTTCTAATGTACATAGTAGCGCAGTTAACAGCATGTACTATTTCAATGGTACATGGCCAAATGTGTCACGTGCATTTTCCATGAGAAAGATAAACGCATGGAAAATGCTAAGGCAAAAACCATGCATTTTCCATGGGTTTATCCAAACGCATGGAAAACGCACGTTGCACAATTGGTCATGTAGTTGAAAAGTCATCACGGGTTCTTGTATTATCTTATCCAAAATTGTCCTCCTAACAGAAATTCTGTGCTTTGTTTGAACTGTAGCTCAGTTGCACTCAGGGAATGCTAAGTTGCGGCTGGTGTTATATCCACTGACAGTTCAAAGGTCATCACATGTGGATTGTTTTGTGGCCTTATGCATGGGCAATAGCAAAATTTTTAACGTCTTTTCATTCAGTGGCATCATCGCCGAAAGGTAGCACGGTACAGATGTTTAGGTACTAATAACATATTTCATCAAAAAATTGTCTTCCTCACAGGACTTCAGGGCTTTTTTTAACTGCAGCTCTGTCAATAGCCTGTAGTCTTTCTGCTGACAGTTGAAAAGTCTTTATAGGCTGTTTTTTGCTTTATGCATGAGCAAATAGCAAAATGTTTGATGTCTTTGTATTCAGTGGCACTGCCACCAGGTGTGGGGGGGGGGGGGGGGCACCAGGGATGTATTATGATGTATTATTTTCACCACAAATTTTCCTCCTCATATTCGAACGGTGTTTTGTTTGACATTTTAGGTGCACAAAGTGACAGTGAACTGACAAATGACAAAGTCGATTCAGCGTCCGAGTCGGGAGTGGAGAGAGACTACACGTCAGACTCGGAACTCTACATCAGAGACTCTCCCAGCAAACAACGCAGCGCTCCCCATTCTGCTGAATTCTCTGAGGTCCGAATGCAGCACAGTAATGGAAGTTGGTACATGGTGGGTAGAGAGGTCAATAGCTTTCACTTGTTAGCTTCTTGTTGTTTTGCATGGTTAAGTTTGGCTTTGGTGAATGTTTGAGCACTGCATTACAGGCCATATGAATAAGGGCTGTGTCATTTAAAAAGAAAAAGTGGGGGGGGGGGGGGGGGGTGTAGACAGGAAGGTTTGTGAAAAAGCAGCGAGGAGGGGTTCTCCAAAAGAGAAAAGGGGGGGGGGGGGATGGTTGACCGGTATTTCCTTAATATCTTGATGTAGAAAAAAAACGGGGGGGGGGGGGGGGGGCGCTGGTCTGAAAATCCCCACCCCCCCCCCCCCTTCTTTTTAAAAGGAACAACCCTAATACAGTTATACTAACTTTTTGCGCTCTGCATCATTCACTTGGAAGAGCTATACTTATAAATAAGGTGGATGTGTTTTATTGCTTTTTATCACGCAATAAAACCCGTAAACGCTGCAGATGTAAATAGATGACTGTAAAATAAAGAATGCTTGCTTGTCGGGATTGCAGTGATTTTATGATTGGATAATGTTTATGTTAATTTGAATTTCACTTGTTTAAGTTTTTAACACTTGTGTAATACTGGAGCTTGTAATGGCATGCATGCTAATAAAAGAAATCGGGGAATTTTAAAGTGTTATTTACTAATGTCGAACTCAATTGCTATTCCAGGTCAATAAAGAAGAAATAGAGAGTGGCAAGGCCACAACATCAGTGTCGTCAACGAGTTCTATCACAGGAAGTCGGGGTGTGCCTGTGAACCAGTACAGCATTGCTCTTAACCAGGATCTTAAACAGCATGACGCAAGGTCATTGCTGAAATCTTGCGAGACATTAGCTTTTCTGGTCAGAGATGCTGCACATATTACTCCTCACAATTTTGAGAGTTGCGTGCACTGCATTCGCACTTTTGTTGAAGCGAGCTTAAACGGTGGCCATCACCAAGTCAGACACAGTCGCCCAAGCAGTATACGAGAAAACAAAAGATCAAAATTAAAGCGCAAGGAAGACAAGCTGAAGAAATCAAGATCATCGCCAAGTCATCTAAGTAATATTCACGATTCAGATGAAGAGAAAGAAATAACAGATGGGTATCATTCGCTATCGCTTCAGGTAAGACTTGGATAGCTGATGGATTGTCAAAAGTTGTAAACTTAGATAACAAAATCATTTTGTATGCCAGGACTTTTGGCAAATGATGTTTAATTGTCACATGTATAATTATGAAGAATGAAGTAGTCAAAGCCCATATTGGTTTATGTACTTCAGGGTAATGATGCCTATTACAACTGAACTCAGAGAATGGGAAACTAAACTCCAGAGGACGTCATGTAAATACAGGATTCTCATTGGCTGAGGGACTGCCCTATGCAATGGGAGTCTGAGATCCACATTACGTCCTCTCGAGTTTAGTTTCCAAGTCTGTGAAATCTGCTGTAATGGATGGCCGTGATTCTTTTTAGTTGTTAGACCTGATGCACACATTGCATACAAGGGCTGCCAAGATCTTCAGTGCATGGGCGCAGGAGCAACAGCAAAAAGACAAGTTAGAGGAAGAAATGACGATTCCCAAAGAGCCGTACATGGTGGGATTTGAAAGTGCAGAAACTGCGACTGGAGCTTTATGGGCAAAATGCTGGTGTCCTCTCTTACAAGGTGAGCATAGCAGTAAACGTTTTGATGACATCTCAGTCATATGTGCGAAAATTGGAGCTCTACATAACTGCTGAGACGTTCAATGAATCGGTGATAATTGTGATATCCTTTCATGATTAGGACATGCAGTTCAGTCCATTATCATGATTATGTTTCGATGAAAGACTCGAATGTCTTCTTAAAAGTGCTTACTCTTATTTTCTGCTGAAAGCCCCTTACAACAATAGTGAAGTCATTATCGAGCCCTGTAGGTCACTGATAAATGTGGCATTTCGAACACACTACTACAATCTGTTATGTGCTTTAGGTATTGCAAGGCTATGTTGTGATGCAAGGCGGCAGGTCCGCAGTTCAGCCTTGACGTACCTCCAGAGAGCGCTACTGGTGCACGACCTTCAAACATTGTCAGCAGCTGAATGGGAGGACTGCTTCAATAAAGTAAGACATTATTTCACGACTCTTTGGTGTGTACTCTGTATTGATTTTATAAACATTGTATTAACTTGAATTTACTACTTTCTGAATTAGGTTTTGTTCCCATTACTGTCCAAACTTCTGGACACCATCAACCATCAAGACCCAAGTGGTATTGAAGAGACCCGTATGAGGGCTGCTACGCTATTATGCAAGGTAGGTTTAGGGAATAAGTTGGTCACAAGAAAGTAATGAGCATGATTTAAGAATAAGAATAAGAAATGCATATATTTCCATTACATGGGAAACAATCTATAGTTACTAATATTGTCATATGATTTGGAGGATACCCCTTGAAGGCACTAACTGCCCCTGGCAGGAAGCCAACTTAACATCTCAGGAATAACATAAATGTCTTCGATATAGGTGTGATATCTAGACTAGAGATGCTGAATCATCACTCTTGTATTCCAGGTGTTCCTGCAACATTTAACGCCCTTGTTATCATTGTCGACTTTCACGGCTCTGTGGCTGACAATTCTTGAGTTTATGGACAAGTATATGCATGCAGATGGCAGTGATTTACTGGTAGGTTGTTACCGAATACTTGTAAATTTTGCTTGTGCTGTTTGGTATTAGAGTAATTTCCAGTTGTTCTTTGCTGTTGTGGCAAAGTTTAACTGGTAGTTTCACCACTGAAGCATTTGTTTTAACTTTTGCTGTCTTGAAAATCTGGTCATCAACGTTTTTCATGCTGGTTTTCAGAGCGAAGCCATTCCTGAGTTGCTGAAGAATATGCTTTTAGTGATGTACACTGCAGGAATACTAAGTAGCAGCAATGAAGACACTCAATTGTGGAAACTGACTTGGGACCGCATCCACACATTCCTGCCGAATTTAAGGGATGACGTATTCAAACCTCATGAAATCGGTAAGTTTCGCAGTCTGTACACTAGAAATATGACGCTTTTATTTTTGCGTTGACGCCCATACATGGTTGGAAAGTTGCCCGTTTCCTTGCTGAACATTTCATTTGTTTACTAGTAAACTATGAATGAATGAATGAATTTTATTGACATATAGTAGAGGTCATGAAAGACCTATCACCAAACCAATGGGAAACTGCAACACGCAAGTTTGGCAATAATCAAACATAAACTTGCCAACCATGATAATAATTCATAACTGATTTGGCTTTTTGCTTTATTTCATTGTGACGAAGCAATGGCTTCTGTGTCCTGCTATTCTGTCTCCTCTTTGCTGATCCTTGCAATATCCTTCGTGCTGAAATTTTACATTCCGTATTTGTCTGTTTTAATTGATCAGGGCCTTATTGGGCAATTAGTGAGTAATTTTATTGTCTTTAGTGTAATATTTTTCTTCTATTGCACTCATGTCTTTCTTGTCTATTGCCGTGTCTTGTCCCACAAGCATACATGTACTTTTTATTATCATTTATAAATATTAATCGATTTGAAAATATTTTTAATTCTACCAATTAGTACAAAATATTGTGACTGTTTAGACCCCTCCAGCGTCTCAGACAGTCTGTGATACCAATATCGTTACCGTACCATTTACTTATAAGATTCTTGTAGAAGTGTCCCTTTGAGATCAAGCACACACCCCTACAACTTTACATTCGTACCAATTTTGAATTTTTTGTAATCCATGTACATTGTAAATTGTCAGTTTTACTGACATACAGTAGATGTAACTGCAGTGGCTCTCCTCATATTTCAAGCATCTCGCTAACTTACTTGAATTAATAACCATTTAAGAGCTTCAAATCTGCCCAGTCAAGCTAACGCTAACCTGTCTTTCTAATTAATTACATCCAAATGTATTTTATGATGTGGTGTCTTTTCATATTGTAGATTGTAGCTTGCTGTAGTTTCATTAATATAACAGTTTAAATATAGTTACATGCATGTTTTTATTAATATGAACTTGCGACTAATGTTTGATAATTAACTGCATGCTACAGGCCCAAGAAAACCCCAAGGGGGCACCTCTGAGAAAAGCCAAGTTGCTGCGAGCCCACCAGGGGGCAGTACCAGTCAGCCAACAACCACTCAGCCTAAGCCAGCCTCCGAATCCTTATCTCAGGAGCCTCCCACTGCACCCTCTCCTCCTCCTGATGCCCCCGAAAAATGTGTTACACCTCCTCGAGGTATGTTCAGTAAAGTGATAAGAAAAGGCATTGTTTCCTCTTGTTAATGCTTTGAGTAACCTCTATTTTTGTTGAAAATGTTAGTATAATGACATTACTACTAATGTTTTGAAAATTATGTACTAACAATTTATATATTCTGACAAACTTGTATTATCTGTATTTGTTAGAATATAGTGTGTAAGTAGATGTACATTGCATATATTTAACGACATTTGCATGAGTTTATCTTGTGCTGAAGCATACTGCTTTAAAGAATGCAATGGCCGTTTAACTCGTAAAACGATAATTTCGAGTAACATTTTTTTAAGCGTGAAATTATCTACCTCTTTTATTCAGATCAATCATGCAGTCCCGGGGGTAGTCCACATCGTTCAGCCAGTCCCCTGACAGCCACGGAGGGAATACCAGTGTCAGCGGGCACTTACATTTTGCACCCCCCTCTGCCAAATGTCACTTCCCCTGCGGGATCAATCTCCACAAGTGTCGTTCCCTTGCTGCTGAACCCAGACATCATGCAGACAGCCAAGTATCCCATTATATCACCCCAGGTAATTATGATAACCTAAACTGCTGGATTTTGAAGGGATGAATGATTACAAGTCAGAGTTAAAATTGAATTAATGGAATTTTCACTGATAATTCACCTTTATTACTTTGGATCAGTTGCATTGAAGCAACAGGGAATGACAAGCCTGAACTTGTAATCAGCTAGGCCTATAATTTGTTCAGATGAAGTGATACTAAGGATAACAAAAAGATCTCATTAAACTGTTTATTTTTCAATTGATAATAAAAGTTATGAGGAAATTTATCAGGAGACCGTAATTAAAGTGTCTCTAAAATCCCTCAAATCCAGAAAGGAGTAATTCAGGACAAGTTTACTTGTGGACTTACTAAATTTAGAAATGGGAAAGTATGAATTCCCTAGAATAATTCACCTAATAATACAAATTTAATTGAATTTTTGTATTTATATTTTCAGAGCACTCCTGAAAGAAAACCGGAGATGACTTCACAAGGTCAATGAGAATGCCCTGGATCTCGTACATTGCAAGGTCACTGACCTATGAATGTGATACTGTTTAAAGACTTAGTGACATAATGCACTGCAATACTGCACTGTCTTATCAAATATTTGGTTTTGTGTGAACTATTAAAAAGAAATTGTGGTTAGTCTGTATTTTAAATTTTGTGCAAAATAGTGCAGTTAATTTGCAAATTAAAAATATCAGTGTTTATTTTATGTTAATATCTTAATATATAACGGATCGATTCAACAAGTAATGCAATAAATGGTAGTAAACAAAAGGATGTATTGCAATGTGCAGTGTAGTTTTAAACCAACCAAATGTGACCATCCAGTCAGATTAAATGTAAACTTAATATACAAAGTATACCAAGTAAATACAGTGAACAGTCTGTAGACCTGTAGCTAGGAATGTCCTGTAACATTCCTATTATCTTATTTATTGATATTTTTAGGTAGCTTATGGATGTATTGCATGTTATTGAAATGTGTGTAAAGAGAAATCTTTCTGCGAGTGATTTAAAAGTGCGAAAAAAACTGATCACAGTAAAAATGATCTTGGTGTTGGAAGTAAGGTACAAATAAGATGTAGAACAATTTCCTGCATTAAATCAATTTCACTGTTTGATATTGGTCCTTCAAATAAATAGCCAGTTTCATCTACTTAATATTGCTAGACCAGTCATAACATCTTATTAATGATTATCAATTTTATTAGTAATTATCAATTTGAATATGCATTGTATCGCATGAATCTTTTCCGTGTAGATATGTTCAGTGCAGATTCTGACTACCATATATATTTCTTGATTAGAAGCCTAGTTTTTTAGGCAGCTTTTGTTTTGCGTACAAATGAGACCGACGTTTATTATAGGGCCAGCAGATATAAATTTAAACGTGTAGTAAGCGTCCGAGAGATGGTGATAATTTATAACAATGCAGTGCTTAGGCACTTATTAGATGCATTTATGGCTCACATGTCAACCCTCGACCCGGTCTCTTTAAGGCTGGCATTACCAGGCTTGTAATCATGAAAATATGGTATAAATATGGAATAAATATGGACAGTAAACCTGAGCGGAACATCCTGTAAATATGAAATGACGAAATCTTCGTGCAGCACTTATAGTGCGTCATGTAATTTTGTTACAGTGTATCATTGTAGCTTATTATTTTAAATGCAAGTCATTGTTTAAGTATTTAACATTTTTGAATAAGTTAATATTTAATATATGTTTGATATATCATTGCATTTTTGTAAGAATATTTAAGTAACCTGTAGACCAATCACATATCAAGAGAGTTGGGTATACAATTAACAAAGGAAAATCAATTAAGGAATACTTGTCTGTACAGAATTGCTTCTCTGTCCTTAGGCAAATGCAGTAATTGACAGACACATGAAAGAATAGTTGCTTTGTTCTCATAATAGAGGAAAACGAGAAAACAATTTGTTTAGTATTTGCACTCATTTTCAAAATAGTAGATAATGGTGACCACTGTATTTTGTTCGTCTTAAAATGATAACTTTAAAAGTACATAATTCATTCATTTATTGAATTTAATATAATATTGTATCACTGATATATGATATATAGTATATATACTATGGAAAAGTAAACTAGATATTATTGAAACTGGTCCGAGAACTGAGAAATTAAACATTTGACTCTTAATTGTTTATATGTTTTTGTTATGACACTAAATTAATAGTTATAACCTAACCGGCTTGCCCCTGCTTTGTGTATTTATTTAACATTTTCTTGTTATCATAAAGCTGTGCTTGTGATTGTTTATTGACGTCTGCATGTAATAGTATTTGAAATATTGAAGCTAACCTCATGTAGCCACCAATTGTGTTTAAGTAGACAACAATGTCACTTGACATAATGGGTACAATATCTATAAATTATTATATTTGGGATAAAGCTCCTTATGCACTTGCTCCTAATATGCTAACGTATTTTCAAGTCTTAATTTGCTTTATAAGAACAGCATGATTTTCTTTCCATGCGCTATGAACCATGTTAGCCAGTGTAAAGAATGAAATGAATTACAATAAATTGTTGAAACTTTATGATGTACATTATTCTACCCAGGGTTAAAATATGAAGTGTACAGAAAGTGGTGTTTAATTTTATGCAAGAGAAGACCATATCTTGTGGAGATGTATTTACCAAATATGTTAATGGTCTGCAATTATATAATATATATATATATATATACATTGATATGAAATTGTTTGTTTCATCTATATCAGTTTTGTTTAAAAAAGAAGTAAAAAAACCAGTGTTTTTCTTGTGATTGCAAGTACAGTGAAGTTTGAGTACACCTAGCCGAGTGAATCTGCTGGTCCATTTGCATTAGACTGGGCAAGGCTAGCTGTATTGATACCAAATTATACGGGGAAAAAACCACCTAATAGTATAATGCAATCTATTAATTTGGTTCAGGTTAATATGTCAGTGATTGACAGGTTTTGTAACACTTTTTTGTAATACAATACTCTAAGCCTGGCACAATGTAACAAGATATAATGGCCCAGTGGCAGACATAAACAATGTCTGAAACTTTAGCAAATAGAGTCTTTTCACTGAACAGCCCTGAGATCAGCAGGACATAAGTCTTTCCTCTCCTCTTATTACTCATTTTGCTTTTCAGACACATCAGGTAATAACTAACTGATTCCATAAATATAACTTTCTCAGAAAAATAACAAAAATCAACTAAATGATAAAGTGTCAAATATACATTAAAATGCACTAAAAATACTGCTGCTAGGATGCACTTTGCGTCAGCCAATCACAGTCATGGGCGGGAACATTTTCAGCCAATAGAATTGCAGTATTATGTTGTAGCCACCTGGTGGAAATACAGAGAACCTTCCGTGAAAATCCACTATTGCACTTGACTGGACCTATCACCTTCATTTCTTATAAAAATGTTTGCAAATTGCACTTGACTTCACCTATCACCTCAGTGGCGTAGCTGGACCTTCTGGAATGTGGGGAGGGGGCCATGGGGCCAGGGGTCTGAACAATATGCTGAATCAGGAGGGCCGACTGGAAAATGGATACTCAGCCATTATCCGACTCGAGATGATCCAGCGATGGATCTTATGAAAAATATTATATAAAGTACATATATATATATATACCAGAACCGTGGCAGGACTTGAATTTTATTGTCAAAGCAAAGGTCATTGCTGTGCTGCTAAAAATAAAAGATGTAGGCCTACAGTAGAAAACAATTCATTATGACAGTATTGTCCAAGCTCTGCAATAAACCCATAAATGTAATGTCCCTATAATCCCAAAGCATGTGAGACAAGTCAGACTGCCACAGAAGAAATGGTCAAAATGACTGTCAAATCACTTCACTAATGTTTCAGGCCACATAACTTGGACAATCCAGCCTTGCAATATAGGGATCCTGCAGAATTGTGATCTTATATTGATTGTAGTATGGCAAATGGATAGAATGGTGCAGGGATGATGCTTATCGATAAATACCAAACTGAGGCTAAAATGTTGGATGTGTGACTTAGATTCTTTCAACCGGTCGCATGGGGTCACTTTGGCCGCCTATGAAAAAGGGATTAATTGGCTTAATGTAGGTAACTTATTTTTGCATAAATATGATCTATGATATATAAGCTTCCTAAAAATAAAAAAATCATGACCTTTAATGCACTTTATGCTGTTCTAGGGACAGTTATGTTAGGGCATGTGGTTTTCAGTGACACAGCAGTTGCTGTATACTTTAGTCAACAAAACCTGGTTATGAGAATTTCCAGTAACTTGGAAGGCCTGCATTTTGTAGAGAATATCCCACATGTCAAAATGGTGTATAGGTAATTTATACTATTTAAATACTTCTTGGTACATCCAAAGAAGAAAAAGTAGTTCCGCCCTCTGAAGCTCAGTGTGGGGTATCTTTGGCCATGGCCAAAACGACCTCAAGGGTCCAAATTTTTTGGTATATTGATGCAGTCTACATGTAATATTTGCAGAAATATGTTTATTAAAGTAACAGGGTCATATCACTGCAATATCGTTAAATAATCTGATCGGTATATATTTATTCTTGCTGACCTTTGAATGCTGTAATTTGGTATTGTGATTAACTATAAACATTTGTGGGTAAATAGGTGTAAATTCTTGATGAACCTGGTTCAAAGTATTGCTGCTGTCCCACCAATGGCTGTGGGTAAAAGCTGATGCGGTTTTTGGCCCCCTAATTTGCTGGATAAATCTGTTATGATTATGAGTTTCAAGAAGATGTATAGTGTGTATCTTCCCATATTTCTTTGCTTTGGTAGCCAATAATGTTTACAAGAACCGCCAAAGATACCCTGGTCGACAGTATTTGCTGTTTTCCTTGGTAAGCACGTACAGTGTTAGAGCTAGGCCATTTGAGCATGGCCCGACGCCCCTTAATTGTGCCATGCCCGATTTTGTGAGCGCCATGCCTGAAATTAAGTGAGTTATTTTTTTGGGCATTTCAACTAGCTGGGCCCCTATATGAGCCTGTTTAGGTGCCCTAATATTCTTGTGCACCATGCCCAAGTCAAATCCTAGCTGGAGTCCTAAAATGACAAGTCTTATTTTTTTGTTGTCAAGTATATCAACCTGGGTGCAAAAATAATTCGAGAACTTTAGTCAGACAAGGCCAGGCACTGAAATGTCAGACATGAAATGATTTTGTGTCTGACACTCATCATCTCATCATAACATTTGCTAAACTAATGTTTAAAATTTTGCGGACACTGATTTGTAACATATTTGACGTGTCATGCATTCCCGGACATACTTGGTGGATTCATATCCATTACAGGTTGGCTTTGCATCCACGGCTTAAAATGTCTCCACTTGAATTTCTAATATTTAAGTCTGTAAAATTACCCATTTGGTGTTTGAGGTCTTTCAAAAGTCTTATATTTAGTTCTTTCATAGATTTAATGATGCAAATATGAATTTTGGACAGAATTGCTGTTAATTATTAAACATTAATTAGTGAAGCCTGTTTCGCTTTGGCTCAGCCCTTTTTCTTTTTTTGGGGAGCAAAAGGTATAAAAATTTAATTCGGTTAGTTCATGTTTATGTACGCTGATAAGGTGGCCGTTTGAAATTTGGGTCTTAAATTTGGCAAATCTGCAGTCACCCTAATAAGTGTGTCTTCCTGCGGTGCTCATCCAATGAGACACAGAATCTGTTACTCCTTTGAAGAACCAGTGGGGAGACAGGTGTGCTAGCTCCTCTGTAAGCCCCAGGGTTCAAATCCCAGTCAGACACTCTTCCATGCGCTTATAATTACGTTGATTTTCAGGGTTAGTCAAGTCATTTGTATGGGCCATCAGAATTAATTGGTGGTGCCTTAATTGTACATGTCTAACTCTATGTCAATTGGCAGATAAGAGAAGCCAAAGGATAATTGTAAATGTTAATTAGGCCTACACCTTGCTGTGGAATCCAAGCTTTCATCATGTATAATACGTCCATGCTTTCATCATAACATTTGGTAAACTGATGTTTAACCGTCCAACCAGTGGCACTGAGCAGCTGAGCAATACACTGTAACGAGCTTGATAGTGTAATTAAGTGTATTTAAGACACTCCACTTTAAAGATTGGACAGGTCTGCTTTTAGATTAGCACTAAAACTAGTCCATTTTAGGCTAGTACCTAATTTAGTATGATCGGATAGGCCTACTTAGCCTATAGGGTATCTGGATAAAGTACTGTCAAGTATTGAACTTTTTCATGTTTTAATTCCCCCTATATTTTTCATATTTCTTTAAACTAACAGCTGCAGAGCACTATAGAGTAGATCAGTGAAGTTGGCTACCCGAACCTAGCTACCTGACAGCTACCCGGCAGCTACCTGAAGATGTAAAGTTAGCTACCCGAACACAGCTACCTGACAGCTACCTGGCAGCTACCCGAACTTTCCATGTATATAACTCAAAAACAGTTGAGTGTAATTTTTCCGTTTTTGCGCCAAAAGATACTTAGGGCAAAGGTTTACGTTCTAGAAAATTTTCGGAATTTTCCGAGCACGTCTGAGATGTGATAAATCAAAAAAATTGAAAAAATGACGTTTTTTACCGTAACGCAAACGGTAGCTTTTTGGAGTGTCCGGTTGAGAAAGCGCCGGTAGAAAACAAAAATTAACTTTTGTGTCTAACTTTTAGCATAGACAAAACTAGTCTTTACAACCCTTAAAGGGGTCAAATTCATTAGTACTTTCGGGTAGCTGCCCGGTAGCTGGAATTTGGCTCGCCTCTTTTTTGCCACCCTCTCGTAAACGGTTTCACGGATCTTTATCGTTTTTCACAAAAAGATACATTTGGCATAGGTCTTTATTTTAGAATTTTTCCAGAATTTTCCGAAGCGTTACGGCTCTGAAATATCAAAAAAACTCAAAACCAACCTCTTTTGCCGTAGCTGCGATTGTAAATTTACCGGTTGACCGGTTGGGACAGTACCGGTAAAAAACAAAAATTAACTTTTGTATCTAACTTTTGCAATATGTAAAACTGACCTGTGCACCCGTTAAGTGGGTGTAATTAGGCCTTAGATTCGGGTAGCTGCCAGGTAGCTAGCTTCGCTATCGCATATTCCTCGAAAACAGTCAAACGTGATTTTTCCGTTTTTGCGCCAAAAGATACTTAGGGAGAAGGTTTACGTTCTAGAATCTTTTCGGAATTTTCCGAGCATGTCGAAGATGTGATAAATCAAAAAAATTGAAAAAATGACGTTTTTTACCGTAACGCAAACGGTAGCTTTTTGGAGTGTCCGGTTGAGAAAGTGCCGGTAGAAAACAAAAATTAACTTTTGTGTCTTACTTTTAGCATAGACAAAACTAGTCTTTACAACCCTTAAAGGGGTCAAATTCATTAGTACTTTCGGGTAGCTGCCAGGTAGCTGGAATTTGGCTCGCCTCTTTTTTGCCACCCTCTCGTAAACGGTTTCACGGATCTTTATTGTTTTTCACAAAAAGATACATTTGGCATAGGTCT
The DNA here is from genome assembly GCA_932294295.1 of Alitta virens. Taxonomy (NCBI): domain Eukaryota; kingdom Metazoa; phylum Annelida; class Polychaeta; order Phyllodocida; family Nereididae; genus Alitta; species Alitta virens. The sequence continues at coordinate 22,130,243 of OW028575.1, forward strand.
TTATTTTAGAATTTTTCCAGAATTTTCCGAAGCGTTACGGCTCTGAAATATCAAAAAAACTCAAAACCAACCTCTTTTGCCGTAGCTGCGATTGTAAATTTACCGGTTGACCGGTTGGGACAGTACTGGTAAAAAACAAAAATTAACTTTTGTATCTAACTTTTGCAATATGTAAAACTGACCTGTGCACCCGTTAAGTGGGTGTAATTAGGCCTTAGATTCGGGTAGCTGCCAGGTAGCTAGCTTCGCTATCGCATATTCCTCGAAAACGGTCAAACGTGATTTTTCCGTTTTTGCGCCAAAAGATACTTAGGGAGAAGGTTTACGTTCTAGAATTTTTTCGGAATTTTCCGAGCATGTCGAAGATGTGATAAATCAAAAAAATTGAAAAAATGACGTTTTTTACCGTAACGCAAACGGTAGCTTTTTGGAGTGTCCGGTTGAGAAAGTGCCGGTAGAAAACAAAAATTAACTTTTGTGTCTAACTTTTAGCATAGACAAAACTAGTCTTTACAACCCTTAAAGGGGTCAAATTCATTAGTACTTTCGGGTAGCTGCCAGGTAGCTGGAATTTGGCTCGCCTCTTTTTTGCCACCCTCTCGTAAACGGTTTCACGGATCTTTATCGTTTTTCACAAAAAGATACATTTGGCATAGGTCTTTATTTTAGAATTTTTCCAGAATTTTCCGAAGCGTTACGGCTCTGAAATATCAAAAAAACTCAAAACCAACCTCTTTTGCCGTAGCTGCGATTGTAAATTTACCGGTTGACCGGTTGGGACAGTACTGGTAAAAAACAAAAATTAACTTTTGTATCTAACTTTTGCAATATGTAAAACTGACCTGTGCACCCGTTAAGTGGGTGTAATTAGGCCTTAGATTCGGGTAGCTGCCAGGTAGCTAGCTTCGCTATCGCATATTCCTCGAAAACGGTCAAACGTGATTTTTCCGTTTTTGCGCCAAAAGATACTTAGGGAGAAGGTTTACGTTCTAGAATTTTTTCGGAATTTTCCGAGCATGTCGAAGATGTGATAAATCAAAATAATTGAAGAAATGACGTTTTTTACCGTAACGCAAACGGTAGCTTTTTGGAGTGTCCGGTTGAGAAAGCGCCAGTAGAAAACAAAATTAACTTTTGTGTCTAACTTTCAGCATAGACAAAACTAGTCTTTGCAACCCTTAAAGGGGTCAAATTCATTAGTACTTTCGGGTAGCTGCCAGGTAGCTGGAATTTGGCTCGCCTCTTCTTTGCCACCCTGTCGTAAACGGTTTCACGGATCTTTACTGTTTTTGACACAAAGATACATTTGGCATAGGTCTACATTTTAGAATTTTTCCAGAATTTTCCAAAGGGTTACGGCTCTGAAATATCAAAAAAACTCAAAACCAACCTCTTTTGCCGTAGCTGCCATTGTAAATTTACCGGTTGACCGGTTGGGACAGTACCGGTAAAAAACAAAAATTAACTTTTGTATCTAACTTTTGCAATATGTAAAACTGACCTGTGCACCCGTTAAGTGGGTGTAATTAGGCCTTAGAATCGGGTAGCTGCCAGGTAGCTAGCTTCGCTATCGCATATTCCTCGAAAACGGTCAAACGTGATTTTTCGGTTTTTGCGCCAAAAGATACTTAGAGCAAAGGTTTACGTTCTAGAATTTTTTCGGAATTTTCCGAGCACGTCGAAGATGTGATAAATCAAAAAAATTGAAAAAATGACGTTTTTTACCGTAACGCAAACGGTAGCTTTTTGGAGTGTCCGGTTGAGAAAGCGCCGGTAGAAAACAAAAATTAACTTTTGTGTCTAACTTGTAGCGTACACAGAACTGCTCCACTCTCTTTCATATTCATACTCTGGTTAATATATTTTTTCCTACATCTTGATGCATTGTGTAGTTCTGCAGTCACTGTAAGTAATGGTTTTATGACAGCTATTTTCACAGATCTAAATCTAAACAATTTTTATCATTTTAAGCATAGTCTGATTGATGAAAGTAAAAAGTTATAGATACAAATGTAGATAGCATTTCCCGCCATTTTTGGAGGGCTGCATCTTGTGACTAGAACCTCTTCTGATGATTCAAGTCAATGTGATCAGCAAATAATGCCAGCGTAGGATAAAATTACAGCCCAAAAACATTAAGAAGCTGTCGCACAGCTATGTTCGCCTACGTACTAAGCCACAATGCGATACTCCCCCGGTAACTTTTGCTTTCATCTGGAAACCAAAATGTTGACAAGGACATCATGGACATCACAAACTGAGAACAAAAGTTCTTTCCCCCTTTCATACAATAATTCATACTCAATTTATACCCATAGACTCATTTAATCTTTAAGAGTATTTGTCCATTTTGTGAAAGTGATTAGAATTACAACACAGAGGAAAGCAAATCCAAACAATTAGGATATTTTTATGCTTTTTGTGAAGCAATCTACATAGGTGAGTATGAAGATTCAAGGATCCCGAGCAGAGACAGTTACAAATGCCGCATTTGCATTGCATTTTAAATGCATATGCACTTGCAAACATTTGCACTTACATTTGCATTTTTTAAACTGAATATTTACATTTGCATTTGATTTTAAAACATTTGCATTTTTTCAAATGTCTTTCTAAATGCTAGTTTAGGTAAGACTTGAAAATAAACACATACTAATATTGTAAGTTATAATTAATTACTTGTAATATAACTTACACAGATTTAAAACTTCACACAGTAGATAGTTCATTACAAACTGATAAACAATTATTAGCTAAAAAGTCTTCACAAAAGAATGAAAAAGTGGCATTTATTGTATAGGTTAATGTTGCTCAAATTGTCAATTACTCAATCAATAAGAGTTGTATATACATCAAGTTTCTTATATTATTATCTGCTATTAAAGTGTGCATTGAAACACTTTGAGGTATTTTTAGTACACATCATATTTACCCCATGGTGTCTTGTGTTACCTATTTGATAAGCTGTCCAATGTATTGATGATCTCTTTTCTAATATCATTTATCTTATCTCATTTTAAATGATGCATTTTATCAGATTTTTACGGTGGCTGGGATAGGACATGCACTTTTTATTTTTTATTTCGTTCTCACGAAATAGTATTCATGCAGGATTTCGTTATAACGACATAGTATTTCGTTATAATGAATTACTAATTTGTTCAAACGAAATACTTATTTTGTTTGGACGAAATATTAGTCCCTACAAGATCCTTACAAGATCCAAGAAGGGCTGACACTGGTTTTCCAGTGAACCCATCAAAGTTACCTTCTTTTTAACAGAATAAGACACAAGAAAAATGCACACTGTTAATTTAGTAATGGCTTGGAGAAATTAGACCAGGAGAGGACACTGGGGTACATCAAAGGTAGAATTAGGTCCTCCCAACCCCCTCCAAACATTTCCAACCCCACCCCTGCAGTTTCGTTAAGTGCATTTGATTGAAAACCTATTTCTGGTCATGCTCTTCTGTTGTGATACTGAGGCCTATCTGTCTGTCTATCTATCTATCTGGGTTGTAGATAAATTAGGTTATCCCCTACTGAAGAGAAAGGGTGTAGCCACATGGGGGGGGGGGGGCGATATGGGGTCAGATCCCCCACACCCCCACCCCAAGGCCCTTTAGAATTTGGAATGAAAAATTTGAGAATTTCACCTCTGCGGCATGTTAAGCCAAAATTATATACTATTTAATGTTATTATTGAGTTAGTGTGAACTTAAATAGTGTTATAAGTTTCTTTTTCTTTTCAAAATTTTTAAAGAGCTCAACCTCTTCAAAATGTTAGCTCTGGTTGCGACCCTCCCAAGGGAGTTCCACCACTGGTCAAATGACTTTGATTTCATGACTTACATTATGTAGGCCTATAAGCATGCAGTCCCCTCTTGTCTTATAGCTGCAGCCAATTTTATTTTTTCGATTTAATAACCTGGTATTCTGTTTGTCATCTTTTTCTACTTGTTGTGGTGTATATATGTATGCAGATAAAGATATCATATAGTGTGCTTGATAGGATAGGATAGGATAGGATAGGATAAGATGCTTTTTCCCCCATTCCAGGCAATCTTCATGTGCAACTTCTCAGCTGAATGGCATTTGGAGATGTTCCCTTGTACTTGGTGTCTATGCTTAAGCAAATAAAATTCTCCATACATGTGTAATGTAAGTGCATGTGTCCCTCTCTTTCAGTTGATAATCAACCCTTGTGAGTGGGAAAGAACTTGCCTAAAAGGGCTGCACTAAGTTCACTTTCTGCTATCTATCTATCTATCTATCTATCTATATATATATATATATATATATAGATCTTTATCAATCAATCAATCAATCAATCTACCTATCTGTCTATCTATCCATCTATCCATCTATCTATCTATTTATCTGTCTGTCTGTCTGTCTGTCTGTCTATCTGTCTGTCTGTCTGTCTGTCTATCTGCCTTGGTATTAGACTCAGATTAGGGGCAACAACTGACACCACTTGTACAATGTGTTATATATGTTATTCTATCATTGACTATTGAATGCAGGTCAACTTACTTAGACTGAGTAATTCTTCTGGCCATATATCAGCAACAGTTTAACGTATTTTCCGTGAGTACGAAATACTATTTCATTCTCACAAAATAAAAAATAAAGAGTGCATGTCTTAACCTAGCCATCGTAGATTTTAACTATTTTATGGTATGTTTTGATGCAATTTCTCTCTGTACAAAGAGGTTAAATAACTACTATTAAAATTATAATTCTTAAGCTATTTTTTCAAAGGTCAATTTAGTCATGCTAAATCTGAACACAATAGAGAAGAGGAATTTCCCTTCTACTGACTGTCACCCTTTCTTATGTAATTCCTAACAATAGGGGCTCAGCAAAACAGTACATTTAATTGACTATTGTTGACCTAGAAAATGTCCTAGATTTAGACCTCTATTTTGCCAAACATGTGGTCTTTGTTTAATCACCCAGTGAAACTGAGTAAAATATCAGGTGCAATACTTGAATACTACACAATAAATAAATATTGTTAAACATTACCTAAACATAACATTTTGTTCACTGCAACATTGGCATTTATTAATGAATGAGTGAGAATATTACATAAGCGTCTTTACCACAATGATTTGATTATAGAGGGATAATATAATAATATAATACAGTGGAAATTCCTAATCATCACTATAGTTGGCCACTTCCAGTTTTAAATCTTTAATTTAAAAATAATTGTTATATATCTTGATACTTTTTTTAGGTGTATTACATTTGAAAAAAGCAAATACATTTGCATTTAAATATGTTTCTAAAAGTTCATACTTGCATTTGCATTCTATAATTAAGATGATGAAAATGATTTAGAATTTTTAAGGTACCAAAGGTAGCAGTTACCAAATGCATCCACCAGGGGAGCTAAAGTCTTATGCATCAGATCGAATTTGGCTTTTCTTACTTTTCACACAAAAGAAAATCCAGAAAATAAATAAATTTTCATTATGGATTTTCTAATTGTCTGTGAAAAAAACTGTCATAAAAAAACCTCTTTACTTACAGTGACTGCAGAACTACACAATGCATCAAGATGTAGGAAAACAAATATTAACCAGAGTATGAATATGAAAGAGAGTGGACCAGTTCCGTGTACGCAAAATGTTACACACAAAAGTTTGTTCTGTTTCATAACGGCGCTTTCTCAAACGGACACTCCAAAAAGCTACCATTTGTGTTATGGTAAAAAACGTCATTTTTTCAATTATTTTGATTTATCACATCTTCGACGTGCTCAGAAAATTCCGAAAAAATTCTAGAACGTAAACCTTTGCCCTAAGTATCTTTTGGCGCAAAAACGGAAAAATCACGTTTGACCGTTTTCGAGGAATATGCGATAGCGAAGCTAGCTACCTGGCAGCTACCCGAATCTAAGGCCTAATTACACCCACTTAACGGGTGCACAGGTCAGTTTTACATATTGCAAAAGTTAGATACAAAAGTTAATTTTTGTTTTTTACCGGTATTGTCCCAACCGGTCAACCGGTAAATTTACAATTGCAGCTACGGCAAAAGAGGTTGTTTTTGAGTTTTTTTGATATTTCAGAGCTGTAACCCTTTGGAAAATTCTGGAAAAATTCTAAAATGTAGACCTATGCCAAATGTATCTTTGTGTCAAAAACAGTAAAGATCCGTGAAACCGTTTACGAGAGGGTGGCAAAAAAGAGGCGAGCCAAATTCCAGCTACCTTGCAGCTACCCGAAAGTACTAATGAATTTGACCCCTTTAAGGGTTGCAAAGACTAGTTTTGTCTATGTTAAAAGTTAGACACAAAAGTAAATTTTTGTTTTCTACCAGCGCTTTCTCAACCAGACACTCCAAAAAGCTACCGTTTGCGTTACGGTAAGAAACGTCATTTTTTCAATTATTTTGATTTATCACATCTTCGACGTGCTCAGAAAATTCCTAAATAATTTTAGAACGTAAAGCTTTGCCCTAAGTATCTTTTGGAGCAAAAACGGAAAAATTACACTCAACTGTTTTTGAGTTATATACATGGAAAGTTCGGGTAGCTGCCAGGTAGCTGTCAGGTAGCTGGGTTCGGGTAGCTAACTTTACATCTTCAGGTAGCTGCCGGGTAGCTGTCAGGTAGCTAGGTTCGGGTAGCCAACTTCACTGATCTCTATAGAGTAACATATATCTGCTTACAAGCAATGTATACATGATGGAAGTCAATCAATAATACAACCTGATTTCGACTAAATATGCTGGTTCACAGTGCCCATGTTAGTTCAGGTAATTTTATGGATTACTTGCTCAAAACACATGGCACTGTTTACATTTCAGTGGAGACACTTGCTCGCATTCCTCTGGGATGTTTTGGGGAGGGGACACATTCAGAATCATGGTCACGAAACGTAATGAATTCTTTCCTAGCCTTCAGGAAAGTAATGATCGTGTGTATGGTATTATTTAGAATAATTAATGTGAATTCGTCTACAGATCTATGCATTATCTTTGATAACCAAAAACATACGGCCTTTGTGGCCCATATGGACTACACGAAAGTCAATTATGTATACATGAAAACAAGGACAGTTCTGAGAGAGAATTTCGTAAAATTCGTACATCATATTTTTTCTCTTAACGCACCTACAGGGGTATAGATTATTTTATTGGTCATTCCTAATTGTATAAAGTTATTTAGGCCTGGGCCTATTTTCATTTATCTGCACCGTTGGTGAATTTTCTAATAATTTATGTAGTCCTGAGATTGGTGATTCATTTGCAAGTAATTATTGCAACAATGTCACTAACTAATTATCTGATAGTGCACCCCTCAATAGCCTCACCTGCGAGTTATTGCGTGAGGGGGGCGCACTTATTGAAGGGATTTGCGCGCCACGCGCCGTGGTAAAATGGATCACTGAATCAGTTGCGCTTTGGCGCGCAAAGGGAGCAGACGATATGATGATCGACAAACTGGAAACTAAAATTGACTGAAATAGAACAGTACAATAGCAAACAGTCCAATGGATGTTAATTCAGCCATGTTCAGAGTGGGTTGGCTCCATTTTGTGATGTTAATTCAAGCATGACAGAGATCTTCCACAAAGCAGCCAGGGATGGCTACTTGGATCTACTTAGAGAAGCCACAAAGAAAGACTGCAATAAACCAGACGAAGATGGAATGACCCCGACCTCATGGGCTGCTTTCTATGGCAACCTGGATGCCCTCAGGCTTATCGTTTGCAGGGGGTGAGTTTATTCATACAAAATTGTAAATTTAATTTTAAAAGTATACTTATTTCTGATAAGCTCTAATAAAATAACTTACCATCAATATTGCAATAAAAACATTCTCTCTGGTTGCAAGTTGCAATGTTCATAACCATGAGCATGATGAGATATTGAATTATGGCCTAAAATTACATTTCAAAAACTCACTTGTCTTTTTAGAGTAGGTTCTATCCCATACCTCTACCTTAATTCTATAGACATATAACTAAAATGAGGACGTCACAATATATAATATTGCAATTTGCTGTAAAGTATAGCATAAAGATCTACAAAAATTGCACACAATTTTGGTTTAATATTGCATTCTATATATATATATATACTGTTGAATTATTATGTGTCACGTAAAATTATGCAAAGCATGATAGGCTATAGAATCTATATGGTTGTGATGGATCAAATGCCTTTTGTAGTTCCAAATATGAGCAATTTATGAGAGAAATATGATCTGTCTTTATGGAACCTAAGTCTTTGTGAATTCTCAAGTTTCCATTTTCTAATGTTGCACCACAATTATCTTGACAGCTAGGAAGAGATGTGGGTTTTTAGAAAACATTGCAAAAACACTGAGCTATTTGTAGCTTTTCAATGAAAAGCCAGCGTTAAAATCCCCCATAACTTGCATAACTCCTAAATTTATGAATACATCATATGTCCTATAGCCTACGATGTTCGATTCAATTTTCAAAAACATATATGGTTTATGAATGTCAACTACAGTAAAGTCTTTGCAGTGCTCACCCAGCATTCTATAGAAGCTAAGTGGTAGACAGAGATAGCACAAGACGTTGCTATTTTGTGAAGCTCAAATGAAAAATGAGTTTGAATGAGTAGTCCTTTGAAAACTCGTCTCTCACAAAAAAGAAAGAAAAATGGATAAAAAGTATTTGAATTTTAAATGGTATGAGTTCTTTCCTGGTTGTGTTTTATGAAGGAAGAGGGAGGCAAAAACACACATTTGCACACACTAAAATAAAAACTAGATTAGTATGAAAAATAAAAAACACATTGAATTGGAAAATATTAGCAGCTGATGTCAACGAACGATAAATGAGTGCAAAATGCTCAGAAATATTTTAAAAAAATTCTGGAATATTTTAATGCAACTTTGACGTGTCTCAATTTATAAAATTAGTTCAAGCTCCAAAGAGTATAAACTATTTTCACTGGATGTGAGTGAGCAAAGTTATGCCAGAAAGTACTCAGTACAGATTCATTCAAATATATGAAAGTGCAGTGTAACTCCACAAATAAAACCATTCAATAATACGACCACCTCGATATTACGAACGTGAGTCAAACACTAATATGTACAGTTGTTTTCATAGACTTGGTAACGACGCTTCAGAGGGCGTCATGTGAAATTGTGAAAAATTAAATTAAAACTGCCATTAGCTGAGAGACTGCCAGACTGCTAGAGCCAATGGGAGCCCTGGGTTCACATGACGTCATCTGGTTTAGTTTCCAAGTCTATGAAATAGGCTGTAACATAAAGAAAAGGTTTTCGAATTAAGACCACCCCTGATAGCATTCTAAATCGGCCCAGCATTGTTTCTATATAGGCCTGAAGGGGGCTTCCAACCACTGCATGGGTCCCGGGTTCAATTCCCGGTCGAGCCTAAGTTGGATGGCTGTTTCATCCTCCGTCTCATTGCCATGGTACCTGCCTGTCCTAATTAGCCCATCAGGTGCAGAAATACAGGACGTAAAGCCCTAATCCTCCACCACCACCATTTCTATATTGGCCACTGTCGGTACAACATCGAATCAACATTGCCGACATCGTGCCGACATTGAAAAGATTTGGATTGCCATCTGGGACAGCTACAGCTGTACTTTGATGTTAAGTCATTCGGTGATTCCTATAAATAACATGTAGTCTTAAGTATACGTGATCCATTGTACACATAATAAGAGATGCTACCACAAAAAAATAAATAAAAAGATTCAAATAAAAAATTGTATAGTTTTAAATGCACATACAATTACACTAAGCAGCTGCAACTTGATACACAACAAAACACTACATTTGTGTGACAAATTCTAATTAATTTGGCATAGACACGCGTTTCTGATCATGGACTAATCAAGCCATGTGTACGAATTTACAGCTAATACCCAATCGTGTCACTCGGCTATCAAATATCTTTCCTTCTAGCATAAATTTCGGTTTTGGCATTGTACAGTACCCTAGGTAATTGTATGTTAATAGACTCTGACAAGGCGTGTGATTGACTTGATGTTCACCCGATTGCGATTGTAAATTGAGATGTTGTGATTGCGTAGCTGTCTGGCCTTTGCTACGAAGGGTTAGTCACGAAAGTAATAAATTATAACGTGATTTGCATAATGGCTAAGGATAATAAAGCAAGGGTGCTAACCACGTTAAATGTCTCAAAAACACGCCAAGGTAATTATTGTGAAATGCATGGACATGCACACGTGGGTTGGGTTGACATTTTTTGTTTGTGCAATGCAATTTACTCTTTGCCCCCCCCCCCCCTTTTTATAAAAAGAAATTTTTCAGGGGCAAATAATTCATAGACACACATTTCATTGCATTTGTCAATATATATCACGACTACATATTAACACGTATATTTATCGTTCATGTTCCTTTTCAATTTTTCAAAAACATTTGGTTTTTACTGTAAAGCTGTGAGCTAGTTACCATGATAAGACTAAAAGTTTCGGAGCCATTCTGACTGAAAAGTTACTAGTTAGTCAGTTTCATGTAACGACTTAGTCATAGTCAATGTCATTTGAAGTGGCCTTTTTTGGTTTATATGAAATAAACTGTACTTGGCAATGACTAAAGATGACGAACTTAGTTGAACCTGACTAACTTGCCAGTCAAATGTCTAAAAGGTCAGCTGCCTTTGATTAACATTCTGGTCAAAGTTCAAAGAGATTTCCAGTGCATTATATATAATGCATACATAAAAGAGCGTATATATAGAGGCATAATGGGGCATATTAAATATCAAATATTAGCCTTCTGAATTATGACCGACACAATCCCTGTTATTGGCATAACTGACCAAGGGCAATTGTTAGCTATTGTTTGGGTTACCGGGGTCAGCCAGGGCAATTGGATTTCCCATTGACTTTTTCGTTCTTTCAAATATTCATGATTGAGGGCATCTAGTCACTGACCAAAAATGTCACGATGGACAAGCTTCTTCAAACAGATCAGTCAGTCAGTCAGTCAGGCTGTCTGTCAGTCAGTCAGGCAGTCAGTAAACCAGTCACTCAGGCAGTCAGAATCTAAAGTAACCTCGATTACATAGTCAATTGGTCAGCCAGTTAGGGTTAGGATGATATATCAGTCTTCTATTAATGTATATGTCCAATATTATTTGTAAGCCTAGAAATTCCTCAAGGCCTAATTTGATATTTTTTCCAAACTTATTATCCAATTGATAATCCGTTTAAATTGCATCTAATCACATCAATTAAGCGCAATGTATGACCTCATCATGATCCTTGTGTTATTAGCACGATGTTTTGACGAGGAAAACAGTGGTCACGATTTCATCATAATCCCCTCCCCCCCCCAACCGAGCTACGAAAGGAGAAAGGGGGGGGGGTTAGAATTGTGCAATACTATGAGGGGTGTAATATGTTAAAGGGGGGGGGGGGGGTCCCTTCGATTTTTGCATGGATCACTGCTCACAGTTTTACAACAGGACCAGCCATATTAGAGGGGTAAATATAACAGACAAACTAGAATGTCATATCAATAAAACAATACCATTATTGTGGCCCTGCAAACAAGCAAATTGTGCCCTGAAACCTCGTCTTTATAAGACTAATTTCCCTCATCTGACCTTGGATGACCTTGGATGAACTAGAGATCTTACCACCTCTCTATTGCGACCATAAGGAATGTATACTCATGGATTTCATGTTAGCTTGTTATCAATCACATTAAATATTGTACATGTAATCTGATATTAACACCACTTTGTAATGGAACTAAGTAGACAGCAAAGTACAGTGCCCCTTGCTTACGTAAGTGAACACCCCCCCCCCCTAAAAAAATAAAGATTTTCTTTAGCTTAATGACAATCAAGCGACAAAAATCATCTTGAAAGTGATAGTATATATCATCCACACTCCACAGCTGTATCAACAACAGTTTGGTACAAATTAATTGCCCTTTTTTTTTCAAAGGGGGAGGGAAAGGTTCACTTACTTTTGAGCGGCACTGTACACTGTACACTGCATACAGATATCTTTGCAATTGAAAAGATCAAAGATGTCTGCCTCCCCTGAAGCCATCTTCTTCAAGTATATTATATCATCATGTGTAAAATATGAATAGAGATGTTCATTATACAAATGTACTCTGTTATTTAAATGAAGATAGATACATCGTAAATCAGAACAGTAGGACTTGAACAGTGTGCTAGTATATATTGTATGGACATTAAAATCACCCCCTATGACATCATTGCAAAACCATTTAAAAACCCTCACTGTTGACAGTGATACTGGTATTATTTAACATGTACAAGACCGTAGCCAGAGACTGAAATCAGACGAGGCGAACTTCATATTTAAAATGAGTTAAAGAGTAGCATATGTCTTTTTGTCTTGGCATGACAAATACAAAATTGAACCCCCACCAGACGAACCGGCTGCCTCCTCCGCCTCATGCTGGCTACGGCCCTGGTGTATTATATGAGATTTTTCCTTTTTAATGATAGGCCAGTGCACGTGCAGTCGATAGAATGGACTCACAACATTAGTTTCCCAGGCGAAATAAAATGGCGAAAATATTGTTCAATCGGATGTGAAAATTACTCATAAAGCCTTTTCAGTGCTGATAAATATGGATTGATCAGAAAAAGCTGATTCTCCAATTGTAAAGTATTAGGTGCCACAGACAATTGTATTCTATTTTGTTCCATTATACCATGGTACCTCGCCTTAAAAAAAACCCCCACTTAAATGCAGTATTTACTGGCCTTAATAGAAAGATGGTCATTATTACGAAGATATAAACTGGATGTTGGTCACACAAGACGTCGAACTGGTGGTGCCTTGTACCCTGTGTCTATGCTATGACAAGTAAAATACCCCACCCATGGAGTAAATATGTAACATGGTGTGGAGTCCACTGTGGACTAGAAGCCTTATCATGTCATCATTACTTAGCCTCTGGCAGCTGGTCATGCAACCTAAGTTTCTGACTACTATCACTGAGACAATGGCATGTAAGATGAAATTGCCATTTTTTTTTTTTTGCAGCTTATAAATGGAATTTCAAACATGAGACTCAGTTTCAAACAATACAAAAATTATTAGTTGAGTTGTTCTACATACGTATACTTATATACACACACTAATATTATACAATTCCTACAATTTATATAATTTTGTGTGCCATAATCTGATAACCATGTCAGTATGATGTCACACATGTATGTAAACTTACTAGTTTTTGCATTTTCGTCTTTACTTAGCTTATGGCAGTGACACGCCACCTCCATGTTTACCTTGAGGTCATGTGACCTAGCTATAGCTCCATAGTGCCATGGCCCATGTGCTTGAGTACTTTCCTGTCATGTTTGACAACAGCATAATACCAGCCACCATTACAAGAATACATGGGCTATTAAGAATCAGGACCTTGTGAAATCTCTGACATTCTCATGGCCAAGAGTGACCCAAGATCTAGTATTTTAATTGTAAAAATATACATTTGGATTATGTGGGTAGTGCACATACTGCATAAATCCTGAAGTGAATAATATCTTTTATCATTTATGTACCATATTAATAAATAATTCATCAACAAACCCTCCCAGGTGCCAGAATCGATATTTTGGTCCTGGTCTTGTATTTTGTTTGGTTAACATAACTACATTAAATATTCATGAACTTTTACTAACAGGCTAATAGAAACCAAAAGCTCAATTCAGGAGTCGAAATTCTGTTAGTAATAGCTAGTAACATCAACAGCTCAATAAATTATCAATGAAATTAGCGGAATGCAGCAGTAGTAATAGCAACATTGTATATAACTTAGTTAATGTATGCCACACTATTGACAAAATGTTAAATAGTTTAATACGGTTATGTTTGATGGTACTACAGTGGCCTATTCAAATGCATGCATACATGTCCATTCAACACAGCTGGTAAACCTAGTTTGTTTGGGTTGTAGATGGTGTGACCCTATGACCTTTTTTCTCTACATTTTCACATACATGCACTTGGCAATATTACTAATTTAAGCAGTTGGGTAGCCTAGTGGTAAAGGTATCAGCCATGCAGTTAACACACAGGCAAGCTCCACTGAAGGTATCTGGGTTCAATTCCAGGCCAGGCACTCAATACATTCTACAATTGATGCATTGTAGGCCTACTCTGTGCCTATGCCGGGACAAGTAAAAGCCCCCAAGCATAGCATATTTACATGTGTAACATGATGTGGACTCCAAGCCTTATCATGTAATCATTACATCTGCCTCTTGTGGCTGGTCACATAAGCTGACTGCATGAGGCTCTGACCAGTGGCATTAAGACTATACTATGGAGGAATAATTGCTGTATAAAAAGTTTGATTCCATGATACTGTTACATATTTGACAGGTACTGTGTACAGGCAGACAGTGTTTATTAACAGGAAATTTTGTTTTGGGGGGGGGGGGGGGGGTCATACAAGACAAAACCCAATTGTCTACAATTTTAGTTAATGTCACTCACATTCCATTTAAAGAGACTTCATCTATCTATCAGGCCTCTAAATGCCAACATTTTCCAAAATTAAAGTCAAAGAGCATGTATGATAGTTTATGTTCAGGTTAAGACAACGCTGCACTGTACTGCTCAGTCAAAAATGGAAGTTTTCTTGGCCTACGAGAAAATATTTTTGACATTATAAAATATGACTTGAAAATTTATATCTTAAAAAAAAAAAAAAACTTCTGATTATGAAACCACAGAGTATGTTATTCACACAGGTTTAGCCCACATGAACACACTATAATAATGGGTACATTTTTGTAGGAGGTAGACTTCTTTTAGAAAAAAAGTTAAGAATCTATTGTAAAACATACAAATATTTCATTGGGTTAACTACACAGTGGGTGTTTATAATTATGAAATGGGCATTTTTTATTTCTGACACCTTTTGAGGGAAAAACTGTCAGGCTCACACAGGTGCAGGGGGGCATGGGACAACCCACTGAGTCACCTGTCTATGTTGACAATTAGTTGCCATGGAAACTAGGGATGCTCCGTCACGCATGATTACTTGATTGAATCTCAGGGTAGTGTGACATTGCGGAACACAACAAAACGGTCCATCGATTATTCTGCGCCAAAAAAGGTTGGCAAAAAACCAAGAAATAACATATCATACAAATGTCGCCCAGTGTCATAAATAATTAGGTAATTGCTATTGTACTGTAAAAAATGTTATGATCACTGCAATTTATTAGGTTTTCAACACGAAATGACACATTTTCACCATGTCCTTATATTTCATTGAATCTACAGATATGAAATCCTATTAATTGCATATGTATATATAAGTATATATATTTGGGGATAACATTAATTTATTTATGACTTTACAATTTTGGATAAATAAAACTGTAATAAATTTATTTGGCTGTACTTGTCTTATTGGTAATAAGTAGTTAGAAACATGTATATCTTTTGCCTACTCCAATTATCTCGTTGCATAGGCATAATTTTATTGTCATTCATAGATAATCAAAACTATAGCCCAATAAGAAACAAAAACAGTATTCTGCATTTATTTACCATGCATTTGCAATGACCCATAAATAAGAAAAGTAAGTGAATGTAGGCCTACTGAGTGTTAAGTATTAGTCATAAATAGTTGATATTCATTCAATAATAGAAACAAAAAAACAAAACAAAACTGGAATGCAAACTATGCCATTCAATGACTTTTTCTTTCATAGACCTACTCATCATGCTCATTGTTACATTACATACACATTTATTTATTTATTTTTATTTTTTCAAATATATTTTAAAATGGTAGCCGGATCAGCTAAAGCTGTTTTACACCCGTGCCCTTTACATCAGAAAAAAACAATAAAATCCATAGATATTGATAACAATTAAAAACCATTAACAATAAATACACAAACAATAAAATAAACAAACAATAAAACACACAATGACCAAGTTATAGTGTCATGAGCAGCTTTTACCCACACCTCTAACCATTCCGCCACAAAGGATATCCCTTCTAGCCAAGTGCTAGAAGGTGGGGGTCACTGCTGAGGCCCGGGACACTACATCACAATAGCACCAAAACTGTATCTTTCACTCATGGGCTGTATTCTTGATATACTTTTTCAGTGGTATTTTGAATTTTTTAAGGTATGGCATTCTTTTAAATTACTTAGTAAATTATTCCAGGTTCTGGCTCCTCTATAGAAAAACATAACATACTAGCTGAGGAACATAAGCATTACATGTAAAAAATATATATGTCATAAACATCACACATTTCATCCATATTTTACTATGCATTTCAGTACAACTCCGTAGTTGTAGCATGTGTGGTTCATTGACGGATTAATTGATACAAAAACTCGAATGCATGGCGATTTTCATATTAATTTTTGACATGAAAAACATGAACAGGATTTGTTTGTATAGCATGACAGGTGTTCTTAATACTATACTTGAAATATTGATGCTTGAAAATTTGCAATAAACGAGCGGACGACCCCCCCTCTCCCGGCCCGGGATGGAGGGGGGGGGGGGGAGTGGAGGTTGAGAGGGGGTCACCACAGGGTCATGAAATCAATCCTAATTTTTGCAAATCCTTCAAACAAGCTAGGACTTGACAAATTTGTAGGGAATACCATCCCACTTTCCCTGTTTTCGTGTTTTAATATTCTCAGTGCAAATCAATTATTATGACTAATACTTAACACTCAGTAGGCCTACCTACATTCACTTACTTTTCTTATTTATGAGTCATTGCATATGCATGGTAAATCAATGCAGAAGTCTGGGGTCTACTAAAAAAAAACACAGATTTATTAGACTATTCACAGTAATTATTATATTAAAAAAAAGAACTCGAAAAAGAAAGCAAATTTATCCATAGGCCTACATGAACAAGTGACCCTTGCATCTGGCTCACCTGGACTAGTCTACCAACAACGTCTCAGGGTTTCATTCAATATTAATTTTGTGGACTTTTTAACGTTAGGTAGCATGATGGTGTCTTGTACACATAGTATTCGCTGTCTAGGTCTATGCTTGGACAGTAAAATACCCAACCCATGATATAAATGTGGCATAAGGTGTGACGCCAAGCCTTATCATCTCATCATTACGGCCGCCTCTGGCAGCTATTACACTCTTAGAAGCAGACGAAGTGGAATATAATTGGATAGATAGATAGATAGATAGACAGATAGATACATAGGGTCAGATCAATCGATCAATCGAGATAGATAGACAGATAGATAGACATATAGATAGACAGATAGATAGACAGACAGATAGAAAGACAGATAGATAGACAGATAGATACATAGAGTTAGATCAATCGAGATAGGTAGATAGAGAGGTAGATAGACAGATAGATAGATAGATGGCTAGATAGATAGGATCAGATCGATCGATAGATAGATAGCTATAGCATGATAGCTATAGCTAGGTAGATAGATAGAAAGACAGATAGATATGTTACTTGCAATCATCAGTGAAATATCGACCACCAGACACAGGGGACTTCGGCCACATTGGGCATCCACCTTGAGAGAATAGCTGAGCAGTGCATTATTCTGGGAGTAAATATGTATTTTATTGACCAAAAGCTGACCAAACACTGGTTCGCCATTGTCCATGGTTGTTGGTCAATAGACACCACGGAGAGGAGTTATTTCAGGCCTAATAGTCAATACTGGGGCAAATATCGATGTTGACTCAATGGTCATTCAAGATCAAAGTCAGCTACTTTTGCTACACCTGGTGGGTGACTTCACCATGCTGTGTAGCAACACCATAAACAATGATGACACCATGGGGTTATTGGTGATTTCATGGTGTTACACACATGGTGAGGTCATGAAGTTGATATATATACTCATGGTGACATCATCTTATCTGAAACTGTCTAATGTCAATGCCACTGGGTCTGAAGCTTAGTCAGCTTATATGACAAGCTACCAAAGGCAGACGTAATGATGAGATGATAAGGCTAGGAGTCCACACCATGTTACACATTTACCCGATGGGTGGGGTAATTTACTTGCCTCAGCATAGACATAGAGGACAAGGTACCTCCACTTTAACGTCTCGTGCGATCGACATCCAGCTGTGATATAGCGCTCATCAGTGAGTGCCTGGGCTGGGGATCGAACCCGGGAACTTCAGCAGAGCTGGTTCCATCCCTTAGTCAATGAAAATGTAGACGTTTTGGCCCGATTTCACCAAAGGGGTTCAGCAGCTCTACCAATGAATGGAACACAAAATCTGCCAACTTTATCATGTTTATAATTACACCCTTGGCAGGCCAATTGTGGAGTATTCAGTTCAACAAAGGGAATCAGCATTATCACTGTGGTGGCCTATTGCTAAGTGCACATAACACCTGGATGGCTGTCTACAAGTCGACTGCCCGCGCCATCTATATTCACTTTAATTATTGGGCGAGCAGCGCAAGCGTCTACAGATTCTCATTTGAGCAATTCACCAACATTTTTGCACAACTTTCCCAGCCACTATTGACCTATGGTCATCGATTCGAAGTTGTTCAATATTATTCAAGGAATACAAATCACGTAAAATTAGGATATTGTACGCACTTTGCAAAGCAGCCTTAAGCGGCAAATGTTGAACTAATTTATGCGGCTGGCAATACGTTGTACGTGCGTAGCGATATTAAGAAAGTAGGCCACTTTAAGTTTCCAGGGACCCTGAAGATTCAAGGGTTGCTGGATGAACTGCCCCAAATCCTCCATGAGTTATAATATTATGCTAGTGCAGACCTCCATGGCAATCCTTGTCACTCACAACTTCACAAGGGTTTTAAATTGATGAGATGACATTAACCTCATGTGTGGGGGTTTTCACTTGCCTCTGCATAAAGGGTTTTAGACAAGAGTATGAGGCATCACCATTCAAAACCCAAATCTGAGTGACATTCACTTGGTATTTACAGCATGAACAAAGTAGGATAGCATTCGATCCTAAGTTATTCAGAGGAGATGGCCAAGTCCTAACCACTATGACACCAAGGCTACAACCCTTAACAGCTGCTTAAGGTCCTGTTGGAAAACTGGACCATGATCCAACAGAACCGCACGCTAGGCCATGGCTTGGGCCTCTTACCACTGATCCAAGAAAGTTTACCAAAGTTTAGAAAAATGTGAAAATTATAACAGAACAGAAGACAACCCCAGGGGTTCAAATGTATAAACTATATATAGGTGTAGCCAGCCTATAGGTTCGAGTTAAGGTACTTAGTAATTTTAGTGCACACAGGTTATCGAAAATTTTAATAACCATGATAACGCTGAAGAGAATTATCATGAGTATCGACCAAAAAAAAATATATATAATATAAATCAACTTAGTTTTATCCCTGCTTTCTATAATTACAGTGCTTTTATAATGTTTACAGTTACTCCATGAGCGGATTTGGGAGGGGGGGGGGGCTAAACCCCACTCCCCCTGGCCTACTACATTTTAATAAATAGTGGTCCCTGCAATATATTTAAAATGGTAACCCCCCCCCCCCCCGGGAAATTTTTCTAGATCCGCCCTGGCTGCCCTATTTATTATACACGTTTCCTAAATTATTTGGGAGCCACACTCTTAATGGGCACTGCTTTTACAAGGTTTCAAAAGCAAAAAGAATACATACATAAGACTCATGAAAGGCCGCATAACATGACGCTCAGTATACAATGGTAGGTATGACTTTTACAAAATAAAAAAATAAAACGAAGCTGCTAAGCAGGTTTACATCTAAATGGAAATGATATGGTACTGGCGACAACAGCCTGCTAAAATCAACTTCATCTAAAGTGGTATCAAAAAGCCTGCACAAGAAAATATATATCGTTTAAATACTTATGATAGACGTCTTCTAATTTTTTTTTATTAAATATTATTATATAAGTGTCAATTGAAATTCATAATTTAAAATTTGTCTATGTAATAATAATATTATAATAATAATTGAATTTATTGCTAACATATTAAGTACACAGTACTGATTAGGACAAATTTATATGGTTTATTTTTGTTAACTTTTATATAAGTTAATATTATATCTTTCGTTTGATTCCCCTACACAACGTTTAATGCTAATTTATTTAAATTTCCTATTTATTTTATATAATTCTTTTTATGTGTCTGCAAAAAAAGGCAAGAAGATGAGGACATAAACATTAATAATTACTAGTTGTATGTACAGCTGTATTTGACAGGAGTTATGAGTTGATGCTTCATTAGCATGCAGTTGCAAGGGTATTCACATAAATTTAAAGTTACATGTATGAGAAATCATTCTACTCAATGTATCTAATGTATCATAAAAAAAAAATCTGTACAAGGTGTAAGCCTAGATGGTTGATTCTAGATGGGACAGCTGTTCTTCTAAATGTCAATAGAAATTATCAGGTTCATTAATATGCAAATGCTTATTGATTCACTTTCAGGTGCTCTTCAGACTATCAATGCTGGGTTGTCCCATCATCATTGACAGTTAATGTCTGGCCTACTGCCTTTCAGATGCTTTCAAATTGAAGTTTTACGTGTTGTGGAGCAAATAAATCATTGAAAGCAATATGATTGTAAGGGAGGCATCTCTCATTAAATTGTGAACCCAATTTTTTACAGGCAACTTTTTTTCACAACAGCTAGGTCGTTATTCGAATATTTCGTCATTGGATTGATCTTAGTGATGCTTAAGGTCAATTCAACAATAGTTATCCAGGTCTAGGCATCTAGGCCAGCCTTTTAAAAATATTTCTGTTGCGGGTTACATGACACTTGAAAAAACCCAGCGCTACCGCAAGAATAGACCAAGAAAAAATTCAAAAAAATAATAAAGGAAAAAAAAATAATAAAAAAGTTTTTTTTTTTCTTAATAAAAAAAAAAACCATAACAAAATTTGTTATACGCACTGATCTGTTCTATACGGTCGCGAATATCTTTAAGAATGGCCCTAGATTATTCTAGACTAGCCATACCGACACCTAGCAATCAGCTCATTTGAATCCCAAATTACCATTTAGACACTGTTAATAACAGCCTAATCACAAAGGAAAATGGTGTTGGAACTTATACACAAAGTCAATTTTGACACAAACCCTGGAATATAATACCAGTCATGGTTGTTCAACAAGACATAAGTCTTTCCTCTCCTGTTATTACTCATTTTGCTTTTCAGCCATATAATATAATCACGAACTTGTTCAATATAAATATAACTTTTTCAGAAAAATAACAAAAATCAACTGAATGATAAGGTGTCAAGTATACATTAAATGCACTAAAAACTGCTGCTATGCATTTTGCTTCGGCCAATCACTACCAAGGGCGGGAACTTTTTCAGCCAATAGAATTGCAGTATTCTGTCATAGCCACCTGGCGGAAATATAGAGAACCTTAAGTGAAAAATCCAGCTACGTACAGTCAATAGTGCTTGGGTTTGTGACCAGTACCACTAATCGTTCTAGGGTGTTTAAATAGTCTCCATTTAACATGTATTTAGTGGAGTACTGTACAATGAAAAATATGAGACACCAAAGGCAAGCCAATGCTAACCCTAAAGTCTGGATTCTTCACCGCATCACTGAACTGTTCTCTGTGATACTTTCCACATCAAATCTGTGACAAAAAAAGTCCCCCATTGTTACTGCTTGTTCAATCAAACTGATTACACGTATGAGTCCAAGCAACCCACCACAACTGACCATGTGACGAGTGCAAGTGTGGGCTCAAAGCTAGCAGTGAACTCGTGGGTGAGGAGGGGGCCAATAAATCAAAATATATAAAACTTGCTACAAAATCATCTGGCCCATTTTATCCTTGAGACCATCCCTGGAATAAACTTTTATTTGGACAAACAACAGACTCAGGGATTGGCCAGAGCTTCTTATAACAGCATGACGTCACATAAACACTTTCATAAATCTCATGTATGAATTGTCGTCAGTTTGATTGAATGCTCTATAACCCCTCTATAGCCCGTGCACTTGTGAAAGTAAGACTGCTGCACTGTAACCAGATGTACACCAATAAAATCAGGTAGCCAATTCGGAGCAGATAGAACTAGAATCAATACTGATCAATAGATAATATGATAAATAGCTACGGACAGCCTAGTCCAGCAACTAAGTAACACAGTGTCAGCAATGATGTCTACCAACTATAAATTCCACAAGCTGCCAATCGGCCAAGTAGTCTCAGTTTCAGCAATAACTGTAAAATAGTCCTTATCTCAGCACTATGCATTTTTCCACCATGTCATTGTCACATTTCTATCAAAATTTCATGCATTTTAATACTGTGGTTACATAAAATTCAAATATTTAACCTTTTGTAACCTATCTGGCGACTGCCCTTCTCGGAGCATTTGTACAGCCTATGATTGCTATTTCATTGATTAATGCACAAAATAAGTGTTTATTATCATAATTATGTTCTTTATTTCAGAGGGGATCCGGATAAATCTGATCTCTATGGGAAGACACCGCTGCACTGTGCAGCCATGAACGGTCACATGCACTGCGTGACCTTCCTCGTGTCCTTCGGAACCAACATGTGGGCCCTCGACAACGAACTCCACACCGCCCTGGATCTTGCTGTTCTCAACAACCATCATGACGTCGTCAAATTCTTGGACCATTCTATCGCCAACCAAGCTAGTCTCAACAAGAAGGTGAGAGCATCTTATAGTGAAGCCCTACCACAGTATCCGTCAGTAAAGCTGCAGCTGAAATCAGTCTTTAATAATGACAGTAAGGGGCATATATTCCAAAAATCTGACAGAGAGGGGTAGTAGATAAAAGATGTTTATTGTTCTTTTCATTCAGAATGTGTTGAATGTGTCCCGGGACGCTATTAATTAGTTGTTTTAGCTTTAATAAAGTTATACAGGTGCGTGTCCAAAACATAAGTGTAATGGCTATCGTTATTTTCATTCAGGATGTTTTGGATCTGCTCCTGGACATCATTATTAAAGTTCCCAACTTCGCTGTTGGCCATAACTTTGCTGACGAGCACTGCAAGAAAGTTACATGAATGTTGAATGGTATTGAGTCTATTGACAGATGCTGAAGAAATGTTAATTTTCTTTTTCAGATTGTTAGGAAACTCCGAGAGAAAGCCATGCTTGATGCCCAGAAGAGAATCAAACAGATGGAGAAAATGCAAGTGAAAGCAAGCAAAAGAGCAGACAGAGAAGGAAAGAAATTGGCGAAAATGAGAGAGCAGATGATATCCCAAGGAGCCGTGGTGTCTAAAGTGCCCATGCCAACATCGGAAGTGTCTCTAAGTCCACAAGGAAGAATTTCACCAGCAATGACGTCTCGATCCGTCTCTCCAAACGGAATACCACAAGGGAGGTCTGTAACTCCCACAACTAGCAAAGCTGACCTCTCAGCAACCTCTGTATCAAGGTCAAGCTCAATACGAAATGCCTTCCAAGCAATCAGGAATGGATCACTCAGGGGCTCGACTCGTACAAATGGCTCAGTCACCCCAAGTTCGAACAGCTTCATTATCCATGACTTTTCAGAACCAAAACCATATTCAGCTCACTTCTACGGCATGCAGAGGAAAGGTATGTTGGGAGGAGTGGCTAAAAAGATCAAAATCAAGCAAAAGAAACAGAGTAATTCAGATCCTCAAGGAGAATTTAAAGTCTCTGAACAAGAAAATGGAAAACGGACGGTCAGATCATTGACTGGACTACAGCGAGACTACCATGTCATGTACGTGAGACCAGATACTCAAGACAATGAACACAGTAAATTAAATGAATTACTAAAATCCACCAGTGAGCCAGACTTCTTCAGCAACAGAGATTCGGGCATTGACAGCCCAGAATCTGGGACAATAGAACCATCGAGCATCTTTGAACGACCAGGATTTGGCAGCGTTGCATTCATCAGCAAACGCATGAAATCGAGCATGATCATGTCACTGCCACAAGAGTCCACCGATGAAGACAACACTTCAAGCAGTATAGAGGGCAGCAACACTATGACAATGTCCTATGGTGCTCAAGTAAGGAGGCAAGCCAGCTGCACGGACAGCATAGGGACCGTGGGCAGTCTTGCAAGGAGAATGCAATCACCAGGGCCTGAGAGTGAGGAAGGCACTTCATATTTTCCGCATGGCTACTTAAGTAAAAGCCAATCTTTGGAAGTATTTATGGTCGTCAATAACGTCATTGAATACCTGCCAATTCTCATAAAAGAGAAAATAGACTTACAGGCCTTGATGTTAGTCACTGATAAAGACCTTAAAGACATTGGCATCCCACTAGGCCCACGGAGAAAAATTTTAAGTGCGCTCCATCAACACCGAGAATATATGAAGGAACCTGTGAAAACAACTGTGCTATGACTTTGATAGTTTACGTTTTGTTTAATTATTTATACATATATTTATATTAATATATCATATCAAATTTCTAGTCTCTTACCATCTGACATTTTTCCATTTGGGTTCGACAATTAGACTTTGTATTGACTTCAGCGAATATTAATTTTTTATAACCATACATACAATAGATCGATGGACATTGTCTGCCTTCAACATCATGGTCATTTTAAAGTTTGCAACAAAATGTAATTGAGTAACTTTTTTAATAAGCTTCATCTAGTGCTTTTCGCATGAGACCAACCTATCTTTCAGTTTTCGTTTTATGTGTACGATGCATGTTTACTGTTATCAATACTTCTTAAGATTTAATGTTCATATTTTGCTGGACAAAGTTTGTACTTGTACATAAAACGGTCAATAAATGATATTACTTCATACTCTATTCTAATCAATTTTTAACAGCTGGGAAAATATAAGAGAGCTTAAAACACACTGCCATCAATATTCATGCTGATTAATGATTGATCATATCGGAGTGCTCTCCACAAACAAATAATAAATTCTATTGAGTTTCATGTATAAGTCCTATTTGTAAGCATTGCCATTAAATTAGAATTCTGTAGTCATACTGAGCACCAAAAATATCACTCAGCGAGAGGCTATGTATTAGGCCTATTGGGATGTTATGAGAAACATTTCCTTGGCACGTGCCATTTGGAAGGAAACAAAAATTTGAGAATGTAGAGATATTTCATTACTAAATATATTGAATAATATATACACAAATTCCAGACAAAACAAATAGTATAACACAAAAGAGTAAGACATCATCAAAAATCCAAGCTCTATCATACAAAAAATATTGGTACAATTGGCAATTCATTTGATGAATTGTAAAGTTGCACAACAAATATCAACGAGTCCGTTTATTACTTTGTTTCCTCACAAGTTCCTTTCTATCAGAAGGTTTTTTACCCTTCCGTTTCTTATTCATTAAGTGTGATTTATTAATATGTATTCGTTTTTTCCATGGTTTTTTTCCTTTGCCCTTATCTGGATTTTGTGACCCTGATTCAGCTTCCTTTGTTCTGGAAACAAGACCATTGACACATTCTTGTACAATCACGACTTTTAAAGAGTCTGCCTGAATACTGGGATAAATTACATTTTGCTTCACCTCAACCATAACTAAATTATTTCATTAAAAAATCCATGGGCATCTGTCAGAGACCAGAGTTATTTCCCAACTAAAAAATGCTGTAATTTTCCAGAGCTGGTTATACTTTTATTTATATATTTCATTATTTTCACAACAGTTATTTTCAAATATTAATTATAAGTAATGATCAGAAGATTACTCTATCATATGTAGAGCTGAAACAACTTTTACGCATTTACGGAGTTTGGGTTCTTCTTCTGCAACAGTATGTTAACTGAACTACTTAACACTAAAAACAAAACTTTTTAAAATGACAACCTACCCAGATTCTGTTTCATCATCCTTATCCTTATCACCTTCGACAGTCTCCTTCTCCGACTCCTCCTTGTCAACTTCATCCTGCCAAAATTTGCATTGACAAAATTTTATCATACACTGCACAACAAACATTAAATAAAAGATGAGACAACGATAAAGATGGACCTCAAAATTGACTCACCATATTATTACTTCCTAACATGACCCCTGAGCTTCCAACGAAGTCAATATGAGTGACATCGGTAATCTGCACAGTGTGATCTTCTAATTCATAAGTTTTGGTTTCTTCCTTGAATAAATGTTCCATTTCGGGAACGCCACGTTCTTTCTCTCTCAGTCTTTTCATCTCTTCTCTTTTCTGTAATTGGAATATGACGAGAACTCAAGAAATCCTTAACCTCCTCAAATAAGCTATCCAATGAGACTCGATGCATAGACGACGTCGTCTACTCACCGATCAACAGAACTCATTGCAGTGTCCGCGAAATATCATTTTTCAACAGTCAGACAAAGTGTAAGACACCATGTCTGACATTTGAGTGCCTTGTCTGACAAAAACTTATACAATTATTACACCCAGGTTAAAGGCTTAGTATTCCTTGCAGGGAGTTGGCTGGGCATTTTCATACCATGTCTTCTATAGCTAAATTACCTACCACATGTCATCATTCTGCCTCAATGAGATGAATAAACTTAATGGTATCCACATTAGGCCAGCCTTAAAAATACTTATGTTGTGGGTTACATGTTACTTGGAAAACCCATCAGGTAGGTCGTAATTTTTAATTTTTTTTACCTCAGAAAATTATTTTACCAAAATTTAACTAACCGGCAGGGCCCCGCGCGAAGGACTTGTAATGTAAAAAAATTTTTGTCATACGCACTGATATCTTCTATATGGTCGCATAACCCGCAACAGGATTATTTTTAAGAATGGCCTTATTTGACAATCCATTTGACAAGAGCATATGGTGACTGGGCAGTGTAACAAACAACCCGGTCAACTTGACCAAGTTAGCAGTTGGCTCAACAGCAGCAGCAAGTTTGAATCCAGCAGAGTTTTGGACTCACAAGCGCAAAACTCAGTTGAACTAAAAACCTCAAAATATTCTATAAAAGTCAACACATTGGCCAATGAGCTTTTTAAATAGGGGAACAATTTGTCAGACATTTATATTGCCTGTCATCAGAAAATTACTTTCTTCGCTGGTAAAATCTGGTGTCTAATGTGATTTAATTGATTTCGCAGCCAAACTGGCTCATTGGTTAGATGGACCAGGCTATTGAACAAGCCCGGTTAGTTGGAACGATAGGAAAATACGTTGCTGTACAAATAGTTAATAAAAGTGCTCACAGGGGGAAGCCTAGTCGACTTAACTTAAAGCCCACTAGTGGAAAACCGAATACAAATGGAGATTGAGTGCATACAATGATCAACGAGTTGGATATACACGTATATACTCAACAATTCCTGCAAAGCGAAAAGAGTTTAATAGCCGCATGAATAAAGAAATGACAACCCAATCAAATATAGTATAGTTTAATTTTGGGCGCAGGTTTAGATAACCTATATGTCCAGTTCAACAAGCATGGCGAAGTGTGTGGCGCACAAGCCACCATTACTGCATGTATACGTTAATTAATGAGTGTACCTTTGCTTTAATTTCTCTTTTCTCTTCTTTCAGTTTGGCAATTTCGGCTTCTTGGGCAATTTTTCTCCTTTCATCCTTTCTCTTCTTAAATCCTGTTAGATAGTCTCTACAAACACATTTAAATTACCAGTCATTAAATGTCTTGACAAGAAATTTCTGTCTTGCAGATTTTTACTCTTTAGTAAATTGACCTTCGAGGGAACATTGACCTCATTATTATCTTGAGACATTGGATCGCATCAACACTTAAATAACAGCAGCTAATTCATCTTCACATGGTTCCGGGCGATAATACCCAAATGCCCCATTTGCTGAGGCATATGAGCGGATTGTTCGCACCACACACAAAACTTCTTTATCTTATTTATATATTACCTTCTAGCATCTTCGTCGAAGTTGAGTATAAGCTTATTCTTCTTGTTCTTCGCATGTTTCACTTTAAAAGCATCCCCAACTGCCTTTCCTTTAATTTTTCCCATGCCGAGCTAATACCGACAAAAAACACCAGGGGCCGATGCAGTCGCCAACTCAGCAAGTGGCGCCACCAAAGACCAAAGAGAGACTCAACCAAAATATTATGAAATTGAACCACTTGCAATACTCATTTGGAAATTTTACAGCTGCATCATGATCATGTGACAATTTGGAATGTGTTTTTTAAGTAATTTATCCTTACACTGGAAGTGATCCATGTTAATTGTGATACTCGGAAAACTTTCCAATTATTATAATTTTTTTTTTTTTGGATTCATTGGATTCTGTCTCTCTAGGTCAATAGCGGATTTAGCCCCCCCCCCCCCCTTTGTCTGGTACATTTAAAAAAAAAAAAAAGAAGAGGTTCCCTGCAATACATTTTAATTTGTCAGCTGGGATCCGCCCATGTAGGTTATGACTGGTGGTAGTCTAGCTAGATTTTTGCACCAGCAATGTTACAGTTTCACCATTTTGACAAAAATTAAATTTTTCTTTTTTGGTGCAAGTTCAAGCAATACATTTTGGACAGGTAAAATACATTCTATATCATTACAGGTTACATTAGTTTATCGTGAACCATTTCCTATCTAGAGCACCTCAAAGTAAAAGGGTCTAATTAGGGGTTGGGGTTAATTTATTTTTTCCTATACTTTAATCAGGTTACACCTCCAAAATGTGCCATATGGTCCAAAATGAAGAAAACATATTATTGGAAAAAAATTAAGTGTTCAACCGCCTTGTACATATGCTTTGAGGTTTCGGAACTTTTAGAGTATATTTTAATACTTCATACAAAATGAATACAAACATGAGGTATGTAGAATGATTTTAAACGGTTCTGAAAATGTCAAAAACTATACTATGTTGTATTTACGTGGCAGGATTTCTTATACAGTGAAACGATCAGCAGCTCTTCCATGATAATTATTCAATATTGGATTTTCACGGAAGGTTCTCTGTATTTCCACCAGGTGGCTAAAACAAAATACTGCAATTCTATTGGCTGAAAAATTTCCCGCCCTTGGCTGTGATTGGCTAAAGCAAAGTGAATCCTAGCTGCAGTATTTTTAGTGCATTTTAATGTATATTTGACATCTTATCATTTAGTTGATGTTTGTTATTTTTCTGAGAAAATTATATTTATGGAATCAGTTAGTTATTACCTACTACGTCTGAAAAGCAAAATGAGTTATAAAAGGAGAGGAAAGACTTATGTCTTGCTGAATTCAGGGCTGTTCAGTGAAAAGACTATGAGAACACAACTTATTTAGGTCTCCGTATTTGTCTTATCATTATGGTTTTTATGGCACTTTGGGCAGTCATCAAGATACGTTATTTGTGATTTCTCCTCATTATTTCTAAGAAAATTAGGTTCAGTAAATGAACCATCAAATTGCTGCAACTGGTCTTTGTTTTCATTCTCTCAGCATTGAATGTAATGGAATTTGCAATTGAAATCTATTTATCGATCTAACTTTGCCATTTATTTCTTGAGGGTTTTGCTTTTAGCAAATTTTTTCTACATTGCATTCACCTGAAACATGTTTATTTGGAGCTCTAATACAAATTTCCTGAACTGGTTGAAACCTCCAGAAATGCGCTTAACAATTTAATGGTCGGTAGAACATGTGCAAATATATATCAGAATATGGTTACGATAGCCTTTCATTTGGCTCTAGATATTTCTTCTGTAATTATTAACATGTAATGTTCCCAGGTAATATGCAACCAAAGCAGATGTGTTAGTGTTAACTTACTGTACTAGACATGTTCAAACTATATTATACCACTGTTTGCCTTCCACAGCCAATCAGAAGCCTGGATTACAGGGGGATATATCACATGTACTAAGAACAGCAGGGAGGACATGGTCACACTTAATTATATGAGCACATGTTGTGGCAAAACTTAACAAGCAAACACTTAACAAGCAAACAAATGTCTTGCAAAATAGGCAACATCTTAAGTGGTATAAGTTGTTTTCTTCGACATGGGATTATTGCTCGGCTAACGCCTCGCAATAACTCCCATGTCAAAGAAAATGCGGGCATTATCTATTACATATATATGTAATGTATATATTGGAACACTAACTGCCTAAGGTTGCCTCTTAACAACAGCTAATACTGGGGTATTGTCATGGTAATCCTAGCTGTTATGTGGAAGGACAGTTGTCAGTCAGGTCAGCATTCTTGTTTTTCACTGTCTCTTCTGCTATGTTATTCACTGGCACACATTCCAGTTTCTGTCAAATCCAAAGATATGTCCCTTTTGTTGTTCAAAACCATCAGCTGGCATCGGCCACAGTCCTTTCCATAACATTGTATATATACACTGTCTAAAATATTGCTCTGGAGCCAGGTGTAGGTATGGATGTCAGATGGAGTGGATCTAAGCCCCTAAGATGTGTCATGACTCATGAGAGCTCCGAAAGGTAGAAAAATGGCATGATCAAACTCCACCACTAAAAAAAAAAAGAACCTTAAGGGATTTGCTAACTAGTTAGCCAATTTGTGTCTTACTTTCATTAGAAATTAAATGCCTGCCAAGGATATTATCTAAAAGTAAATTGAAATTATATGATAAGTAGTGCCACTGTCTACTGTGAAAGGTGAATCTGAACTTCAAGCTGACAGTGAAAGTTTAACGATATATGGATCATAAAGGATATTTTGCACAGAAATCAACGATCAACACCAGATGTATCAATCGAGCTATTTAGGTTGCGGGTGATTACCAAGAAACCTCAGGGCCTATGTACAGGGGGGGGGGGGGTGGGTGGTAGCACCTAATTGATATCAATAATAAAAATGTTTTCCTTGTTCAGTGACCCTAACAGCACATTTGTGGGGGGTAACCCAGTTGATTTAGAAATATCCCCCACCCCTAGTCTAATCCTGGCAACTCACCCTATTTGCACTAAATACATTGTCTTGCTCAGTAGCCCAAAGACAAACAAAAAAATACAAAAAAAAAATAGCAACAATGTAACAGGAAATAATGGCCCAGATATGAACAACATCGGAAAAGTTTGCAGAAATTAAATTGCACTTTACCTAACATTGTCATCTATCAGGATACCAGTTGTGGCAGGCTTCTCTAAAGTTCCCTTCAAGGCTCTCACTTTTCGATCCGGGCTAAAGCCATATGTATTCTTTGTATCTTCTTACTTTCCTGGTTGCCGCTTTCTTCTCACAATGCTTCTTTACCCATTTCCATCTGTAATGGATATGCTTCAAGGTCTTTATCACTTCTGCCAATTCCGGTGTCCACATTTCCTTATTCTTTCTGACATTACCATCCCCACGCCTAGAGAATGGAGTAGACTACACCATGGCTATATTGATAATGCTTTGAAGGCCTCATACTGCTGAATCAGTAAACAAAAAACATCAGTCGGGCTGTTGCAGATCAATTTCACTGCCAAGGGCTTCACTGTACAGCAGCCCATTAACCAGAATTACCTGGAGGGGTCTAGCACTCTACAATCGCCATCACTGCCTATAGCTACAGTTAGGTCCATTGAAAACGGCCTGTCAAATTGTACCTATACAACGCCAGACAACTTCTGCTATATGATGCTACCTGCCACTAAACGGAACTGTCTGGCTTTAGCTGGCTACTCAAAGCTGGATCTAAAAGTACATATTTATGACGTATTAGATAAATTTCTTACATTTACCAAGTTTATATTTTTCAGTCAGGGTAGGTGACAGCTGACTATATACTAGGAGTAGACAGAAGTGCCTAGCCTTAGTCAGTTATTACAGCTACAGCCAGGAATAGCTGTCTGGAGTCGACCATATTTTAGGAAACTAACTGTAAGTACCCATTTATACCTTGGTGGAGTGGAGCAAAGTTACAGAGGATATGCTCAGTTCTTCTATGCCATGGTTGGGTCTTGAACCTGCGACCTTTCGGTTTGAAGGCAAGCACCTAAACCACAAGGCCATGACATCTCACCTCTGGAGGATCAAGCAGTGTGTGTCATCTGCCAGGAATTGAACTGGTGTCCACTGTATCGCGTTGCTACTTCTCTTGACCAGGGCATGGTCAAACATGAGCAGTGGCCAATATGAGGGTTATCATTAGTGTGCTTGTCGTCTGTGAGGTGGTTTTCTCACTAGTACGTTTCTCTTTGCTTGTATTTCTGTGGCTTTAGATCACCCATTATCAGAACATCGTAGGATGCATACCTCGTCAGTGGGGTGTGAAGACTATGAAGTATGACTTATATCTTCATGGAAGTTTTCTGTTGCCTCTTTGCTGTTCCCAGAAGTAGGCAACAGTTGAATTTGCAAAGCGGATTCATCGGGAAGTTAAAGCAGGCAGTGCTATCTGGGCTAGGCTGTGTGACGAACTGCTGGGCTTCCAACCACTGCACTCTAAGAAAAAAAGGTTCTTAAAGGTTCAATATGGAACCTAGGGGTTCCATATGGAACCTGAAGGTTCTATAGTACACATAAAGGTTCCGAATGGTTCTTAAAGGTTCAATATAAGAACCATATGGTTCAATCACACACCAAAGGTTCAAAACTAGACAAAAGGCTTCAATGCCAAGTACATTAGTTACCAATACTTAAATGATTGTTAAGGGCAGTCACTTAATTGATTAGAACAACAAATAAAGCCAGACATTGCAGCCTCAATGAGCATTGCATTAGACAGTTTAACTCATCAACAAGCTCTTGGATTTCGGTTCCTGGTGAGTAATAAATATTTTACTTGTCAAATGCTTCATGGTAATTAATATTTAAATAATTTTGTTTGATCAAGACATAAAAACATGATGTTATATTGTTAAGTTGTATTGTTTTGCAGATATTTGAGTAGGGAAAAAAAGCCAAATGACTATAGAAACATTCAGGAAATAACGAAGAGGACTGTACTACACTGTAGCATTGAGAAAGCAGAGACTGCTCAAGAAATATCACTTGCAGCAAATGTATTGCTTGTCATGGTGAGTATTCATTACAAAAAATATAAAACTGCTATATTTCACTCTCATCAATCCGTAAATGTCACTTTGGCATATACAGTAGGTTGCAAAAGTATTCATGCCTCTAGATTTTGCAGGCAGATCAGTTATAAATCTATAATGTATATAGGACAAAAGTGGCACTTGCAATCAGCACATTTTTGCACTTTTTTTTTGGAGGTGATAATTAAACACATGTTGTAAATTTTCAAGCCACTTTGCAACTGTCATGTAATGTTTCGTATGAAATTGCGAATATTTTCATAATTTTTGCCTTTTTTTTTTTTCATTTCTTTTCATCACATTGAAATATTCATATTGAATTATCAATAAAATTTGTTGTTTTAGACTCTACATGAAATGAAGCCACAACTGTATTTTTTCAAAGAGACTGGAAAATGTGCAATTCAGCTTGCCAGGGTACATTAAGGCGAAAAGGAAAGGTAAAAAAAAACTTTGTATAATGTTTTAATAATTCTTTCTTGAAAAATCAAAGATAACAAATTTCTTTGTTTGAGCATCCATAATGCAAATATAGAACCACTCTCAGACAGAATGCCAACAAGGAGACTATAGACTTGTGTATATTATGGAAAATTATGAAGAATGAGTGACTGGATTACATATTAAAAATTTACATGAGGATCACCTGTCAACAACTAAGAACAAAATCCACCAAGTGGGCAACAAACAACAGTAAAGCACCAACAATATAAAAACCGTTTTGTTGCTACCTAGTTAATAACTATCACAAAACATTGACAGCTGTAATAATATTATTCTGATCCTTATAATTGGTGATGTTATATGATTAATGTCTTTGATGAAACCGTCGAATGTCATGATTTTTATAATAACTCTTATTATGCTTTATTTTTGCAGGAGTCAACACCCACATTTTTGTTCAGATCAAGCACAAGAGAGAGTCCAGTCTATGTGGAAAATGCTGAAATATGGCATGATGGTCATCCAAGACAGAGAACCTGATATTTCACTGGCTTTTGAATGTTTCATTGCTGTTTATTGGATACTAAAAATACACCATGTGTTATGTTGAATTTTGCATCCTTGATTGTGGTATGGTTAATTTGGTAAACTTGTACATTGTGTATGAAGTGATTTTATCCCTATGTTTGATCATGAAAGAAAATAAATTTATAAATCAAAATATATTTTGTTGTGCTGTATATTTATTCATATCTGAAAGAACCTTTATTGAACCATTATATGAATCTTTACTTGAACCTTGTTAGGTTCAAATAAAACCACAGGGTTCTAAATTGAACCATAAACAGAACCAGAAATGGACCTATAAAGGTTCTTTGAAGAACTGTTGAACGATCCAAGGGTTCTTTACAGAACCATTTGATGGGTTTGTTCATGAACCACTGGGTTCCATACAGAACTTTTGTTCAAGAACCATTGGGTTCCATCAAGAACCTTAATATGGAACCTTCAGTGGTTCTTTTAAAGAACCTTTAGAGAGGTTCTAAAAAGAACTTATAAAGGTTCCATATCTATACCGGACTTTTGAACCTTTAAAGGTTCCATATAGCACTTATAGTTTTTAGAGTGTGGGTCCCAGGTTTAATTCCCGGTCGAGCCTATGTTGGATGGCTGTTTCATCCTTCGTCCTTCGTCTCATTGCCATGGTCCCTACCTGTCCTAATTAGCCCATCAGGTGCAGAAATACAGGACGTAAAGCCCCAATCCACCACCACCACCACACCACTTCCACAGTGTAGGAGGTCCACATAGGTCAGAAGAAGAGGATTCTATACACCGTCATTAATGGCATTAATTGCAGCTAATTATCGTCCATTATAATGATTCATTCATTCTTATTCAGTAAACGGTTTCTGAGCTCAACAGAACAACAAATTAATTACTGCAATTACCTGTGCAATTGGAAGGCTGTTGATAATTTCGTTGAGCATAATCATATATGATAATGTATCATTTCCGAGTTCATATTTGTTCATGATATGTTATGCTTATGGTTTCCAGCTAATTCTAATCCTACATTGTGTACTACATAGATCTAATTAAGTTAATTGTTTTTTCAATGTGCAGAAATATGTGTCATTCACAAGTTCTGGACATATAAGATAAGATAACCTTTATTGTAATTTTGAGCAAAAATGAAATGCCTTCTAATAAAATGGAATCATCAACATAATTATAATACTTAAATGTAAAACTTTAAATGGTATGAATTACTGCATGCCATGGCCCATGTAAAATATATGTCGACCTATAAGGATAAATATTGTTTGAGTTCTGCAGAGAAAAATTCTTTCCCAGAACCAACCAGAAATTAACCATTGCCATTACTGCAACTTGGCAAGATTAAAAATGAAAAATTCATCAGCAGTTTTAAAGTTTCATCATAATGGGATGAGGATGTCATGTAACCTGTGCCCAGTGCTTTTGGGTTTTCCATAATTCATGAAGATTGTCTGTGCAGCAAAACAAGAAGAAATTTCTAAAATTGGCCATCCATATATCTTTTAAACAATGTTTGAATGAATGGGCCATAATAAACTGTAGAATGCATGTATATGTGGACCAAAGGTAGTGCTTGAACTATCTTTGATGTGTACTTCCATAGAAGCTATAATAATTATGTTGATCAAGAATCACCTTAAGTGTGATTTTACCACCATCCTGTTTTCTGGTTGACTCAGATGTTGGACTGGCAATGAATTTGAATTATTGCATGTTAAATCCTTGCTGGGCATTTTATTTTCACAGACTCAATTAAGAGGCCCTTTCTGTAAAAATCAAACAGTTTGTGTCATGACTCATATTGCTCAATATATACCAATAGAGTATATTCACTGAGCAGCCCTGAGTTCAGCAAGACATCAGTCTTTCCTCTCCTCTTATTACTCATTTTGCTTTTCATACATAGTAGGTCATACCTAACTGATTCCATAATTTCTCAGGGAAATAACAAAAATCAAATAAATAATATGTCAAACATACATTAAAGTACACTCAAAATACTGCTGCTAGGATGCACGTTGCTTCAGCCAATCAAGGTCAAGCCATGGAACCTTTTCAGCCAATAGAATTGCAGTATTCCGCCGTTGCCACCAGGTGGAAATGCAGAGAACCTTCCGTGAAAATCCACTATTGAATTTCGGTCCCCTGGGTGTCTGACAATCAATTGCTTTCTTCCAAGCGAATAAATTTATCAGCTGACATTGAAATATGAAATTCAGCCTGCCCTGAACTTTTGAATAATCAGTACACAATCTGGGAGGCTCAGCCATTTTTGGTTCTTGGCAATCAAGGGCATAACTTGTCCTCCTGAAAAATATTAAATATTACGATGTTTTATTTGATGGGATAGAGAGCTGGGGACAAAACCGGCCGCTTCTGTCTACTCCTAGCTTATAGTTGGCCCACTGAAAGAATATAAACCTTGGTAAAAGTAAGAAATTTATCTAAGATATCATAAATATGTATGTGCAATTGACATGCATCTTTTCCACCAAAAATGACAAATATGCATAACTCAACTTCTGCACCAAATGGTGCTGCATGTACTGTTAGATCTGGCTTTGAGTAGCCAGCTATAGCCAGACAGTTCCGTTTAGCGGCAGGTAGCATTGTATAGCAGAAGTTGTCTAGCTTTGTCTAAGTTTAATTTGACAGACCGTTTTTAATGAACCTAACTGTATTCTTCAAGGTTAAAAAAATGGCCTGTAAATTTGAACCTAGACAAAGCTAGACAACTTCAGCTATACGAGGCTACCTGCCACCAAATGGATCTGCCTGACTGTAGCTGGCTACTCAAAAGCTGGATCTAAAAGTATATGTAGCACCATTGAGTGCATCAGTCGAGAGTTACGAATATTTGTAATTTTAAAGATGATACATAGATACATTTCTTGCATTTACCAGTATGTGTAAGCCAACTATAAGCTAAAGGGCCCTTCACACTTAGCCGGATCAGACGCCAGATTGTCCACGAGTATAGCTCCGGCAAACTCCGGTAATAGCGTGTAGACCTCGTGTTTATTTCCGGCATCGTCCGTCATTGTCCGTCATTGTCCGGGGCGATCCGGGACCACCTTGGGACTCCAGGGAAAAAAATTAAACATGTTCAATTTTTCATGCCGGAGATCCCGGATTATTTAATCCGTGTAGACTCCAAGTAGACTCCGCTGATCTCCGGGAATCTCCGTATTGACTCGGGCATACTTCGTGGTATCTCCGGCTACGTCCAGGGTCAACCAGGTGTGAATAATTCGCCGCCATTAACGCCGGAGAGTACAAGGACCAACACGGTTCCACACAAATAAACAGTGTAAAGACCGGTTATATCCTTGAAGGCAACATGTAAAATCCGGTTCACTCCGCACTCTTCCGGGACAGTCGTGTTACCTCCTTGTTGAGACCGTATTGACATCGTGTACACATCGCCAAACATTTCTTTTTTGTTGACATTTAACAGCTCTTTGATCTCGGAACTCCCCGGAGTGAATAACATTTTACTCCAGGACACTCCGGCGTCTGATCCGGCTAAGTGTGAAGGGGCCTTAAGAGTAGACAGAAGCAGCTGGCTTTAGCCAGTTACAGCTACAGCTGGGCAAAGGTTGATACAGCTGTCTAGGGTGGACCATATTTTATGAAACTAACTGTAGTTCTGGCACTCAAAATATGTGAACAAATGATAGATAATATCCACTTAGCTGTTTAATGAGATTTACTTTGGCATCAAATAATAGGCGAAAAGTACAAGAATGTACAAATTGTGTAGAATACTCATACAATTCAGAAACTATGTACCCTTAAAACACCTCCCCATACTTTACATATATACAGCATTACAATAGAATATATATGTATATATATGACCAAACGTTCTCTCTTATTTAATGTGAATAGTTGATAAAGTATATTATGTATGAAGTTTTGCTAAATGTCTTGTACCTGTTACCATCGACTAAAATATCCACTAGATGTATGTATACATATCACAGAAGAACATAAATGCATTCACTTTAAACAAATCGATATATGAGCTAATATCATAATAATAATGACAGACAATACGATTATGGATCTAATATATTTTCACATGGTTTGTTAGCATAAATATACTTTTCATTAAAATTGAAGGATCAGGCAAATATAACATTATCATGATTATGGATTTCGACATTCGTCACATAAATATACACTTTTGCTGGCCAACATTCAAGATTTTAAAGAATTTCGCCTGATTACATTCAATTTTTGCAAGTTATTGTGCATGTTCCATGTTGCAGAAAATATTATGTTTTGCATTGACCTGTTGATTAATATTAAACTGCCCAAACTAAACAATCAACAAAGAAAAACATATTAACGGCTACATACTTGACCAAGCAAGAGGTCGAAAGACGAATAGGTTAGACCGAATCCCAGAGTGGTTTGTAAATACTTTGTATTGTCTGTTGGTTTATTGGCAAGGGCATACCTTGGAATAAATCCAAAATGACATTTCAGCAAAGTATTGAACCTATTTGACTTCCCTTCTCAAACAAATTAATTGCCCATAATTTATTATGTTTGTGGTCCTATTAATAGTACTCATCATCAGAGTCATCAAAAGTATTATTCAAAGGATTAAAGTCATAAGCATTGTTTTCCTGCCAGGGTTCATCCGGGTTAGC
Organism: Alitta virens; assembly: GCA_932294295.1. Classification (NCBI taxonomy): domain Eukaryota; kingdom Metazoa; phylum Annelida; class Polychaeta; order Phyllodocida; family Nereididae; genus Alitta; species Alitta virens. Next base: position 22,168,848 of record OW028575.1, read on the forward strand.
ATTTGACTCCGTCGGGGACATGCTATTGATCTCCACACCAGAGTCACATCGATTCAGCTGACGCGTATTGTAAGTCTTACTGCTAGATCCCATACCAACCGGTTGCGGAATACGCGTTCTCCGGCCTCCTCTATCTTCCGGTCTTGGATTTGATATGAATTGATCATCAGTTGAAAATACAAGGACATCATCCGTATTTTCCAAATCTGTAGTTTGTGCTTCCTTGTCCTCATGGGGTGTTACAGCTATTCTGGGAGATGGGATTATTTCTTGAGAACTTTGGCATCGTTTGTTCTTTGGTCCAAGGTCATCGATGAGGTCTTCTTTACTGCGGTATTGTGATTGGGTATGGGTATCCTTTCGGGTAAACTTGGGCTTTGACTGCTCTGAACTTGGCAATTCAGGATGAGAACCAGACAAAAACGTATTAGGAACTTTGCTTTTCTCGTCATTACTTTTATTAACGCATACAGAAGATCTCGATTTAGCTAACTGTGAACCAGTGTGCTTTTGCGATGTGATGGAACCTTGAATTATTTTTGAACCATCATAAGATGGTATTCTTTGAAGAGATATGGATCTCCTTGTTGAACTAGCAGTTATTTGACAGGGTTTTCGGTCAGGTATCCTCCCTCTTGGAGTGGTAGGAATTCCACTGGAAGTCTTCTTTGCTGGTGTGCCACTTGGATGTTTGAGGCCACTGTGATTACTTTTAGCATAATTCTCATTTTGAGTACTGTCATTTATGCTTTTGGTTTGGGTGCCCAGGTTTGTTTTCATTGCGTTGTTCTCAGAAGCGGATGTTCCGGTTCTTAAATTGCCAGCATTGGATGGTTTAGTTTTCCCAAATGTTGGTGTTCCTGGTCTGAATGGTCTACCATTATTACCTTTGGAGCTTAGTTTATCACCATTAGCCCCTGTTCCAAGTGTCTGATTCTGTTTTCCATCTGGTGTAATGGCAGACTTCGAAAAACTATTATTGAGTCTTCTTTGGGATGGTGATGAAGGCCTAGATTTTTGAACTGGGGAAGTCCTTCCAGGTACTGCTATAGGCACAAAATTTACAGGATCAACACTGCTTTCTAAAGGTGTTGCCTGAGTATCAGTTTTTTCTGTCTCTTGTTTAGCTTTAGCTAAACATTCGGAAGACCTGCGTAAGTTAGACTTGCTATTGCTTTTCACTTTAGGTGAGACATCAGGAGCATGGTCGTTTAAGTTTGAAGTTTGAGACACATCATCATCTTTAGTTATTAAACTTCCGTGAGATGGAACGCTCGGTGAGCAAGTCTCTGTCTTAGCGAATGGCTTGTGGATACTTTCCTTCCTCTCAGTCTTTGTTGCATTTGAAGGTTGTCTACCATTTTTAGTAGGCACAAAAGGATTAGTACAGCTTGACGAGGCTGATTCCGGATTGCTGGTTGAATCGGTGTCCGTTGAAAGTGACTGTGTACTTCCAGCTGGGGACGTTTTAGATATTGTTTTAGAAGTTTGTGGTTTGTTTGAGGCAGTTTTCTGTATTTTTCTGTTACTTGCTGATGGTGACAGCCCTCTTATAGAAGTACTCTGTTGTTTTGCACTTGATGATCTACCTCGGGGTGTGGTGACAGTGATGGATCTCTCTGTTTTACTGAGTGCTGGAGTGCCCTTTTTGGGGACAGACTGACCAATGACTCTATTTGAAGATGTTGACTCCAGAGGTCTAGTTTTCATTCTGCTAGGAGAAGGTGATGCTCTACCTTGAGAAGGCACCAGTTTTGTTTGATCTTTCATGGATTCTTGTGATGGTGGTTCTCTTCTAGCAGGTGCTGATGATGGTCTCACACGTTGATTTGCTTTGGTTGGGGTTGTATCTTGCTTTGATATTACCTCATTGTTCCTTTGGCTAGCTGATGGAGAAAGCTGTCTTTTGGTACTCGTAGAGGTTGGCAAGTTTTCTCTAATTGGTTTCCGCCCCCTTTGTTCAGATTTCCCATCTTTTTGGTCTTTTCCTTTCTGTGAATTGTCTGGAACATCTGAAGACTTAAAATTTTCAATCTTCTTTTTGTAAAGGCCCAGTTCTAGTTTTCTATATTCTTCAAAGAGTAATTCCATTTGTTCAAAGAGATCTGGATCACCTTGAGGTTCAGGAAGCTCATCAAAAGATTTTGACAATGTCATGGAAGAACTTAATCTCTTTCTATCTTTTCCACATATGATAGGCCTATGCTGGCCATCATTATTGTCAAGACATGCAGCACTTGTGCTGATTGATCTTTGGAAAAGCTTTGGCTTGTCTGGTAACAGTTTGTTTGGAGCAATTGTCCTGCGATTTACCTGGTTATCTGTTAAGTCTTGTTTCAGTTCCCTGCTACCAAAATTCAAAGATTTGCTGAGGCTGTTTATTTTGGAAGACTTTGCTTGAAGACCTGAAGGAACAACTCTACCAAGGGATGAAGGAGCAGTCTTGGCAAGATCTTTCGGTGCCTCTCTTGGTCCTGCTGATTTTGACCGTGTTCGTGGTGCACTGGCTGGTGATTGACTCCTGTTCGAGACATTGCTGTTTCGTCTGTCACAACCAGACACTTTTGTGACCCAGGTGTCATCTTCGTTTGCACTGAGGTAAACATCCTCACTGCTACTGTCACTGCAACGACTTATATCTGAACTGCTGTTGAATCTCCGAAGCATACCAGATTGGTTCACCGCTGTCCCTCGCACTGGAGTAGGCTTTGGCTTTGTCTGAATGTTCGACTGACTGGATGTCTTGTTTCGGCTCATTATTGTAGTTTTTGCAATTCAGTTACATCAAGTCGTCATCATCTTTTGTTCATTCTGAAAAAAAGAGGACATGGTGAGCAAAATGTTGAGACCGGTCGCTTGCCTTTCTTGTCAATATAATCGTTGATTTTACTGATAGATTTCTTAAGTCTGTCCCAGGCCTGTCTTTTGGGATTGATCATGTTATGTGGTCACAAAACCTATACTGTTACCATGGGAACTCATGCTAAACAAACGGTCAAACACGTGTCAAGCAGTTCCAGGTCATTGGCAAAACTATTGAATTTAGTGACAAAGTGGTTTTCGTCAATTGATTAGGCATTGCATGAGAATTTAGAAAGACGTATTTGTGTCTTAAAAAAATATCTGAGGAATTCGAGACTAATAATGTCTCCGGTTCATCTAATAATTGGAAATGTCAGTTATGTTTTACTGCAAACTATAACTGCAACCCTGTTTTAACTTTGACATTTCACCCATTATGTTGGATATTTGTATGTGTATCAATGACTTCTGAAACTTCTTTCTGAACAGCGTGGTACAAATCCTATCATTAATTCGTAACGAAATCAAAAATGCATGCACATTTTACCTGAAGTTTTCCAAAGAAAGTCACAAATCAGTCAAGTTAGAACATTTATCCATCAGTTTAACTCAATGTGTGTGTAATACAAAGAGCGCCCAGTGCCCGGTTGTACCATGATCAACCACAAGCAGGTGAGTGATGTTAAGGGGTGATGCCAACACCCTTTGCGTTGCTGCTACTGCTGTTGCTACTGCTGCTGCTACTGCTGCTGCCCTAACTGCTACTGATGCTAACTATTGATTGTGAATAGGGAAATAAGACCAGGTCCAGCCAATGATATTGTGAAAGGTTTGCATGATCATTGTTTGTTGTATTGATGTTTGAGCCAGGGCCCAGTCTAGTTTAACTCCAGCTGGACATGCTGTATAATAGCACTATAATCAATCACCACCTTTTATGGAGTGCACAATAAAGTATTCTCATATCCAATTAACTCATTTCATATCAGAGTCAGGGACAATTTGAGTATGAGACTTTATTCGTATTTTTATGCTGCAACATTTAAAGAAGATCTCATAGAATGGGAATCTCGATATTGACACAGGGAAATGGCCCAGCCATTGTTTGATGATGTCATCTAAATGTGATGTCATTAACTGAACTTAATGACCTAATTGTATAATTACGATTAAACAATGGTTTGGACCTTCTTGCTGGTGGCTCCCCCTGTTAGGAGTCTCTCAATGGAAACTAAACTCCAGCTTGATGACATCACACGTTTGAATCCAGGTCTCTCGCATCATTGGCTGGGGACTGCTATAGCCAATAGTAGTCCTGCATTCACATGACGTTCTCTGGAACGTAGTTTCCAAGTCTATGAAATTTGCTGTATAAGTAAATGTACCGTGACCATACAATCTATGGAATAAAAGCTTTAAGTTGGGGGCAAATGAGCCATTACTTTCTTCAAAGGGACACAAAGAATTTGTGTGTATGGTTTGGAAGTTACGTGTTATATTGCATGTACAGTTAGTTTCATAACATATGGTTGACTCTAGACCGCTGTAGTGACCTATTCCTGGCTGTAGCTAAAACCAGCCACTTATATCCACTACGAGCTTCTAGTCAGCTTTACATCTACCTCCACTGGAAAAAATATATAAACCTTTGTATTGTAAGAAATTTGTTATATAGCATCTTTTCAACAAGAAATTACAAATATGTGTAAATCTCAACTTATGCACCACATGGTACTGCATGTACTTTTAGATCCAGCTTTGAGTAGCCAGCTATAGCCAGACAGTGCTATTTAGTGGCAGGTAGCATCGTATAGCAGAAGTTGTTTAACTTTGTCTAGGTTCAATTTGACAGGCCGTTTTTAATGAAACTAACTGTATGAACTCCAGCGGACGTCATAGATGTATTAAGTTAAAGTCCATATTTAAAATTGCTACCATTTATATTTAAAATTGCTACCATTTATGCTTGTAGAACATGTGTCAGTTTCTCTGTCGTAAAAAGAGTCAGAAAATAATCTTTAAAAGGACAAAAGAAACACATGTGTGGGGGACGAAAGGAATGAAACGTGACTCCAAATTTCCAAAGATCCAATAAGGCGTGTTTTGAAAATTTAAATGTCAAGGAATGCCATAAAATATATTTTCATCAACTAATCGTGTCTATAATATGATGTATTTCCATCAAACTAAGTGGAATAATGCCACTGAGAGCATATACAAATCTATCTATGGATGACCACTTCTCGTGATTATTTGTTAAAGAAAAGGAAATGTTAGCATGTTTTCAAAATGTCATATCTTTATAAAGAGGGACTGGTAAATCATCGGTGCACGCAGACCGATCAGTTTATAAAATTTCTTAAATTGATTAAGAAAATTCACCATTGTGCAGCATTGTTGCATATTATAATAAGAAATTAGATTTTTGCCTGGCTATACGATACACTATGTGGTTCATTTGTCTACTTTCTTGCTGTATCAGTTTTTATGTGGAATGGCAGATATCTTAGAAAGTGTTATTTAGTGCAAGCCCATATCTTGGAACCCATCAATTTTTGCCAAAACATAAATAAGTAATTCAATATTCCTCTGAGGTGCAATGCTGAAATCTCACCTGAAGGTGCTTGCCAATCCTTCACAGACAAATCGTTATTAATAATTAATAATAATAATACCAATTAATGTATTACTCTTTAACAGGCTTTGATGCAGGCAAAATTCTCTAACTTGTTCATTGTGAATTATTTAGTTTTCTGGATTTTCTAATACGTATGCACAATAATAATTTTTATGAATTTTTCCGATTCAATAATATATCATTATGTAGATCATATATAGCTTCATAGACAACATTAAACAGCTGTTAACAGTAAAGAGTAAGAGACAACCATTCTATCAATAGCATAGCGTTTCTGAATTTTAAAATAAAAAATACACGAAGCAGTTCACATACCAAAATACATATCTGGATATCCTCAACAACATGTACAGCAATTATGTCCAATGGTAGTTGTGAATTGATAAATGTCAAGTGCACTGAATATACCTGGGCAAACCAAGCATGGATTAAAACGTCACCTTCGTTAATATTAATCCAAAATCCACTGGCTTGTGTGTACATGTACTAGGCTAGTGTAGCAATGGCCTCCACACATATGGGACCATATGCTATTCCATGTCAGTCGATTTTGAAAGATAGCAAGGTTTATAAACACGCTTATCATGCCTTTCATGAAAGCATTATGACCATTGGTCAAGTTGATTGACATTAAGAGTAATAATTGCATGTATATGACGGAAATGCATGATATATTTGACAGATGTTGGACTGTGAACACCTTGATAATTGAATTGCAAGTAGTAAACCAAGCCTGACTAAGAATAACTCTATAGAAATGTAAATCCTAACTCGGATCAACTTGTTTCAAGGGCTATTTTAATGTTGAATAGGTGCACTTGCTGGGAGACAGATTTCCCAACTGAAAAATCAATAGAGCTGAATTGAAAAATTTAATTACAGCGGAGTTCAGTGGTTAGGCTACATCATTGACATATACCTGGCCATAAAATAATATATATCATTATTTAGATACTTTGCATTTAATTAATAGACTATCTGCAAAACAGCTGTGCTGATGATTTTTCCCATGCAAAATATATTGCAATGAATGAATAGATAAACCAATGAATAGATAAATGAATAAATAAATAAATACATGAATAATTACATGTATAACCCCGTAATTATCATGACATTAAACAATGGCAAGGTTCCAAGGGTCATGGGGTAGGGGACATGTGTGCCCCCCCCCCCCCTCCAAGAAGTCGTCAATAAATAAAATATTTACTGTTGGCAGCCTACAAAGATTGAGGAAAAGCCACTGCTAATATTAAGCATGGGTTGTCTTGATAGTGAGGTCTCACTGCACAAGTCCTGTAAGTGTATTTACACTTTAAAGTCTTCAAATGCTCGAAGTAGGCCCATATTGATTACCTGATTAGTGACCATATTTTGTTGAGGAATAATCAGATTTTGGCTTTCGAATGATTTGGATAAAGGTCTCCATATTACGAAGTCCTTGTAATGTACTGCAATTAGTCTGGACTCATGACGTAATAGTGGCTAGTGGTCGACAGTAACTTTCACGATACAGATCAACAAATTATTTCACAAACCTGGACGAGATTAGCCATGACACAGGAAACCACTCAGCTGTTAATACATTGTAACATTTTTATCCTGCTCCCAGGGTCTTCAATTCATCCATACTCATTGAGTACATTTTCACCATAGATTCCATGTAACTTGAGACAGACGTGACTGAAAAAGTGTAAAATTTACCTTTTAGATTGTCTTGTCTTCCTGGGAAATTGCATGTTGTTAAGTAAAGAACAAGTTTGAACTTGATAAGGCAAGCCGCCAAATGCTCGACCCGACAGAGTAATTTTAAAGTTATCGATCAATGCTAGGAATCAACAGCAGGTGACTACACTGACTAGTCATTGAATGCAATGTTATGTTTAGTCAAGAGCATGGACTGAATTACTGAACATTCCCTTAGCTGAACATTCAACAGGAGCCGGTGGTCAGGTGGTTGCCAATTATTCTCAAAGAAATGGGTTCGAATCCTGGCCTGTAACGTTGAATTAGCAAGTGCAAGGGACACTGTGCTCCTGAAAAATATCAGGTTAATCCAAATTTCACAGCATGAAAGTTTATACATGGTCTAATCTTCATTTTATCTACAAAGAATAAAAAATAAATCAAATAAACATTCTGAGAAGTTTTAGATGTTTGAATAAAATATGTTCGGCTTATCACACCCCAGAGCACTTCTTTATAGCTAGGTTCATGTACATGCTCCGTTAATCATTAAAAAAAAGTTATGAAGAAATCTATAGATTGATATGGAAACCGCAGCCCTCTAAGTCAAGTGCTTGCAGCTCGCGAGTGTTGTTTGATTAGGTGACAGACAGAAGGAGTCCACCCATGTTACACACCCCATGGGTGGAGTATTTCACTTACCTCAGCATATACACCATGTACAAAGGACCGCCAATTTAGAGTCCCATCCGAACAGAATCCAGCTGGGATTTTGCTCATGAAGGGAGCCCAGGCCCAGAATTGAACCTTGGTCCTTCAGAGGGGCGGGCAAGCATCTTACCACTAGACCACCCATGCAGCTGCTTAGCTGGTCAAAGGCATATAGCCCCTTAAAAGAAAGGAGTTGTATTGCTGTATTTAGAATTATAGGCAGTTATAATATTTTACATTAAAGAGTAATAATAAAGATTAGATATTGCACATTTAAGGGGTTTTTGTCCTTGCCTAAGGATATCAACGTAGGTGGACATTTTGTTGAAACGAAGTGTCATGGCTGAGTATCGAACCCATAACCTTCAGAAGCACTTACCCCTCTTAAACAGCTATGCCAACTTGCTGGACATTGCATAAACAAAATGTTACTACTATGTAAGCACTCTGAAGGAGTGTGAACGGGTAGCCATGTCATGATAAGAAACACAACAGTCTCTCCAATTCAATTAAATAGCCTGCAAACCTACTATTAAGCTGCTGCTGCAAGGCAGCTCTTTGCAGCCTACGCCTACAGGCAATCCTGTGGATTAATAAGTTCGTGGAAATAGTTACTGTTTTTTTAGACATTTTGTCTGGTTTCAGACTAACACCCCCTATTCCCATGGCCAGAAAGGTCTTCCAAGTTAGTAATGGCAAAGAAATTAAGGCTCATTCATTTGAAACAGAGACATCATGAGCTTATTGCATGTAAATTGTTAGTCATGAGCACGAGCATGTCTGACTTGGTACACCTTTTTGGCTATGTGGGTAAAGTCATTATGGGACCAGTCAAAATATATAAGAAAGTACATTAAGTCCGCAGGATTTTCAGTGCCCCCTTTCGTCAGTCAAGCCATTAAAATGACTCTTTGTTTCCCTCGTTGACGATAAAGTTTCTTAAATTGATGGAATTTTATCAAAACTAATGGAGAAACCCTTTTTTTATCTATTGCAGATGATATTGTTGGAAGAGTATGCAGCTAATTTAGAAGGCTTATTTTTTTTTTGCACCTGATTAAATAAAATCACAGTTGTAATATACTGTATCACAGTTCTTGGCATCATTGAATCCGTTGCTGTCCAAAATTAAATAGAAGGCATGGGGGCTTAGCTCAGTGGTAGAGCACTGGGCTTCCAACCACTGGGTCCCGGGTTCGATTCCCATTCGAGCCTAAGTTGGATGGCTGTTTCATCCTTCATCTCATTGCCATGATCCCTGCCTGTCCTAATTAGGCCATCAGATTTAGGCTTGTCCTCACACGATCTCAATTATCCCAGTAAATATTTCCTTTGGATTGTATTACTGCTCATATGACAATACAAAGCTCAGTTATTAGAGCTGTCACAGGCAGTCTTCCAACAAAAGACACCCAGTAATGGACTTCTTATTTACAAGAACAATCACAGGAAATGTGAACACGTCATTGTAAATGAGAAGAGCACACAATTAAGAGGAAACGTTTTATTCTGTAACAAAGACCTAATCAATGTGCACTGTCAGCTCAATGTCAAGCGACCCACCTTAGGTGACCAGAGACATATTCACAAAAGAAGCTGTATTGCAGGGACCCTTAATTTTTTCTATATGTACTGGGTCAAACTTCAAATTCCATAATGTATCATCTGAACTAAATGAGTGATTCTTTTGCAAGGTACACTTGTAAATAAAATTTACTTAATTGGCTTTTATTCTCTCATATTTTAGCAGACAGGGCTCAGCAAGTCAAAACATAGGCTGCTGCAGCTGCATACCCTCGGCAATGTTGAGAAAATTAAAACTTTTGCTATAGAATTGGGGGGTAGGGGGGTCACAATAAGAAATGTATTGCAAACGAAATTTTGCAAATGCATACTAATTAGTCCCCATAGATACAGTAGACAAACCAAAATAAAGTTTGAGTAAAGAAGAACCATTAAGTGCTTTTAAGCCCTCTAAATCACTCCCCCTCCCTTTCACTTTTAACAGTACAGCTACTGCTATCTGTGAATTAGAATTAACAGGTAATTGAGCTTGTGGCAAGGGTGGGTCACTAGACCTTGTGTAATTTACACAAATAATTCCAAATACACCATTATATTAGAGCTGCTGCATTTACATATTATACCAATTGCAGTTGGATATGACAGGTAAGTGACAGGAGATTCACCAGCTCAGCAACACCGCATAGCTGAACCATAAACATGACCAGTTATGTATTGGCTGTTTCTCAGATTGCTAGTCTTTGATGCTAACATTTCTCAGATTGCCAGTCTTTGATAATAACATTTCTCAGATTGCCAGTCTTGGACGATACCATTTCTCAGATTGCCAGTCTTTGATGATAACATTTCTCAGATTGCCAGTCTTTGATGATAACATTTCTCAGATGGCCAGTCTTTGATGATAACATTTCTCAGATTGCCAGTCTTTGATGATAACATTTCTCAGATTGCCAGTTTTGGTAATAACATTTCTCAGATTGCCAGTCTTTGATAATAACATTTCTCAGATTGCCACTCTTTGATGATAACATTTCTCAGATTGCCAGTTTTGATAATAACATTTCTCAGATTGCCAGTCTTTGATGATAACATTTCTCAAATTGCCAGTCTTTGATAATAACATTTCTCAGATTGCCAGTCTTTGATAATAACATTTCTCAGATTGCCAGTCTTTGATGATAACATTTCTCAAATTGCCAGTCTTTGATAATAACATTTCTCAGATTGCCAGTCTTTGATAATAACATTTCTCAGATTGCCATTCTTTGATGATAACATTTCTCAGATTGCCAGTCTTTGATAATAACATTTCTCAGATTGCCAGTCTTTGATGATAACATTTCTCAGATTGCCAGTCTTTGATAATAACATTTCTCAGATGGCCAGTCTTTGATGATAACATTTCTCAGATTGCCAGTCTTTGATGATAACATTTCTCAGATTGCCAGTTTTGGTAATAACATTTCTCGGATTGCCAGTCTTTGATAATAACATTTCTCAGATGGCCAGTCTTTGATGATAACATTTCTCAGATTGCCAGTCTTTGATGATAACATTTCTCAGATTGCCAGTCTTTGATGATAACATTTCTCAGATTGCCAGTCTTTGATGATAACATTTCTCAGATTGCCAGTTTTGGTAATAACATTTCTCAGATTGCCAGTCTTTGATAATAACATTTCTCAGATTGCCAGTCTTTGATGATAACATTTCTCAGATTGCCAGTTTTGATAATAACATTTCTCAGATTGCCAGTCTTTGATGATAACATTTCTCAAATTGCCAGTCTTTGATAATAACATTTCTCAGATTGCCAGTCTTTGATAATAACATTTCTCAGATTGCCAGTCTTTGATGATAACATTTCTCAAATTGCCAGTCTTTGATAATGAAATTTCTCAGATTGCCAGTCTTTGATAATAACATTTCTCAGATTGCCAGTCTTTGATGATAACATTTCTCAGATTGCCAGTCTTTGATAATAACATTTCTCAGATTGCCAGTCTTTGATGATAACATTTCTCAGATTGCCAGTTTTGATAATAACATTTCTCAGATTGCCAGTCTTTGATGATAACATTTCTCAGATTGCCAGTCTTTGATAATAACATTTCTCAGATTGCCAGTCTTTGATGATAACATTTCTCAGATTGCCAGTCTTTGATAATAACATTTCTCAGATGGCCAGTCTTTGATGATAACATTTCTCAGATTGCCAGTCTTTGATGATAAAATTTCTCAGATTGCCAGTCTTTGATAATAACATTTCTCAGATTGCCAGTCTTTGATGATAACATTTCTCAGATTGCCAGTTTTGGTAATAACATCGTATTCCAAAATTAAATATCCTAAGAAGATTTTTATTATCAAGAAGTGTGCATGCATTTACATTTTAAAATTTGCGTAATTGTAGTTGAGAAATAGGCATATATTTCCAATTATTTGGTTGTTTTTCATAAATATCTTATATACAAAGAGTATGACAATAAAGATATGAAATTTTAAAACATATACAGTACTGTGCAAAAGTCTTGAGCCATCCTCAAATTGATGCTGCAACAAGGAAATAAATTTTATATGTGATTATTGTGTAGCAGGGTTGAACATACATAACCTGAATGAATCACAGACATAGTAAAATAGGGAAACAATAACAGAGAAGAAAGTTAGTTTCTGTTATTTGGTATGGTCCCTATTTTAGAGAAAACTGCATGAACTGGCTTTCAGAGGCTGCCCAGCAATTTGACTGAAATGATGTGCTAACATCATTAAAAGGTATGACATAATCCATTAACGGTTGCTCAATACTTTTACACAGTACTGTAAATACATACATTTGTCCAAAATTGTATGAAAGCCATAGCACATGAGTAGTCTGTGGCCATAGTAAACATACAGTACCAGTGGGCTCCCACCTCCTATTTTTCCATTATTATGAATAGGGTATAAAATAAATATCAAATTATAGTTTTGAAAGTGAAAGAACTGTGATTTAGACATCTTAAAGGCTTTATTTCATGTACATGTATGTACACTCCTGGGCAATAAAATAAAATAAAATAAAATGAGGCAAGCCAATGTATATCTTAACAGCACAAAGTCTGTAATTGAAACAGAATGCTTGAACGTTTTGTGATAAGGGCTTTTGACCAACCTTGAAATACTGTTTTCTGGTGATAACTGTCAAACTTTAACATTTCAATAGATAACCTAGTCACACAACAAAAGTGACAAAAAAAAGTTGGATTTAGCCTCATTCAACAACTTGAATCATTTTGGCATTTGCCGAGGGTTTATCTCAACTTGAATAATATGCCATGGGCACACAACAAGAAAACGTTAGCAAGGGGTTTTTTGAGTAGGCAAGACATTTAAAAGGCTTTTTAAAGTCTGAAATGAAAATAACAAAATTTCTGTAAAAAGAAGGCTGCCGAGGAGTGCTACTTTAAAACTATTAATAAAGCTGAAACTTCAGGGGAAAACAAACCATTCCATTTTGCACTTTTCCAACTATTTTAGTGAAATATTACTGTGTTAAAGTTTTGGATAGTGTATTTCGTGCAGAAAATAAGGGACATTAGAATTTATGAAAAACTAGTCTGGTTCATTTTTGTTTGTCCACCAGACTGAGAGTAGGGCTTTCCGAATGTCTTCCACTTCAAAATTTTGTTCCCTCTACTAGCCTTTATTGGTTGTGTGCCCATTCCATCCTAACTAGTTTAAATCTGCCCTGTGTCCAAGCCAAAATAAACTGAATTGTTGAGTGAGACTAAAACCCAATTTTGTAATTTTTGCTATTCGGCTAATGACAGCATCTTCCTGGAACGTTAAATTTGGACTGATTTCATAAGGAAACAGTATTTCAAGGCAGTATAAAAGCCCTTTTCACAAAAGTTTCATGCATTCGTGATACGAAAAGAAGAGTTTTTGCTGCAAACATACTGCATTGGCCTGACTAATTTTTTTTTTGCCCAGGAGCGTTGAAATAATTATGGTTGGGATATAGAAGTTTGAGAAAGCATGAATTTTCCACATTTTCCCCATCATTACATACATCTTATATACAAAGAATATGACAATGAAGTTATACAATTTCGAAACATACATATATACCCTTTATTTCTACAAAATTCTATGCATGTCATTGTAAACAGAAAGTATCAGGGTTTAGGGCATGAAGCAAACAACACAATTTTGAACATTTTAAAAATATTTTCCATTGTTATGAATAGAGTATGAAATCAATAATTCATTTTTCCTTCATTACTATAATTCTATGTTATATATATGACCATACAATTCCAAAAAGCACAACTACACTATTTTAGGGATATAATGACAAAATTTCAAGCATTTGCTGTGGTGTCAGAGTTCTGCTCCAGAAACGAAAAAAAAAGTTAGTTTTCCTTTTTTCCCGAATTGCATAAAACATAGCTAAAGGGGTCAATGTGACTATCAAAAAGCACAACTAGGCCATAAAGACTAATAAATTACAAAATTATATCAGTGTACATACAATTGTGTTGGAGTTCTGCATTATTTTACTCAGTCTAGTTTGAAAGAAAAACACGAACACTCAAGAGAAAGAATTTTTAAAAACCAAACACTTCTCGTCTTAAAAATTTGTTTTTCATTGTCTATTTTCCATTTCAGAATTATGATGGCATGACAGAATCGAATAATGGCAGAATGAATCGTCCGGAATATAAACAAACCACTTTATTCCGTTTCATTACACTCCTGTTTCCAGCCCAAACTCAATTAAAAGTTTGAGATTTGTAGCGGGTGATGTGATTTAGATCTGCTTGGCAGCAACGAATTACATTTTTTTGTAGTTATTCAGGTTGTATTATGTTATGGTTCTTTCCTACTATTTCATGTTTTTAGCATTTCTGTCATAGTTTATTCAATTTCTGCTTTGTCTATGTATGTCAAGAATTCAAACGATATTAAATGCATGATTACATGTACATGCAAGCAATGCAAATGATGTCAGTCAATGCAGTTAATCAAATACTAAAGGGGGATTTCCACATAGCCGGTTTTCCCGGAGAAGCCAGTAATAATATTACTGCCGTAGAATTATGTAATACCCCATTTTGATGACTTCACCACGGTTGTTGGAAGCAAAAAGGGCAGTGCTCAAGTCTACAGGTGAGTTGGTGGCAGCGAGGTGTGAATCACGGACACCCGGCAAAACACATGTAGGATACAACCAAACCCGACAGATGATGCCCAGTCTGATGCTGGGTGAGCCACAGGTAAATCACGTTTACTACGGGAGACTCCACAGTATTTACGTACGACCCCCAGGCTTGTATGTGTGATAGGCGTATCAAGCATGTGTCAATCACGACTGGGAGGGTTACAAGGAATGACCCGGCGAGTTAACTACGTGTACTATGTTTGAAGGCCGGCTGTCACGGTGGAGGAGGCAGATGTGAATATATAAATGGCTGCTTGTCTGACACCTTAATTCTGCTCCTCGTTACCACAGAGGAAGGACCATGGCACTTGCAGTCGGCCAACCAACAGCCATTTTAAAATTGGCTCAGGTCAGCTTGGAACTAAATCTGCAACTAGACACTCTTGCACAAGCTATTATGCATGATGAAGAACAGTCCAGAAGAGCTGCAGAAAGAAGACAAGCAGTCATCAAGAGAAGGAGAAGGAAGAGATTGTAGGTGAGGCCATGGCTCTTGTGAAGATCTCAGATGGGCCAATACGAACGCTTGATGAATGAACTATTGATGGAAGATGGAACTCACTACAAGAACTTTGTGAGAATGCAGCCAGACATGTTCCAAGAGCTGCTTGCCAAAGTTGGGCCTCAAATTACGAAGCAAGACACCTTCTGGAGGAAAGCTTTGGAGCCTTCTCCTGTCCAACAACACCAGAAGAGTGGAGAGAAGTTGCACAGCTGTTTGAGACAAGATGGAACTTTCCTCATTGTATTGGTGCCATAGATGGGAAGCATGTGGCCATCAGGTGTCCTCCCAAAGGGCTTCCATTCCATTGTACTCATGGCTCTTGTGGATGCAGACTACAAGTTCATCTATGTGGATTGTGGAGCAAATGGTTCTGGATCTGATGGAGGGGTTTCTGCTGCTACAGCCCTGAGGGACGCTCTAGAAGATGGGAACATTGGATTACCTCCACCTGAACCATACTTCATCATTGGGGATGATCCCTTCCCTTTGAGAACCTAGTTGATGAAACCACTGCCTCTCTGCAACATGACCAGACAGCAGATGATCTACAATTACAGACTCTCTAGAGCCAGAAGTATTTTGGAGAATGCCTTTGGTACAGTATGACTCATATGGAATTGTCCATATTTCGCCGACATCACCCCAAAACGCCCCGAAACGCGGCGAAAGGCCCCGCACAGCTGATAGACATTCCTAACTAATTGGCTATAATTAATCTGCGGCTGGTGTCGGCTTGCAGCGGCTCATCGCGGGTCCTTGCCCCTCGTCATGGATATGAGAGGGTGGGCAGCCGTGGATGGTGGTCAGCAGCATTTTCCCCTTATCAACAACATGTGTTTGTTATCAGTCTCAGATTCCAGTTTATCACTCCCCTTGTCACCCAGAATGTGGAGACAAGAGTAGTAATTTTGTCTCCATGCCCAGAATACAGAATAGGAGGGGTAAAATGCATGACTTCCCATTTTTTAGGGTTTATTTTACATTATTGGAGCATGGAAATTTTTATTAAATTGTACATCAGAAGATAAAGACATTTGAATTCATAAGTCAACCCCATGTGAACATTATTTTTTTTCTAACTTGTCCTTCAAATACGATTGTACAACTGACCTTGAAAATAGTGTTCTAATGTCTGATGCTCCCCCCCCCCCCCATCCACCCCCCATAGTCCTGCATGTGTGGCTGGTCATTGTCGATTACTCCAGACCAGATCAAAGGAATGCTTAATTAGTAACTCTGACTCCCCATAGTTATTTTCCAATTTTCTAACTATATACCAATGACTTCCTGCTTGTTGGGTTGCTTTAATTTTTCTAGATCAAGAGCATATAAAAATGTTTGCATTGTGTTAAGGTGATCCAGAGATATGAAAAATGACAATGCAACTAAAAACATATTGAATTTTAATAGTGCTCAATTAAACCCTGCAAACATCTGTGTTACCTCCAACTAAATCTCATTAATTGATATTTTATAAGAATTGAGGATTGATATTTCATGCCACCATTGTTGCAGAAATTTCCAGAGCCAGGTGACCTTATGGAGTTGTGGGTCATATATGATGCATATTGCTGTATTCTCATTTGACAGTAGGCTCTACTTATTAATGTTTCTCCCTAAGTTTCACATTTCAAAAACACATTTCATTGTATTCCATAGATCCACAATAATCCTAAAAAAATAGTTTCACATTTCTGAAATGTTGTTTAATAATGTCAGCACAGATTATTAAACAAGGGCTATGGTGCAGTCAATATTATTGCTGACTGACTGACTGCTATATTAGTAATGCTAGCACAGATTATTAAATAAGGGCTTCCGCGCAGTTAATGAATGACTGTCTGACTGACTGACTGCTGTATTAATCATGCTAAAACAGATTATTACATAGTGGCTTTGATACAGTTAATGACTGAGTATTAATCATGCTAACACAGATTATTACATAAGGGCTTTGGTGCAGTGACTGACTGACTGACTGACTAACTGACTGCTGTATTAATATAGCCAGCACAGATTATTAAACGTTAAATAAGGACTTTGGTGCAGTTAATGACTGACTGACTGACTGACTGACTGACTGACTGCTGACTGACTGCCTGACTGACTGACTGCTGTGTTAGAAATTCCATTATTAAAAGGGCTGTGGTGCAGCAATATTATGACTGAAAGGGGTGGCCTGATTAGGGCAAACTCTTTCTAGGTCATTTTGCACTCAGCAGACTGGTAAAATGACCTAGAAAGAGTTTGCCAGTTGTTTGGTCAGGACTGACCTCATGTTTCCTTGTAAATATAACCATGGAGCCAGTTCTGGTGGCTCCATGATATAACTAGTACACATGGATTTACCATTAGATGGAAGCCATGTGGATTAGCCATATTGTGTCACTAAATCTCAAGTGAAGACACCCAAGTAAGTGGAGACAATGTTTTTTTGTTGAAATACTATTGTGTGTCATAGGTCACAACAAGGCTGCTTGTTCAACAATAGTTCACTTGAGTTGGGTGATTGATTGATTGATTGATTGATTGATTGATTTATGCTGGAAACAGGTGTCAATTTTTTGTCACATGCTGTTCATGACAAACAAGGCTGCTTGTTCAACAATAGTTCACTTGAGTTGGGTGATTGATTGATTGATTGATTGATTGATTGATTTATGCTGGAAACAGGTGTCAATTTTTTGTCACATGCTGTTCATGACAAACAGTCATATAATTCATTCATTCAATCAATCAATCAATTTCAGGCAGTGTCTATATGCAATATGGTTTCAGATCTATTATATATCAAGGTGCTTTGATTTGGAATTCCTTACCTGTTGAAATAAAACAAGTAGATGATTTAGCTAAGTTCAAAGATTTATTAAGACGTTGTAATTCCTTATATCTGACAGCAAAATAATTTATGACCATTGAGTAGTTAAGTCATAATCTCATCCTTATCATCTGTATATATATCTTCTTTCATTGTTATTGTTATTTTTACCAGTCGGCTAAGCTTTATAGCTTATGTTTTGTTTTGTCTTGCAACTCCGACTATAAATAAAGTTTTTTTTTTATCTTATCTTAGTATATAGTCAGTTGAGCCACGAGGCCAGTTAAGATCTCTGTCTTTGCCATTGCCATAGCAACCATTTGTCACGAGTCTTGTGATATGATTAACTTTTTCCTATCTATCTATTTGTCTATCTGTCTATCTGTCTGTATGTCTGTCTGTCTGTTGTAAGGTTCCCCAAGAAAGACAAAGCGTTGGTATTCCAGTTTTAAAGTTTATTTTGCCCTGCCCCGCCGCACAGCCTGCCTATCCTCTGCTTCTTCAGCTACTGACGCGGTCTGGGTGTATTCCCGCCAAGACCCCGTGGTCACGTGGTCCGGGTCACCCAGTGCGCGTCAAAGTCGGTCACTGACCTAGTAAGGTCAGTGACCTGGGGTCATCACATTACCCCCTTCTTACTGGGAATATGCCCCCATATTCAAACTAATACACTCAGTAGGCTGTGCGACGACGATCAGAACCACACAAAATCAACGAGATTCATTAAATCACAAAAATCACAATTATTGCATACAATCAATCAACAACCATCGCCCTGCGGCGTGACACTAGGAAGCTGTCACGTCCGCCCCGGAGGCTGGCTTTTTCCCCAGACATCATCCACGTGGTTGACTCCCTGGCACCGCTGCAAACACAACATTCAACACATAGCAATACACATAGAGTCCATCAATTTTATCAGAGTCCATCTTTGCCTTGGACACAGGCCAGTATCCATTTCTGGATTCTGCAAGGTCTTTTATCAGCTGCTCGTAATTTCCGAGTGAGGACATTCTTGTAATTAGCCGTGACACAATTTTTCCAATTATTCACAGTTTCTAACTGCGGCCATTATAAAAGTCACTGTCCCACTCGTTACCATCATTGTCTCCTGACTCTCCGCAGGGCGCTGGGTCCGCCCCTGCACGATGTGTTGATGTCCAGCGTTCACGTTGTGCCTAGGTGTCATTTCGTGTTGATGTCCAGCGTCCAAGTCCAGTCCGTATCCAGGCTTCGTTAAGTGGGGGGCGTGGTCCAGGTCGTCGTCGTATTCAGTCCTCTGCAAGACCTTGCGTTCAAGGCCTTGCAGATGAGGATCCAGCAGCCCTGGCCTCCTCCATCCATCTGTTCCTGTCAGCCGTCAGCCGCTTGACCTCCTGGTACAGGAGGTCCGACTGCCGGGCCTTGGCTTCGCGTTGCTCTGTTTCGGCGCGAAGCCTGGCCCTCAGCTCCTCGTTCTCACGAGCTGCTGCAGCCGTCTGGGACCTGGCCCTATGGACTTCCAGAACGATGTCCTGGTACTGGGCCCTGGTCACCATGTCCTCGGCTGCTGCTGCTGTTGGCGTCTTGGTGGCTGCTGTTGGCGTCTTGGTGGCTGCTGTTGGCGTCTTGGTGGCTGCTGCTGCTGGGTGGGGCCGCTTTGGCCTTGTCTGGCGGCTTCGGGGCGTCACGCTTGAAGCTGCTTCAACGCGGCGCAACTGCACCGCCCTGGTGCTGGGAGATGCTGTCTCCAGGGTCCTCGTCTCCGGTGTCGCCGGCAGGGATCCATCGGAGTTAGGGCCCTGGATTGTCGTCGGCTGTGTGGCTGCTGTTAGCTCCTCCGCCTGTGTACGGGTGTACCCATGGGACCGCTCCAGATGACGCCTGAAGTTGGTCCTCCGGTCCGAGGGCAACGCTGCGGGGCACACAGGGCACTGGAAGCCTACATATGCTGCTGCATGGGCCACGCTCACGTGGCGAGTGAGAGACTTTCGATCCCTCACGCGTTTCCCGCACGTGGCACACATGTAGTTCAAGCCCTCCACCCCCTGTGGCGCGGCCGGCAAGACGACCTTCGGCGTGGTCTCTGGAGTGGTCTCTGGGGCCGAGACGTCACTCTCCGTCGCCCCATCGTCCGATGTCTCCTCGCTCTCCATGGCAGGCTCCGTGAACGGAGCTGCCTGTTGTTTCACGTCTTTCATGGCAGGCTCCGTGGGCGGAGCTGCCTGTTGCTTCACGTCGTCCATGGCAGACTCCGTGATCGGAGCTGCCCGTTGTTCCACGTCTTCCATGGCAGACTCCGTGAACGGAGCTGCCTGTTGTTCCCTTGCAGGCGACTTGGTAGCCCTGGTGGGAGAGACCTCGCCCTCTACGCTGGGCCTGGCCGCTCGCTCCCTGGCGTACCAAGGTCGCCTCTTCAAATTCTCCAGCACTTCCTCCTGGGTGGTCGCCACACCCAGGTCGCCAATTATCCATCCACTCAGGATAGGCATATCTTCTCTCCGTGGACGGAGACGAAGATACCTGCGCATCCTGGCCGTTTCTGGCAGTTCTGCTGCCCCGTAACGCTCCACTGCTGGATCCTCCAGCTCGTACTCCCTCCTGGACATGTAAGCCCACATGTCCAGGTGCAGGAGACCCAATCGCTGCGGGCTCCAATAATCCGGGGCCAGGGAAATTGGGAGCTCCGCTGTAGGCGACAAGCCGCAAACGGCAGCCACCTCAGCGTCGCTGGCAGAGACCTCCAATTCAGCTCCAATCTCGAGGCCCGCTGCCTCCATGGCAGCTAGTACCATGTCCGTCTGGTCCGATGTCAGCTGAGGTCCCTCTTCCTCCACTACGCTGCCCAGGGGCACTGCTGGCATAGCAGTAGCCTCCTCAATGCTTGTATTCGTGGCAGACATCCTTATATCTCCCAAGTTGTTCTGGTTATATTCTCAAAATTCTGGTTGGCTGATGTGTCTTCTCTGCTGGTTTCAGAAGGTGTGAGACAGGGCGCCCCACGCTCTCCAGCTTTTTGCCGCACTTTCTGAGTCATGTGACAGGTCAGGTGACCAGAATCACAGGTCATGTGAGAATCACAGGTCATGTGACCCTAATCACTTTGTTGACCAGTTGACCCTTCCTCCCCCCCCCCTCATAAAATTTCTTAATTGAGGATTGCACCGAAAATGACAAAATTAATACAAAGGGGTGCCTGTTCGTGTTTCGAACTTGGTGACCTTTTTCCCCCAGTGGAAATTTTCCATGAATGCAGGTCACTGGAATCAGTGAATGCAGGTCACTAGAATCAGTGACACAGTTCCACAAGACACAGAAAGTGAGAATTTTGTAGTTGCTAAATATATAATCCAGCAACTCCTATCAGCCAAATAAAACAAACCATCAGGAACGTTTCACGTTCCATGATGACAAATAGCCAATTCCTTATCACTAAATGACAATACCACAAGAAAATAACCATTTGTCCTTGTAACCATAATCTAGCAAACTATATCCCTTTTGCTGACCTTTCCAGATTACCCAACTTGCTATATATAAAGTTTATCATGGTACTTGAAACATTTCCATAACCACTACAGCCCTTAATTCTTGCTAATTAAGTTATTTTGCTGATATTTCCAGTGTTATGAGGCATTTTAACCATTCTCATTACCTAATTTCGTGTTTTGCCCCTGCTTTTAACCAGCAGTGCCCAAATTCTACCTTTGCAGTATTCCTCCCTCTTTTATTCAAAAAGGGCTGCACCTGTAGCGACCATTTGGGTGGCACGTCTAAAAACCCACTCTGCAGGACACGGCCACGTGTTCAGTCCAGAGAATCAGGTACACGAAATGTCCAGTCACTAGAAAGTGACTGCAGCGACGCGCCGCTTTAGTATGTCGACATTTACCACTTGTTTGAGAGAATCTTTAATAAAAATAAATAAAAATCATTTGCATGGGGAAGACTACGTAAAATCAAACTATATATTGTCTAAATGAAGCTACAACTGGTATTTATTGTATAAACATGTGATCACTAGACTCTCAAAAACAAAGTGCCAGAAGTCAAGCAATAAGTGCTATTTCCCTCTGATATGCAGCAACCAGAATCTTAAATTCACTGGTAGCCTACATTGTGGCCTAACCTATCAGGTGGCTTCCTCAGCCTACCTGGTAGAAATGGAGCCGCTTCCGGATCCAATCCCCGAGAAGGAGCTGAGGGCAGCTCCAAATCCGGAAAAGGAGCTGAGGACAGCTCCAAGTCCAGAAAAGGAGCTGTATCCAGATTCGTACGCGAATCTGCCACTCTTCTCGTATCCAGGGGATCGCGTGTTTGCAAGCCGCGCCCCCTGTGTTCTCCTGTCCTCGCAGCTCCGCCCCGCTCTGGCTGCCCAGACCAAGGCTGCGCTGCGTCGCCACTCAATTCTCCGGGCAAGGGCGGATCCCGCCCCTCGTCTAGGGGGGTAGCACTCGCTCCGTCCTCATACAACGATGGGTCCAAATACGGATCGTCTGATGGGATGTCAGGGATCCGAATCATGTCATCTGGAGTCACCTCAGCTAAGTACTTCTTGAGCTGATTAATATGAACTATGCGTCTCTTCCCAGAGGCTGGGGCCTCTATCTCATAGTTGACTTCTCCCATCTTCCTCGTCACCTTGTAAGGTCCTAGAAACTTCAGGGCCAGCTTCTGCTTAGCCAGTGGCGGATAAAACAATAGGACCCAGTCTCCCATATGGAAGGACTGCTCCATTGCCAACCTATTGTAATGTTTCGCCTGCTTCTGGGCCGCTTTCTTCATCTGGGTTCTGCACTTTTCGAAGGATTCTTCCATGGCTTCACGTATCCACTCTACATATTCCACTGGACAGTGGTGCTTATGTTGGAGTGCGTGACCATACATCAGATCTACAGGGAGCATTGCTTCTCTGCCCAACATCATTCGATTTGGCGTGATATCTGTGGATCTATGGGGCGTAGCCCGATAGGCACACATCACGTAAGGAAGCATGTCATCCCAGTCATCTCTCCTTTCGTTCACCAACTTCGATAGCATATCACCCAATGACCTATTGAAGCGTTCCACTAACCCATCGCTCTGGGGATGATAAGCCGTGGTCCTGGTCTTATTAATCCCCAATATTTTGCACATTTCTTGGAATAATTTCGATTCGAAATTAGTCCCTTGGTCACTATGCAAGTGATAGGGAGCTCCAAATCGCAAAATCACATTGGTCACCAAGCAATCAGCCACCGTGTAAGCCTCTTGATTAGGAAGAGCAAAGGCTTCTGTCCACTTAGTAAAATAGTCGGCAACGACTACTATATACTTGTTATTGGACTTCGTGACAGGCAATGGTCCCATTATGTCAATGGCCATCCTTTCCATCGGCATTCCCACTGGCACCTGATGCAGGGGAGCCTTTTTCAGGCCGCCCTGTTTCCGCTTCTGACACACATCGCACCAACCTATCCAACGTATCACATCCTCCTTGTAGCCAGGCCAATAGAACCTCCGTCTCAACTTGGATATGAGGCTGTTGATCCCCATATGGCCACCAAGACGAGACGTATGAAGCTGGCTGAAGATGCTGCGTCGGATGCTTGCTGGGGCCACCATTTGCGTCACCAATTCACCAGTAGGCAGCTTATGGCTTCGATACACGATGCCTCGTTGCAATTTCAAGCAATAAAACTGGGCCCATATATTTCGCACCTGGGCCGAGTGCGTGACAATAGCGTGATAAGGCGGTCGCTGTCCAGCATTTAACCACTTCTTGGCGGTAGCTAGGGCCATATCCTGGCCCTGAGCACACCGTATTTCCTCCAAGGTGAAAGACTCTATCCAATTTGGATCCAGAGGTCTCTCACTGCCGTCTCCAGCTGTCTCTCCAGCTGTCTCTCCAGCTGCTTCCGCCATATACGCTCGCACCTGGGGTCCTTCAGCCTCTCCCGGGCTGATTCCAGTCGCCACTCGAGGCTGTCCACACGTAATCGTGCGGAAGCCTCGTACTTGGTTCCACTGCGTGATGGAAGCCACAAGGTCAACATTCTCCCCATGACCTTGGTCAGGACATTCCTGGCGCTTACAGGCCCTCACGGGGATACGTGAGCAGCCATCTGCGTTAGCGTGTTTCTTGCCTTCTCTGTATTCGATTACAAAATTGTATTCGGTCAGAGAAGCTATCCATCTCGCCAACATTCCTTCCGCATCTTTAAAGTTCTGCAACCACACCAAAGCACGATGATCAGTGCGCAAACGCACTAAATCCTGTCCATACAAGTAGGGCCGAAATATTTTCGCCATTCTGACCACAGCTAACAATTCCTTGTACGTAGTGCAATAATGCTTTTGCGATGAAGACAAACACTGCGAGGCGTAGGCAACCACGCGCTCTTCTCCCTCAATTATTTGCGACAATACACCTCCTATCGCAAGATCAGAGGCATCCGTGTCTAAGATGACAGGGCACCCTTCACGTGGGAGCACCAATATTGGTGCAGTCGTGAGGGCCCTGATTAATCTTTTAAAAGCGTTTCTGCATGTCTCATCCCACTTAAAGACGGCCTGGTGCGCTGTTAAAGCATGTAGTGGTGCTGCTAGTCCAGCAAAGTCACGCACGTACTTTCTATAGTACGATGCGAAGCCCACAAAACAGCGCACCTCCTGCACCGTGGTTGGTTCTGGCCACTCTCGCACCGCCTTTATCTTTTTAGGATCTGGTTTCACACCCTCTCTACAAATCACATGCCCTAGAAAGGAGACCTCACTCTTAAATAACTCGCATTTGCTAGCTTTCAATCTTAACCCAGCCTGGCTAATGCGTTTCAGTACAACTATCAGGTTACCTAGACACTTCTGGAATGTGGGCCCCTGTACCACTATATCATCCATGTAGCATAGACAAGTGGACAGGTCCAATCCTCCTAACACTAGCTCCATCAAACGTTCCAGTGTAGCTGGTCCATTTGTAACACCAAAGGGCATCACTGTAAAGTGGAAATGTCCTCTGGGAGCAGTGAATGCGGTTTTCTCTTTGTCTCTGTCATCCATAGCTATTTGCCAATAGCCAGATGACAGGTCCAGGGTACAAAACCATTTTGCCCCTGATAAAGTGTCTAGACAGTCATCAATGCGTGGCAAAGGATAAGCATCCTTTTTAGTGCACGAATTCAATTTCCTATAATCCACACAAAACCTGAAAGTTCCATCTTTCTTTCTAACCAACACAGGGGGACTAGACCAGGGGCTGCTGCTGGGCTCGATCACTCCGAGTCTCAGCATCTTATCCACTTCCTCTGACAGCGCCCTGTTTTGAGCCCACCCTAATCTCCGGGTCGGCACCTTGAAAGGCCGATTGTCACCCGTATCGATCTTGTGCGTGGCTTGACTTGTACGTCCCAGCCCGTATTTACCTCCCTCAAAACAATGTTCATACTCCATCAAGACCTTTCGGAGCTCTGACCTTTGATCTGCGGTCAGATCGTCAGTTTCGTCCAAAAGAGGCTGCAAATGAACGGGCAGTCGTGTTTCAGTGTTCTTCTGCTTGAGTTCAAAATTGACCTCAGCAGCATTCACCGTTTTCGGTGAATCCACCTTTTCGACTTCGCTCAATTGACCTACCACTTGACCCTTTGCAATATGAACACTCTCAGTCGTGGGATTGGCTATCCACACGTGAGCCCCAGAGCATTGAGATGCCAATAATCCTCTAGGTATCATTATGTGTAAATCCTGGCAAACCGTGGGCAACGACTCGAATACGAGGTCGCCCCCGTTAGATACGCCCCAGGACACCAAATTGACTGAGACCTGCGACACGTGGCGAGCTGGTATATGGACGTCTTCGTGTAAGATTGCTCGGCCTGTTTTTCCAGGGCGACCTTCTCTACACGCGATATCAACGCCTCCCAGTCTCAGCATTCCCACTGAACACATGAGCAATGCACCGTGTCTCTTCAAGAAGTCCATCCCCAGTAAGCCAGGGAGACCTCCGATATCCGCTACCAAAAATTCACAAGGGTAAAGCACCCTCTCTAGACAGAGAGTGAGCTCCACCCTACCATAAATATTGATGGGTCCACCGTTTGCCGCCGAGATCTTGCCTTCTACAGGTCTTAAAGTCTCTCGTTTTGCGCCAGGTATCTCATCGTACTCCTGCTTACTCAGCAGAGACACCTGCGCACCGGTATCGATCAGGAGATCCACGTGACGTGTCCCTACACTAATCGTAATATACCATGATGCGCTCGAATTCTGCATGGCCACTTGTCTTGGCCAATGCTGTCCCACTTTCACCCCTTCCCAACATTCCGGAGGCTGAGGAGCCGCTTTTTCAGCAGGCTGAGGGGCCGCTTTTTCAGCAGGTGAAGGATCCGTGGATACTTCCTCCACCCTTACTCGTTTTCCGAGTGTTTCCTCTCCTTCTTATCCTTGCCCCCCTTTTTACCCTGATCGCTCCGCCCCTGGGACCGTTTATCACCGTGTTTACTCGATCGGTGTTCCCTGTCCCTGCTAGGCGCTCGTTTTTTGGAGCGATCATCATCAACATTTCGCTTAGGACAATCCCTGCGGAGATGCCCGGTCTTCTTGCACCGGTAGCACCTCCGTGTTTCAGGTGAATAATCGTGGTCCTGCCGGCGAGCATTACTATAAACCTTCCCCTTGTCTTTGGACATAACCTCGCCTAATATCGAATATACCAAATCCTTCAAATCCTGTCTCGTGATGGCTCCCTCTTTTTCAGAGGACGGGCCGCCACGTATAGACGCTGAAGCAGTAGCAGCCACGGAAGCCTCGGGCTGCAGTATTGGCAAAGCGATAGCGCCAGCCGGCCCGACGTCAGGCTTACTCGTTTTCGTGGCCTCGTACGCTGCCTCGTACTGCACTGCTAGATCAATGGCCTCCTGCAGGGTGGGTGGCTTTAAAGCCGCCAACCAAAATCTCATACTAGTGGACCCAGCCGTCTCCATGAAACGCTCTTTTGCAAAGCGTTCCTGCTCGGCGGGGGCGGAAGCGGGGTTCGCTTTCCTGGAGAGATCTAACAGAAACAACCCATACGTCTCGAGGTCCATTTCTGGGCCTCGTTTTGCATTAAACCATTTATTTCTATACGCATCGAGGGCACGATTCGAGCAGAATAGAGCCGTCAGCTGGCTCACCATCTCTCTCCAATCGTCCCGATAAGTTAAGGGCCGCATTTTCAACTTAGCTTGACCAGTGACGCTGGTCCAAAGGTGAAAGCATTTCTCCTCGTCCGTCCACTTATTGAAAGTGGCGACCCGAGTGAACTCGTCTAAGTGGTCTATGAAGGCCGTACCCTGGCCGTCATATTTTGGAGGAATAGCTTCTTTTCTCCGCCTGTACCCCGAAGAACCCAGACTCCGTTGCGGAGTACTGGTGGCCGCCATGACAGCCCGGGCTGAGCCACGTGGTTCCGCACGCTCAACCACGGAGGGCCGCCCATCAGGCGAGGAAACAGGCGTCGACGCGGATGAATCATTCGACTCATATCCAGCTGGCGAGGGCTCCTTTCGGCGCCCTCGATCGCTGGTTGTCCGCGTATTTTCCTGACTCGTGAATGCGAGTCCAGGGCTTGGAGTCCTATCCGCCGTGGCCTCTCGTCTACGAGGGCGTCCCGGCGTTCGCACTACTTTACTCCTAGTCGAAGCACGTAGAGCTGACTCATCCGCCGTTTGCGAGGGGCCCGGCACCGGAGTCGATGCGGGCTCACTCGTGTCGGCTGATACCAAGCCAGGCCTCTTACGCAACTTTGCAGGCATTATACGTGGGGCTAAAACACACTAAATAAGGTAGAGTATTGTAGTGTGAATTCTACTTAACTGTAGATATGTGTAGCTTGAAGTTTGAAGTCGCAACGTCGCTGCTGCTGACGCTCAATGTAGATGCTGACGGTTCCTGTGCTCCGCTGCAACTGACTAAACCACGCGGTCGCTGGCACCTTTATCCAGCGTGGCCGTGGCGAAGTCATGTTTTTTTTTTTTTCAAAAAGTTCAAAACGTTTTTTATGTCCATGTCCGTGCGTCGTCCATGTCTTCTATCCAATTGGGGAACCCTACATCCGATTCTTCAAGTCCCACATCGGGCGCCAATTTGTAAGGTTCCCCAAGAAAGACAAAGCGTTGGTATTCCAGTTTTAAAGTTTATTTTGCCCTGCCCCGCCGCACAGCCTGCCTATCCTCTGCTTCTTCAGCTACTGACGCGGTCTGGGTGTATTCCCGCCAAGACCCCGTGGTCACGTGGTCCGGGTCACCCAGTGCGCGTCAAAGTCGGTCACTGACCTAGTAAGGTCAGTGACCTGGGGTCATCACACTGTATATCTATCTATCTATCTATATATCTATCTATCTATATATCTATATATCTATCAATATATCGGTCTGGCAATAAAAAAAGTCAAAGTAGCCTTCAAAAAGAACCGAATGCAGACAGGTCCAAAATTGTGTGGTCTTTAATTGTGAGGGGATATTATTTGTATCCATCTGTCAGTAGGCTTCATAGAACTGTTGACTTACGTAATATAGTTGTGATCTGTTGTGACATGTGTTAATAGAGAAGTAGTCTTGATGGTGGTTTTATTTGTGAGATTGTAATTAGATTTTAATTGTTAAAGATAACATAACTTTATTCAATTGCGCAAACATAGCATAATAGTTTTAAATATTTATTTCTAAATAATAATGCTGCACTTATCACTTTATATAATCTTGGTTATTTAGGATTTAATCATGGATGTAAAGGCTTTTACGTCTATGATTTAATGAACTGGTATGTGTAAAGATGCAGTTAAAAATATTTAAATTCATTGAGAATAGATATCTCAGGGTCTACTAATCACATTGCAATGAAATTTACATGGTCTTAATCCAGAAGATGAGAGCTACCCAATACAAATAGTGTCAGTGCAATCGATAGAAAATGAAGAAAATTAATTGCTTAAACTCAAGACTAGTAGAAACCGCCCCCCTTGATCTTACCATGAACAATCAAGGGCTGTGATGACAGGGTTGCAGGGGTATCAGTTTCAACCCCCTCTGCCAATTAAACTCTGATGATAGCTATAAACCCCCATGATATCTAACACCTGCTCTTAAAGGGCCCAAGGTTTTGGTGGGGTTAAAAGGGATACAAGAAATTTTGGGGTAAATCCCCGACAGTCCCCGCAGGTCCGCAAAAGTCCGCGAAAGGCCCCGTGAAGCCATTAGGCATCCCATGGGGGGTAAGCGCAACGCCCCGTTATAATCCGTGACATTCCGTGTCTCGCCGAAAGTCGGCGATACATGGACAACTCCATATGAGTCATACTGTATCCTGGCATCAAGGTTAGATGTCTGCTAACCACTATGCCCCAGAAAACCAAGACTGGAATCTTTAGTCCTTGCATGCTGCTGCCTCCACAACCTCATGGGAATCAGATATCCGACAACCCAGAACAAAATGCTTGACCACGAAGATCCAGTCACCCATCAGGTCAATCCTGGGGCTTGGCAGGAAGCTGGAGAAATTGCTGAAATGCCACCACATACGATTGGAGGGAACTATGCTACCCAGAGTGCCAAGTTACAACGACTGTACTTAGAGGAAGGAAGTGTCCCATGGCAAGACGATATGATTTGAGAAGCTTCTGGACCTGTGCCTTCATCTTCATTGGGTGTCTTCTCTGCTACTTCTCATGTGGTGCCTGGTTATTCTTCCTTGAACCCTCAGTGGGATCCTTGCTGTCTGCCAGTGACAACCTTCCTGCCAGGTCGACTCCGCTCAGCATTGACCTTTTTCAAGGCCACCAAATCCTCCCAAGAGAGCACACATCTTTGTGTGACAAAAAAAAAATAGTCCCTGACCCACCAACTATATCTCTTCTTGGCCATTCTCCAACTTTTTACCCCTTTAAATAACTTTAACTTTCTCTAAATGTTTGGTCATCAATTATTAGGTTTCTTTATATACATTTTTTTTTTTTGGTAAATTTTATGCCACGGAGCCCCTAAGAGGACATGGCAGAAAAAAATAAAATTTTCCCGTGCGCACGAGTTAATTCAAGAAAAATAATTTTTTATTCCCGTGCGTACGAGTTAATTTAAAGGTCATGGGCAATCAAAATCACTATTGGCGAAAATGTTCTTATCAAATGGATCTTGTTTCATTAAAAAGATCTGCAGTGAAAAAAATTGACTTTATTATGTATGTTACGAACAAAAAACGATGTTTGCCGCGCTTTTTGCGTATCTGAGGATCTAGAAACTGTAGTTCTAGTGGCTGCCGCCAGGGCCATGCATGTGACGTCAGAGTTGCTGTGCTTGAGTGGCAATCAGCATGGATAACCATGGCAGCATGATTTCTGAATGAAATAATGCTATTACGATTCCCAGATCAAGAAGAAAGACTGAGTAGATGTGGTGCATTTAATAGGTTATAAATAATAGACAATATTTTTATCTTGGTTGAAGTATATTATTATTGTTGATGCTGTAGCCATGCAGTGGATCAAACATAGTACAGTACTTTAGAACATTGCATGCACATATTGCAATGCTGTAATATTCACAGAGTAGAAAAAAAGCTAATCAATTATGCCATTCTTCATAACGGTTATGATGTAATCATCAGGTTATTTCAAAGGGTTCATACCGTTTTCAAAGCTCCTGACCACTGAGGCAATTCATCTTTTTACTTGGTAATTGCTTGCAGACTCCCCAGATGAATATGAAGATAATCATACATTATAAATCAATGCCAGTAAGCAATGCAATAAATTAGGGATATATTTACAAACATGACTATTAACTAATTATAATTTAAACTATTAAAGCATTATTTGAGCAGAATTATTTTGAGTTTGATATCTCTATTAATTAATTTTTACTCCATGTGGATGATGTACAAATAATCATCACGTGGATGAAACAAATACAAAATTTTTTTTTTCTTCTGTGCGCATGAGTAAATTAGGTTGTGTGCACGACAAACATTTGGTGTGTACAAAAATAATTTTCCATTTAATTAAGTCGTGCGCACGAGATAATTAAGTCGTGCACACAAGATAATTAAGTCGTGCGCACCAGAAAAACGGGTGCACACTTCTATCACTATCTTTTATCTAGGCCTAATAGTTCTTATTTTATTAGGAGTTAAAAATGCTGTTCCATTCAATGGCCAAGCCCTCTGTAGTGAAGTGCACTCAGTGACCCCAGCCAATTAGGATTTATGTCAGAAAGTTCATTAGATATATCTTGATTGCAAAAATGTATTGTGTTGTATTTCAGCAACTAAAAGTGCAAGAAAGATGGGGTTTTCAATTAAGCACATGAAATTACATGTTCTACCAAAAGATGGCAATCTTGTATATGTACATGTTTTGGTACTTTTACTCTGTAAATTTAAATAATCATTTACAGACAGCTAGACAGCTAGACAGACAGATAGATAGATAGGTAAATAGATACAGTGTAGATAGATAGATAGATAGATTGATGGGTATTGATTGAC
Source organism: Alitta virens (assembly GCA_932294295.1). Lineage (NCBI taxonomy): Eukaryota > Metazoa > Annelida > Polychaeta > Phyllodocida > Nereididae > Alitta > Alitta virens. The sequence continues at coordinate 22,200,208 of OW028575.1, forward strand.
CAATTGATATAGCATCTACATGTGCGATTGATTGATTGATTATTGACCAATTGATATACCATATATGTGATTGATTGATTAATTTGTTCATTGCAGTTTACTGCAGGGACTATTTTTCATTGCAAGGAACAGCATTTTTAACTTGTGCACAAATGCAGAACTACCCAGATAGAATTTGTGCACACAAAATGTTTCTCGTGCGCACCAAATGTTTCTTGTGCGCACCAAATGTTTTTTCGTGCGCACGGGAAAAAAATATATTTTTTATAAATTAACTCGTGCGTACAGGAAAAATATATATTTTTCGTAAATTAACTTGTGCGCACGGGAAAAAATCTTTTTTTCGTAAATTAACTTGTGTGACGGGAAAAATATATATTTTTCGTAAATTAACTTGTGCGCACGGGAAAAATTTTATACTTTTTTGCCATGTCCTCTTAGGGGCTCCGTACAATACAGTCTAAAATCATCCAATTTTTTTACCCCTAAAATAATAATTTTTACTTTTTTTCCGTTTCATTAAAAAACCCACCAATTCTGCCTATCTTAAATTTTCTTGTCCCTTAATAAGTAAACTATTTTTTTTGGTCTGAAAACATTCCACTTCCCCTCATTCATTTCACTTAAATTGTTACAATCACCTCATGTAATGTTATTGTACACTGTAAAAGCCTTATACATATTTATCATAATTACTATAATTTCCACATTTTTATGTATTGTTGTATTTGCCAATGCATTCACTCAATGTAATGATGTGCATTCATGCCTGCAGTGATAGTTATTCACAGTTTCCTTTCATATTTCCTTATCCTGTATTCCACTAAAATTCTTATTATGAGACAACATTTCAAGGCAGCAACATGCTGCAAGATATCCTGATGTTTTTGGTTATGTAATTTGATACATCCACAAGTTGTTGTAAGTACTCATGTTTATATTGTATTACTGCCGGATGATTGATAAATGATTAATGTCTAATGATTGCCATAGTCATATTTATGTGAATGAATTGTAAGTTTATGCAGCACATTTATCCAGCTTAAAGCAAGATTTAAATGCAACAATATATTGTATTGTCAATAATATATATATATTGTGTAATTTGGTATCTATTGTGACTGAATTAGCAGTCATTCTTATGGCATCAGTTTGATTGTATGGTTTATTTATTTCCTTTTTTTTGTTTTCTATTCATTGTAGATTTACCTGAGTTATTCTCAGTGTACAATAAAGTGGATTGAACTGTCATAAGAGTTTGTCGACCAAAGTTATCAATATAAATTGTGTGTTTATCCTACAAGAAAGTTACTCCTTGTAAAGACTCTTTGAAATAAAATTGTTAAATGTGGAGTTTTATAAAAGGGGCTAACAAAAACTGTATTTGACAGTGATTTTAAGGGACAAGAACATTTAAGAAGGACAGAGTTAGTTGGTAGAAAAAGCTTCTCAGTCTTTCTTCTTTGCTTCTTCTGAGATGCAGCAAGAGCAGTGGAGGAGGAGGCCTGGGTGGCAGGAAATTGACTGGCATCCCTATCATCATCTTCTTCTTGGGTGTCTGGATCTCTGTCGCTGTCATCCATGTCAACATCAGAAGACTTGGCAGAAGACTTGGTAGAAAACTTGGCAGGAGACTTGGCAGAAGACTTGGCAGAAGACATGGCAGAAGACCTGGCAGGAGACTCGGCAGGAGACCTGGCAGGAGATGTGGCAGGAGCGTGATAAGTAGAAATGGCAGGACTAGCAGGAGCTGCAGGAACACTGGATTCTTCAGACCCAAACAATTCTTCCCCAGAGGCAAGTAAAGAAGGCTCTTCTTCTGTGAATTTTTTCTTTCCAAGATTGCGTCTCTTCTTGGGTCTCATGGTGAAATGGTAAAGTTGAAACAGCAAACAGGAACAGCAACAGCAGCAGAAAAAAATACGGCGAGGTCGATCAGTTTCTATCAAAGACACAGGTGTGAATGAAGTTTGCCTCACTGTGAATGATAATATGCTGCTGGCCAAGGTCATGTGACAATCGGCCATGCAACTGGCCATGCAACCGGCCATGCAACCGGACGTGCAACCGGCCGTGCAACCGGCCGTGCAACAGTCGTTCACCCGTCGTTCACCCGTCGTTCACCCGTCGTTCACCCGTCGTTCACCCTTCGTTCACCCGTCGTTCACCCGTCGTTCACCTAGCAGCCGGTGACTTATTTGTGGCACATGTGAGTCACACGTAGCATACATAGGTATTGATTTTTTGTTTTACGTAGAAACCGGTGACTTATCCGTGGTACACTTGAGTGCACACGTAGAAGCCAACAATTAATCGTCGCACACGTACCTTTCCTGCCAGGTTCTTGACACCCACATGTGCGACGCTACGAGTGTCTCATGTGTGACTGGGCGTATGCCACGAGTGCCTCTATGGCAACGACGGCTTCACTACGGTTGCTAACTATAAACAATCACCCGCGATTTTAGCGGTTGTTCTTGGTTCGGGGACGACAGCAAGGAATCGAGTAAGTGTGTTCACCTTCCTCTACGACAACCTCCCAATAACCACGGTTGCAGTATGGATGCCCAATTTTGTGTAATATAACATCATTCTACAAGAGCAATACGGCTTCACCGGAAAACCGGCTATGTGAGAACCCCCCCTTTAGAAGGCAGAAAATATTTCAACCAATGTAAGAATTTGACAGTTGTGTACTTGAATGTGTGAATACCGTGGAGCAAAATACAGTGATTTTGTCTTTGATAAAAAAAAAACAGTTTCAAAAAAGTATGTACTTTGTTATATAAAGGTAAAGGTAGGGTATATAGTCTGCTATCAGCCTGTAAAGGCCCCTTCACACTTAGCCGGATTAGACAACGGAGTGTCTCGGAGTAAAATTTCTTTCACTCCGGGGGGTTCCGGGATCAAAGAGCTGAAAATATCATTGTTTGGCGGTGTGTACACGAGGGCAATATGGAGGCAACAAGGAGCAACACGGAGTTAACATGACTGTCCCGTGAGAGTGCGGAGTGAACCGGATTTTCACGGTGCCTTCGCGGATATAACCGGTCTTTACACCGTGTTCATTCGTGTGGAACCGTGTTGCTCCTTGTACTCTCTGGCGTTAATGGCGGCGAAATATTCATGCCCGGTTGACGCTGGACGTAGCCGGAGATATGCCGGAGTCAACACGGAGATCGGCAGAGTCTACTGGGCGTCTTCACGGATCAACATGGATCAACACGGATTAAATACTCCGGGACTTCCGGCATGAAAAATTGAACATGTTTAATTTTTTTCCCCGGAGTCCCAAGGTGGTCCCGGATCGCCCTGGACAATGACGGACAATGCTGGACAATGCCGGAAAGAAACACGAGGTCTACACGCTATTACCGGAGTTTGCCGGAGCTATACTCCTGGACAATCCGGCCTCTGATCCGGCTAAGTGTGAAAGCCCCATAAGGTGCAAATAGCCCTCATCTGACATTACACAATACCTAGGCAGGCTATGTTTTCTCTGGAACTTTCTCAACTCCCTGGTGCCACACTTGGCAATCCAGTGCCATCTGTGCCTGTAGCCAACCTCCCCATTTACACCTGGGTGGAGTTAAGCAGTGGTTGAAGGAGCATTTTCTCAGTTCCAATACTCAATCCACTGGACCATTGCATGCACAATGCCATTTGCCACACAACAGATCTTGGATTAAAAACAACCATGAAATAGCCTTTGAAAATTTACCAATTGATGACATTTAACCATCTGTGTAGGACCTTCCTGCCAAATCAGAAGCAATACTCCGTGCATTACTTGGCAATGTTGATCCTTGGCAATAGTGGATACTGCAGTCTTCCTTCCTCGTGCCGCACCACACTCTAAAAACAGATTGGTTGTTATCACCAATTGGATCAATAGGTGACCAACCTTGACTTCTTGTTGAAGCAATAAAGATAATGGTTGACCTTATTCAGACAGCATGCCAGATAGCATTCCAAATCTGGCCAGCATCGTTTCTACATCCTTTTGACATCGTGGACATCGTGCCGACGTCGATACGATTTGTAATGCAATCTGGGATGCCAGATCGGGTGAGCATTATTCCAACATTCGAACTATCTGATTGGTGAATTGAACTGTCAAAAATGGTAAATTCAACAACCAAAAGTAACTGTAAGATCTAATGTCTAGGTTGGTTTAGGCCCAACCAAAGTCTTGGTTGGCCACATGTATTGATAAAAATATTATTCAAAACAACCCAATCCATTTTTAGAGTGCACTCTCCTCATTCTGTCATGCACTATGTAAGTGGCCTTTCATCCAGAGTGACTCCAATTTGAACGAATTGCTCCAAGCAGACTATTTACTAAAACTACTCTCCAAAAATAGTTTTTTAAAACTGGAAGTCGGTAATTCAGTCTGGTGCAGAAAGTGTGTAACGAAAGAACGTTTTTACTAATAAAAAAAAAGAAAAAAAGAGCCAGTCCTACTTTTTTGAATGATAAACCAATGAGCATACATCAAACCCTATCTATTAAATAATATAAATCATTCATTTTTTTAGAGTGTTGACGGATCATACTCACATTTTTGACATCATTAATTTAAAATTAGGCAATGGTACCCAATCAGTACGGACACTTGTGCTAATCCGTAGAATGCTCATAGTCCCTCGAGATCTCTCATGAATATCCATGGAGAGGGCAACATTAAACTTGTTTAAAGATTTGGCGGATGTTCGACAAGTAAAATTTTACCTTCTTACTTCCGGCCTTTCGTGCTTACTTGCGGGTACTCAGGGGAGGCTTGTACAGCTCGTGGAAAGCTCAGGAGACGCTTGGAGGACCTCCGTGGCCTGCCCGTCCTTCTTCCATTGACCGTCAGCACTGGCACCATGCCCATCCATTGCCTTCTCCTCCTTCACACGTGGACCACTCAACGGGCCACAAATGGACGTCCATTGAGCGGTCGACAGACGCCACGGGAATGCTCGTCGAAATAATCTTTACGTGTGTAACTGAGGCAAGTATAGTCGATTTTGGACGTCCTTGGTCACTCGTTCTTTTACTCGTGATAGTGTGAACTGGGCTTAAAATGTTAAAATTATTAGTTAAATAAGTTCAAGTTCAAGTTCAATTGTTTACTCACCATATATATACAAACAGAGAAAATGGATATTGTCATTCTTTTAGAAATATGTGTAGATATGTATAAATATATATTTGATTGGTAGTCTCACAAGGCATCATTGAAGTGCCACTCACACAAGACTACCATAGAAGTTAAAACAACTGAATTATATTAGAATAGCTCATAAGAAATAGGAAAAGAACATCATATTGCATATTACAAAGTGCTCCTATTCACCTGCAGAGACTGAATTCATATAATACTTCAATTTGATAATTATCACTCACATGATGAATAGAAAGATATGGACCAAAAAAAATTAAATAATTACTAATTTTTTAATAAGGATTTACGTTGGATATACTGGTACCATTTACAGCCATTAATTGATATAAAAAGAAAAGAAGAAGTCAGAATAATTGTGTAAATTAAGAATTTCTTCCACAAATATAACAATAAGGTGCTAAACATTCATCTGTATATGATTGGATCATTCGTTTTTTCATAAAAAAATGTTAATCTTCAGGACTGTGTGTTTAGTTTTTATCTCTTATAAGTAGGGACATATTATTGAAGATAAATGGGTAACGGAAACAGATACTTTGTCTTGCACATTCATGCTTAATCAAGGGTGTTTGAAATGTAAAATGTTGCCTAGTTGGGTAAATTTTATTTTTAACTCTTAAAGATTGTATAAGGTTCAGAAAGTACACTGGAAGGTTACTATCTTCAGCTCTCTAGCAGAACTTGAAGTCATGCAGCGCACATAGATCATTATATTTGAGTAAGTTTAAAGAACTTCAAAAGCCCACTGGTGTGGGCATTGTGTTTGCTCCTTGTCATATTTCTAACCACTTAAATAGATAAGTCTTCAGATGTGAATTGAACAACGGGAGAGATGCAGCCATTCGAACATTATGAGGTGCTACCACTGAGTCTCGAACCTGTATGCCAGGCACGTTTACTTTTGATACCTGACGTTTTAGATCCAAAGAGTAGAACTTCTGTTTTGTTATCATTCAAATTTAGAAAATTTGTCATTATCCAGATGCGAATGTTCTGTACGGAATTTTGAATGAACATAATTGGAGACTCCAAGTCTGCAGGTTTGAAAGATATATAAAGTTGTGAGTCATTCGCATAAAAGTGATCCTTCATTCCATGGCCACGAATAAGTCTGCCAAGGGGAGCTGTGTACACGCTTAACAATTGCGGTCCCAATATGGAACCCTGTGGGACACCAAATTTGAGCTTCTGGGGTTTAGATAAGTTCAAATTTATGATGACTTATTGATGTCGTTCTTCAAGATAGGATCTGAACTAAGATAGTGCTCTGCCGGATATTCCAAATACTGGTTCCAATAATATACCATGGTTAACGGTATCAAACGCAGCCGTTAAGTCAAGCGGGATAAGGATGCCCAAAATTTGGTCATCATGGGCATTCTCACAAGATAAAAATTTAACAAAGCTCATTCAGTTAGATAAATGTATCATTCATAATGAGATATTGAATTCATCAACTGAATAATTGTTGGGGATTGTCAAAAAACAAGTGCATGTGGGGTCGACACATTATGATGAATGAAACTACTACCATTTATTAAAAATCACATTTATTGAAATGAACAAAAAATAACAACATTCAGCTCAAACATCTGCTTCTGAGCAGATATCGCTTAATCCTGTTTTACCAAACCCTATAGTACCTCATCTCTGGTCATTTTGAACAAGGCACAAATGAGATTGCTTAAAATACCTCTTCCCACCACATATTTTAAAAATAATCTTGTATACTAATAAAACATGATGTTGTTTTTGATAACTGTAATTATAGATTTATCAGTTACAACTTGGCCTGATATATAACAGATTTTTTAGAGCCTTGCTAAGATGACCAGATATAAGTGACAATACTATACTCAAAATTACTAACCATTCTTGTTTTCAGTAACTCTATCTTTACAATATAACCAAATACAAATAGGCAAATTACAAAAGAGTTAAGTTATCAGTAAATTATTCATAAGCATAATAATTAAAATTCTAATATCAAACAGATGTTACGATACATTAATGACAATGAACTTACAAGTGGCAAATGTAAATTAACTTCAAATATTACATAATTTACAGGCTTCAAGTAGTAAATACATATGATGTACATATATATGTATACACGAACTTGGAAAAGATATATTATTAAGTTCATTATACAACCAAAATGGACACCTCGTTCAAGAAAAAAAGGACTTTTTCATACATTGCTGAGTTTCCAAATGCCAGATTGGGTCAACATTGAACCAATGTCGGCTGACACTAGCCGACCGTGGGTCGACGTCGAAGCGATGTGGCATGTTATCTGGGTTTAGCATTTGCAAACCGGGGCAAAGCATAGGACACTGAAAAGTATTCAAGTTATTTTAAGGCCAATCCACAGTAGTGTTCAACAGGTACAATTGTCCATTGTGATTGATTGACTGATCAATGATATTGTCACCGGGGCAATTGCCCATAATTAAACATCAATTCTGCTGCAGCAAGTCCTGCTCCGAAGCACAGCAATGATACTTTTGCGAAAGTTTGCACTAAAGTAGCAGTAGATGAATGGGTTGACACAGCTATTGGCCGCTCCCAACCACTGAGCCAAAGGTGTGATATACCGCCTCAACACAACCTTCTCCTGAGAACTGGGATTCGAACCAAACATAGCACGCATGTTCAGAGAATACAAGGGCAGCCACGACAGTGCAAAGATGACGAACACGGCCAACAGCATCCGGACGATGCGGATCTTCGACCGGTGAATGTTCCGTTCGGTCCTGGTCCCTCGGATGCCGGTCACCCTTCGCTTCCACACCCGAACACCGATGAGCAAGTAGAAGATGGCAATAAACACTAAAGGAATCAAGTAGCAGGACAAAAACACCACTCCTAAGATGTACCCTCTCTGCATGGTAGAGTCCTTCCATATTGCCATGCAAGTCACATACTCATAGACCCTGGGAGGCATGCGGATGGGCACTGTCCTCTCTGTGTACACCAAGGGCCAAGGAATGAAAATGCACAATGCCAAGACCCAGATAAAACTAATGATTATTAAGGCAAATTGTGGTGACAGCCGTGATGTCTTTGGGTAAAATATTGCTAAATACCTGGAACAAAAAAAAAGCATACGATAATAAGTATAATTAATAATCAATTTGGCAGCAATACATGGTACAACAATTTTATGGGCTTATCTAGTCGTCAGAAATAACCTTAATGGCATTATGATTATAACGGCACATTGCAGCTATTTAAACACATATTCCATATATATTCAAATAGATATCAATCCAGTTAAGTGTCGCAAACCTCCCGGGTAAATTAAAGAAATAAAATGGCATAAAACCCAATGCACAGTCAGTAGATTTAAAAAAAATACTTAAAAGAAAGGCCAACTATAAATGGATCCTTTTGCAATCTCTTTAAAATCATCTGACATTGAAATGAAATATTTATACACCTTCACATTAACATAATTAAATCATATACTTTTTCAAACCTTTTAATGTTATCAGAAAGTGCTATAATGTTATGATATGATTAAATAGATATGACAGATATTTCAAAATGCCTTAGAATCACGTTATGTGGTATTGAATTATATCTTAAACTATAACATGTAGGGAGTATAAAGTATGAAATGTTATACCTCACTGTTATTCAAGGTTACATGCCACGTCAACTCAACGTTGACCCTGCATCAGCCGACATTGGTCAGACATTGACTCGATCTGGCATGCCATCTGGGAATATGACTCGATCTGGCATGCCATTTGGGAATACAACTCGATCTGGCATGCCATTTGGGAATACGACTCGATCTGGCATGCCATCTGGGAATATGACTCGATCTGGCATGCCATTTGGGAATACGACTCGATCTGGCATGCCATCTGGGAATATGACTAGATCTGGCATGCCATCTGGGAATATCTCATGCATTAAAGGGGAACTAACCCCTTTTGCACTTTACCTCTCAGATTTTAGCTTGGGTCCATAGAAACAATTCCATGCTATTCATAACTTGTATATGTGCCCTGGTAATGAAATATCCTGCATTTATTAGCTCCGTGTTGTGAACTACGGAGGCCGCCATTTTTTTAATTCCTGGTGTTTTGCACTGACCGGAAATACGTCACTGTTGTACCAACTCTTAGCATGGAGTCACTAGAGTGGTCTCAGCCAATGAGAGCCAAGTATTCTGGAGGCTTGGCATTGCAATTCAATGGTGAGAACAACTGTCAACAACAGTTTTAGATACAGGTGTAATTGCACTTTCAGAGCTTTTGTTAAGGGCATGTCAAAGCTAATTGTAATTTCTTGGGAATACATCATAATTATAGCTAATTATTGCATTGATTGCAATGAGCAATTTATATCTAAGAATAGGTATATAGGTATATATATATATATATATGCATGGGCAAACAGGCAATAACCCTGCTACGTACATGTTATGTAAGACGTTTTTCCCAAGCATAGGAGTTTAAATAGCAAAAGTTATTTAATGTAAAATTTAATAACTTTAAGATTACATTTAGCATATATTTTGTATCACTATATTTCTGACCATATTTTTGCAAGAGAACAGAATTGGAATACTGCTTTGCTTTGTAAATAAAATATGTCACATATAATCTTTAGGGGCAATGTGCAGTATTAGTATTATGTATAGTATAAATATATTTCATAGTATTTATATTTGGTGTATATGTAGTGTTAGTGGGGTTGTTTTAAAGGCAGTACCTCCTTCTTTACCAAGATTAATATATATTAATTACCAAATTGTGCTTATTTCAATTGTATGTTGGTTGCATTGCTAGATACATTAAATATACCAGTTTAAAATAAAATATAATATCAAAAACTTATTTTCAACAAAACTTTGTCAATACAATATTTTTTTAAAGCTTCACTAATAAACAGTAGTTGTATTACAAAGCAGGATACTTGATAGTTGTTCTTACTGAGTGTCAAGTAATTGCATTGTCTCAAATAGTTCAATGGCAATTACTTGACACTCAGTAAGAACTTTATGTTGTTGTGATATCTGTTCTTGTCATTATAATTGCAATGAACAATGTAACAGATTGTAATCCACAGGATTGCAATTAATTTGTATTGCTGAATACATATGGCCTAGCTGTGTACATAAGTGACGTCACTATATTGCGTGCCGTGTGCAATAATGGCGGCCCCCAGCATGTTGATGGTTGGTGCAAATTTCACTTTTAATTGGCTTGAAATCATATCAAACCCGAGTTTAAGACATTTCCTTTCACTGCAATATATTATTTGACAACTAATTGAACTTTTGAAATTAACATGCAAACTTCCATTAGTTCCCCTTTAAGTCTGACTGACTGATATTTTGACATTTTGAATGACTTGATAGCAATGCTTCTATAGCCAATTTTGACCAACAGTTAAGCCCTTGGTCAATGTCTTATAGGTGGCCTCCATTGATCTTATATCTTACAACAAGACAAGCCTTATCTTATCTTATCTTTTCCTTTCTTTTCTTTTTCTTTTCTTATTTTATCTTATCCTATCTTATCTTATCTTATCTTATCTTATCTTATCTTATCTTATCTTATCTTATCTTATCTTATCTTATCTTATCTGCCGACAAATTTGTATTTGGTAAGAAAAATTACAGTCTCTCTATAAGAAATTGAGTATGAAGCAGATATAACATAATCCATATTGTTTTAATGAAAATGGGACTATATAGATAATTATAAACAGCTCCATTTAATGAGTCCAAGTCAGATAGTGAAACAGAAATGAAGATAGTAGGACTTGTTCCTTGGAGAAAGAACAATAGTGGCTCAAATCAGGATTTCCCGGCCTGAAGGCAATGCCCTTCGTATGATTAAGGTGGTCTGGGGGGGGGGGGGGGAACCTCTCTGTAAACTCTCATTAGTCCCCTTGCTAAGGGAATCTAACATAAGCGGCTTGACACACCATCCAAATTTGTACAAGGAGCCAATCTCATTAAATTCCTCAACCAGACCTCATCTGCCACCAGCGTTCAAAGTGGAACGTGAGTGGCGTCTCCAAATGACGCTGTGACGTTTTCAGTGACGCTTTCTGTGACGTTTCATGACGTGCGGAACGTTGCTATTGTCACGTTATGCAGTTGTGGGTCCTCCAAGCATAAGTTAGTCAAAGTAGACTCCAGAAATATACATTCCTCTTTATATGTGCTCTTGTACATACGAAAAAGCATTTCGTGTCTAATAAGTCAACTGATCACAAAGGTCACTACCTAATTTGCACTGTAGTTTTTTTCACTGTCACGTTCTATTCTTGAATTCCACTATATCGCACATAGTATTCTGGTAACAACTGCTTTGTTTTTGATGACTGTGTGAATCTGAATCGATCACCTGCTGTCTAACACAAAATGTATTTGAAATAGAGTCGACTGCAATGGACCATTAGGAAATGAAGTATATACTAAAAATCAGTGTAAACATACTTCTGGTTTTGAATTTTAGTTCCACAACACATAACAGGTTTAGCACCACACAGCGGGGGTATCATTACAGGTCTAGCCAAGTGAAGCTCGTAACTGAACACATGCATTCAAAGAGTTGTACTCTACTGTCAATAAATCGTTTGTCATTACTTGTTTTATTGTCATTTCACTAACTGCGTACACAAAGGTTTTCATTAAGCACTGATGCTATTTTAATGGGTGGGGAGCACTTGAGTGCACTTTGCAAATGCTCATGCATGGATAAAGGGCTTCCAACCTCTGGGTCCTTGGGTTTGATTCCCGGTCAAACATAAGTTGGATGGCTGTTTCATCCTTCATCTCATTGCCATGGTCCCTGCCCGTCCTAATTAGCCCATCAGGTGCAAAAATACAGGACGTAAAGCCCTAATCCACCCACCTCATTCATAAAGACGCTTACTGAAGTGAAACCAGAGATCAGTATAGTGCAAGAGTACCACATCTTACTGGCTGATAGCCAATAACTTAAAATGTCATGTTTGTAAACGAGCTAGTTCAAATGAAACGTACCCTTTGTGTCAGGGGCGTTGATTTCCCTTAACAGCTTAATGGGTAAGGGGATGCAGGTTTACTTCGTCTGTCACACCAAGTGTAAAACTGTTTACCAAGCAAAAATGTTCCAAAACAAAAGTGTGTAGAAAAAGAGTGATTTTCATTTGTGAATTTCAGGGGGGGGGGATGATTGCATTGATCATTCCCCCCTTCCAAAAAGGTGGGGGGGGGGGGGTATATTAACCATCCCCCCCCACCCCCCTGAATCGATGTCTCTGCTTTGTGTACGTAGTTAGTGAAATTGTAGTAAACACACCCTGACAAGCTGCATGGGAGTATGAGTAAACATGGAGTTAGGAGATACAATCAAAGGACATGTTATACAACCCAGGTTTCTTGAGTAAACCCATTTGGGATCCCAGACGTGTCTTAGTGCTCTAAAATTACATGACTGTGTCAGGAGAGACTTGGTTGTGTCATGGAAGGTCAGGGGTTGTCGCATGACAGAGTTTTTGAATAATGGGACTTCTATTTACAGAGAGACAAGTTGATGGCTTGCATGCTCCCACCAGCTGCTCATGTGACTTCAGAACATTGACCCGAGACAGACAATACTGATGGTACCCTAATGAACTGAATGCTGATTGCCACTAAATTGCATTGCATTGTTTGTCACACAAGGGAGCTCAGATGATGATTTTCATATACCGCTTAGTGGGTTCAAAAGGCTAGACCCATTCAAAAATATACCTAAGGCTGACCATTAGTCCATCCATTGGTCATCTGTCTGCTGTCCTTCATTGATTGAAGACCTACTGTATTTAGTGGTCTCCCTAAGCCTCCAAAATTGGCTTTATTTATAGTATATAAAGCTACCTTTTTGGTCATTTATGAAACTACGAAACCCAGGGAAGTTTTTAAGATGTAGACACAAATTGGGGCTAACTGTGTCCGCCTTCATTTTGGGTTGTTTCCATGGCAACTGACATTTTCTTTTGAATTTATAGGAAATAACATTTGAATTTGAAATTCCTAGCAGCTCAACAAGAGATTTAGTTGAACTCAAAACTATGGATGGTTTTCATTAGTGCCACTCAGATAATCACAATCTACGCAGTAATTTATGCAGGATGACCCAGTCTTATGTCTGGAACATGTCCAAGGTTGCTTTACCTGACTGTGACCAGCCGCAGATTGACTGGGTGAAAGGAGACATCCTGCCACAAGAACTAAATTGACATGTCAGATAGGGAGGTTGAGAATGAATCTAATGATGATTTAGATGCTGCAGACATTGACCTTAACAACATGGTAGACATCATTTATAATGATGAATCATAAATTGCTTGCCTTTCCTGGTTTGGAACTGCACAGATCAAAACTGTCGATTATAGAACTTTATCAAATATGAATGAATCCTCTTTCGATCAACTGTTCATATCACATTGATATTTGTACTTTCGCAGATTTGTTTTGTTTATCTCTTAATGTCATGGTGAATTGTAAAAAAGAATAAGAGAGTTCTAGTGTATTTTACTGACCGGGATTGTTTTACTATAGACAGATCCTGGTGTGGCTGGATGTAGAATGTCATGCCGATTGCTGAACTGTGAAACAAGCTTGAGGGAATTTGTAATGCCCTTGTGTATAATTGCTGAGACATGTTAGCAAGTAGGTTGATTGCTATGTTGACTCTGGATGTCAAATTTCATGTTGAATGGTCGGATGACAGAGCTCACAGCAGTTCGATCTAGATCTTGTTTTAACGTTATTTAGAAGTAGCGAAGAACATGAAACTTACGGTTGATAATTATTATTCCAATTCTTACACATGATTTGTACATCACTCTGGGATATATTGTTAATGAATAATAATATTATGATATGCTTTGATCATTGTCAAGATATTGCCTCAATAAATTTAAGAAGCTCATGTAGCATCCTTGAATAGCAGTATTAAACTTAATGAAGGGGTGGAGAGCAGTATATATACACTTATAGTCTTGATTTCCTGATTTTAGGGCTCATTTCTATTTCCAGTGGACTAAGCAAGTTCTAAGAAATTCATAAATACAAAAGATCTTGCAATTATGTTGACCACTCACAGTCACTCACAAACCCCCTACTGTCTAGACGTCTACTTATAAAAAAAACGTATAAAAAAAAAGTTTTTAAAATCCTGTATTTCCCTCTGGCCACTTTTTATGTTGTTTCAATTGGATTGATGATCTTTGTCAAATCCCCACATAGCCATGTATTACAAATGTAAAAATGTTCCTTCGAAATGAAATCCTCTGGCGGCCGACATGCTTGCGGCTGTATGCCAAAGTGTCTGTCTCCAACACCTTTATTTTGAATTTATATACTGTTAAATTTATTGTAACATTTGTTATGGTTGGAATAAACGTATCTCTCTCTCTCTCTCTGTTGTGATCTGTTGAGGTTATGAGCCAAATTTGTCGTGATGACAGTATCGCTGAAAATAATTAACTATTCTATCCTTGATTGCATATTGTGACTTATTTCACATATATTGGAAAAATATTTCATGAAATTGATATGCTTTGTTCCAAAACGACATACCTACAAGTTCAAATTCAAAAGCTTGCCCAAATCCTTTAAAAAATGCTGTTTTACAATTAATATGTAAGCGAATATAAGTTTTTTGCCAAAACATTAAGGGTTAGGGTACAATAATGGCCTCAGAATTACGGCATGTGATATATTTTAATCATTGCAGTATTCCATGATGAAGTTGATACTCTTCCAGTTCCAGTGGTGCCAAAATTATGTTATTGTGATAGCTAATAAGGAAGTTATAACTGATAATGGGATGAAAAGTCGCTAATGCTATGCAGTTCATAAAAAAAATAAGAGATTTTTTTCGGAGTGTTCGCTCCACTTAATTGGCGAACACAACCGGAAATGAGTTGTGGACACTTCCAGGAAGAAAACTGGGGGGGGGGGGGGGGGAGGGGGGAGGTTTCAACTTTCTGACTCATGGCATAGTATGTGCAGACCTTTGCAATTTTTGGTGTGAACAGTTAACCTAAGGTGTGATAATGGATTTGACGTATTTTGACTGCACTTGTAATATTGGTAAAGGGGGTTTCACACATAGCCGGATCAGACGCCGGAGCGTCCCGGAGGTCAACTCCGGAATACTCCCGCATACTCCGGGGAAAGCCGTATAGACATCGTGTTCATGTCCGGGATTGTCCGGCATTGTCCGTCATTGTCCGGGGCGCTCCGGGAGCACCTTGGGACTCCGGGGGAAAAAATTAAACATGTTTAATTTTTCATGCCGGAGTTCCCGGAGTAATTTAATCCGTGTAGATCCGTGTAGATCCGTGTAGATCCGTGTAGACCCGTGTAGACCCGTGTAGACGCCCAGTAGACTCCGCCGATCTCCGTATTGACTCCGGCATGTCTCCGGCTACATCCGGCGTCAACCGGGCATGAATATTTCGCCGCCATTAACGCCGGAGAGTACAAGGAGCCACAACGGATCCACACGAATGAACACGGTGTAAAGACCGGTGATATCCGCGAAGGCACCGTGAAAATCCGGTTCACTCCTCACTCTAAACGGGACAGTCGTGTTAGCGCCGTGTTGCTTCTTGTTGAGACCGTATTGACATCGTGTACACATCGCCAAACATTTATTTTTTGTTGACATTTAACAGCTCTTTGATCCCGGAACCCCCCGGAGGTAATAAAATGTTACTCCGGGACGCTCCGGCGTCCGATCCGGCTATGTGTGAAACCCCCTTAATGGCGTTAATGACGATACTGTGACAGAGTTGATATCAACAGCTTGGGTGACTACACATATGTAAGAGGCGGATGTAATGATGAGAAGATAAGACTTGACTTCCTCACTCTGTTGTAAGTTTACTCCCATTGCGGGGTTTTACTTGCTCTAGCATCCGCCTAATATAGTTCAAGATAATCATAACTGTAGAGTCCCCGCGGTCCAGAAATCAACCCGGGACCTCAAATCGACAGAGCTAGCCGGGATCATTCAGAATCACTGTAATACAACTTAATGGCTAATTTCTTTCATTATAATATTTTTTTTAAGGAATTCGAGATTGGAACCCACCTTTCGACAGCCACGGCCGCCAGTGTGTTGACAGAAGCGCTCACAGCGACACCTTGAAGATAGGGCGCCCCCTTGCAGAGTAGTTGGCCAAACCACCACTCTGGAAAATAAGTGCAAATACACTGAATAGTGGCAAAAAAAACGAAGTACATATATTAGACCAACGAGAGTTGGTTGACAGATCAAAGCAAGACCAATTACCTGGAGTGTCCGGCGTGACACAAGTTACTTAGCCTGACTCACCAATGGAACAAACGAGTCAACTGCACTTGTTACTGTTAGTTACTTTGTTATTTAATGTGTTATTGCATTGATTTGTCATGTCATGTTACTTTGTTACTGTAAGAATACCTTCATGAATGCACTGAAAGAGATAATATTATAATCTAATATATGTGACCTTGATGTAACAGTCAGGGTCAATCTCTGACCTTGAACTTTCGCTCAAGGTCTTTCAAAGTATTTGTTCTTAGTATGTGAGACTTCTGGAGTGTTCAACCCAAATTTGGTGAAGATCTGATAATTAAGTGAGGATTTATAGCATGTAACCCCATTTGGGGTAATTATCCTCAGAGGTAGCAAATGACATGTGGATGCCACAACATCACTCAACATCACTCAACATTACCTAGCATCATGTTTTAAAAATCAGGCCCAAAACCTGTCAAAAATACCACTTTTTAACATTGAACTTTGACCTTACGCTACCCTAAGGTCAAATGTACAATATCTTAAAACACCTTTTCGATATAAAAATTTTGATATCTTGTTCAAGACTCTACCTTAATTATTAAGTGAGATACAATAATCATGATAATATTTCATTAAAATTAAGGGTGACCTGTGACCTTGACCTTCGACCCAAGGTCATTCACACTCATAATTTATGTTGATATGCTAAAAGCTATACGTGACTTAAATATGGTTCAATTTCAAAGAACCAATCAAAAGTTATTTTTTTTAAGGGTAAATAAGAAAATTTTAACACCTCATATCTCAGTAACCCTTCATCTAATTGCCACCATAACACAATCTAAAAGTGCTGACAGAATATATAAAAAGGTCTAATTAGTTATTTGCCAAATGCATGCAGTGTACATAAGAATGTTTCCACCTAATTAACCATACATGTAATGTACAGATCTACCATTACGTATTGGACATACTAAACCGATTATTTTGTCATTGGCCGACCAAGGGCAATTCTATTCTTTTCTATTCTATTCTGGATAAATTTTAAGCACAGTGAAAAGCTAAAGTTTCTGAATTTATATCAAGGTAACTTTGCTGATAAAAACACAGTCATTTCCAAGGTGGGTCGTAATTGCATGGAGTGTATTAAAAATAAGTAAGTAATCTTAACAATGCTTAAGTAAGTAATGATCTTAACAAGTAAGTAATCTTAGAATTGGCAATTGCTCTGACAAGTACAGGTGACTCAACTGTCAGACCAGTGCATTTAAGATTCAAATACCTACAAGTGCAAGAAAGCCTAACTGAAACATGTCTAAATATCTGAAAATAACATTGAATCCTTACATGACAGGTAAATCTACAGGATTGCTGTTGTCGTTTGGATGAGAAATGTGAATGTTATACGCATGTCACCCAAGCTCGTGTCTGTTAACTGACCTGACTTTCACTTACAGCAGGTTTCGTAGACTTGGAAACTGAACTTCAGAGGACATCATGTTAATTCAGTACTCCCATTGGCCAAGAGACCGCCTTAGCCAATGGGAGTCCTGGGTTATCTTGATGTCCTACAGAGTTAATATCCAAGACTACGCGTTCTGATATTATATCCGAAGAAAATCTCATACAGCACGTACGTTGGTAGTTTCAAATTGAATGATACTTGCAACATACTAAATATGAATTTATTTTGTGAAAGAATTTAGTTATGATTTTATTTTAAAACACAGGAGAACATTTCTTAACTTTTGACTTCAAACAATCGACTGATTAAAAATAGGTAAATTTACTGCAGCTTCAGACTTCTATGTCAGGGAAAAATGTGCGGTCTTGCATGGTCCTATTGAAGGCAGAAATCATGCCTGCCTTGGAAAATTGTGAGTCATAGGAGTGGATCAAAATTGGCCCTGTAGATTGGAACAGCACGTGAATTATGTAGGTAGTTATGCCAGATAATATGACATTTAAGATGGTCACCAATCTCCTCCCCCCTCTGCCTTGTGATATCTCCTGCCTTCAAAAGATAATTGTGACTATGAAACGCCTTATAGGATACCCCAAATAAACAGATTGCATAACAAGAAAAACATTGCCTATGGCTGGTTTGTCATGTTTGAAGCAGAATCTTTGGAATGACACATATGAGCTACACATGGAGCCATACAGCTGTCGTTCAGGTTACAACTCTAAATTATTAATTTACGTGGCTTCTTTTTTGCAATGACAATAGGTTCCCATGAACCACAAAAGCAGTCTCCCTATGACACAGGTAATGGATGAAACGGTTTATCAGTGTTGATAGTTTGATTAATTGGTAACGCAAAACACAACACTGCACTTTTCTGCAATAATCTCTTTTAGGGGGGTGTTCACTCCCCATTGGCCTACTTTAACACAGCTCCAATCTATTGTATTGTTTTTTCTTATTCTATTCAGTGCTTGTCCATACACTGCCCTCTAGCGTTTACCCCACCTTACCACCCCTTTCTTAACTCTGAATGATAGATGAATAAATGGATTTTATTGACACGAAGAGGTCACAAGAGACCTATTATGTCGTTGAAGTTCTTCTAAAGATGTTTGACATCTATTAAAGCCATTCACACATATTTTGGACATGCAGGCAAGGTGGCGGGGTGGCTTTATCAGCCAAGTGAAGTTCTTTGAATATTGGATATTGAATATTCGATCGATATTCAAGGATATCAAAAGACGTTCTATAACAGAAATGAGCATCTCTTGTGATATTCATTGTGTTGGAAATGGCTCAAAATCAACCTCAAAACTAATGTAAGTGAATGTACATCCTGGTTGGATATTTAAAACGAATATCCAATATACTCTCTGTTGAATGTCTAATGTTCAAATTCAATTAACTTGACCACTGATAGATATATCCAATATCTAAAAAAACCAAAGATCTTGACAAGGCTGTTTTCATCAGCATAATTTTGATTTATGATGAATATCCTCAATTGCTGTTATACTGAAACCTCGTATCTCACTTCAGGTCATTTTATCAAACCTTGAACCACAATTGACATCAATACAGTGCTACTCTTGAACATTGAGCTATAAATATCGAGAGTTCAAAGCTAAATACCTTCCAGGCCCAGTGAGTTGAGAAAGGCTCTGGATTGCTCCGCTCCAGACAAAATGGTATATTTTGTCAAATACATATTGACAGACTCTTAACCTGGTACATTACATGGTTAATCAGGTGGAGACAGTTGTTTGAAAACTTCTGAACTTGAACAAAGGCATTCATGACAATTATGTGAAAGACTAACCTTCAAAAAGATTAGACAATAAAGTAATAGGCAGCACCAATATGGACACCATGATATCAGCTATAGCTAAGTTTGCGATGAAGTAGTTTGTAACCGTGCGAAGGCGGATATTGCGGTATATGGCAGCGACCACCAAGGAGTTGTTGATGATGGATAGAGTGAAGACAATCAGGTAGGCTAATGTGAGGATGATGACCATAGGAGTGGACTGCCGGAGCAAGTTCCATGGTTTGTCACCGTCAACCTCTGTTAAACTGTTCTGACCGCCGTCATCGTCCTGATGGGAGCTGACGTTGACGTACTCTGATCGCCAGTCGTAAGCCTTGTTCGAGTTGTATGCCATTCTGAGGCGCAATGGCCAGGTATCGTAAGAACCTAGGTCTGTGGTATTCAGCATTTCGGTTATCATTATCCTATAATTCTTTCAATAACTGAGTGAACCTTAAGGCATCCATATCCATGATGTTCAATTGGCCACGTCAAACCAAAGAAATCTTGTACTGACATCATAATAACATAACATCCAGTGCTGCTTGATACAAATGTTTGAAATTAGAAAAACAAAGATCTACGACAGTTCTATGTCACTGACACTGAAATTCTATATTCTAGTCCAATCGGAATGGAGTCACAAATGTTTACAAAATGTCTATTGCAATGGTTGTAGTCTGCAGTGAAAATGCTTCATATCATGTTAAGTTTAATCCTTGAGTCATAAAAGATTGTTGCTGAAATCCTTAACTTGTAGTTCCATTGACTTGTGCTTACACAAAAGTAGAATTTACTTTTGATGGACGCGTCAATGCTTTACATGCAGGTCTTGATAAGTGGCAGCAGTTCTTTTCCATTAAAACAACAGGCCTAACATGAAAACTCAAACTTTCATGTGGGAAGGCATCTGAGGAAATCAATTGATCTGAAAGGAGTTTCGCACACTGCAACGTGCAGTTTTGATCTTGCATCTTCATGTCTGCCCATTATGAAGGTGGTAAATGGTTCTGAAACAATAAAGCAAAACACCTAAAAATAACATCAATAACATGCCATACAGTAATCACGCCATTATAAACATCATTAGAGAATAAGCATCATAGGACAGGCAAATAACAGAGATGGTTGTACTTAATGAGGGAAAAAAGACAGCCAGTGAGTAAATGGATTGCTGCTAAACGTCTATACTCTGAAACAACACTGTTTAAAGCATTTCTTTTAAATCAGAATGTGACCAACCAAGATCTCGGTTCTAACAACTAAAGGGGGTTTCACACATAGCCGGATCAGACGCAGGAGCGTCCCGGAATGAAATTTCGTCAAATCCGGGGCGGTCCGGGCGAAAAAGTTAGAAATGTAAACAAAAACAAATAATTGGGCGGTGTGGACACGAAGGCAAGACGGAGGCAACAAGGAGCAACACAGTCATGACACGGATGTGTACGGGTGCTACAAGGATATGTACGGAGGAGCACGGTTAAACAAGGAATGAGCCACGGTTGTAGCCGGAGGTAACAAGACTGTGCCGGAGTGAACCGGATGTTACACGGGGCCTTCACGGATATACCCGATCGTTACACGACCTTACTACGATATCACTACGGAGTTAAGCGGTTTTCACCCGGATCGCTCTGAAATTGGTATTTAAACTGGCTGCGTTCCACTGTCCATCATTCCACTTCGGACTACCATACTGCAAAGTTGTTGCTGCTACTACAGAAAAATTGGATATGTCTTTATCACACTACGACAGGGTGGAATTGGATTTGAAGTGCATGGACATGCAAGTCCAGCTATTGACTGCTGATAATGATATAATTCTGCAAGAAGAACACAAACTGCAAGATGATGCAGTGAGGGCCACAACATCAACTGATGAAGATGACCTATTAGAAAATGCTGCTGCTGCACCAAGACGAAGAAGAAGAAGGCAAATGTGGGTGCGACCTTGGCTGCTAAGAAGACCTCTTTATGGGCAGTATGAAAAACTGATGGCTGAATTGACTGCAGAAGATGTGGGTGGCTTCAAGAATTTCATGAGGATGGAGCCTGACTTATTCCATGAAGTTCTTGCCAGAGTGGGACCTAGGATTACAAAGCAGGATACCTTTTGGAGGAGGGCCCTTGAACCGGGATTGAAACTGGCTATTACCTTGCGCTACCTGGGTACGGGCAACAGCTACAAGTCTCTGCAGTATGGATTTAGGGTAGCCTTCAATACCATTTCTATCCTTGTCATCGAAGTCTGCCAGGCCATCATAGACGAGTACTCAGCAGAAGTCATGCAGTGTCCTGTAACCCCAGAAGCCTGGAAAGAAGTTGCCAATGGATTCTACAACAGATGGAACTTCCCCCACTGTGTCGGCGCCATTGATGGGAAGCACGTTGCCATCAGATGTCCTGCCATGTCTGGATCCCTGTTCTACAACTACAAGGGATTTTTCTCTATTGTCCTACTGGCTGTAGTTGATGCTGAATACAAGTTCCTCTACGTTGACATTGGTGCCAGTGGATCAGGCTCAGATGCTGGAGTGTTTAGCCAGACAGAATTGAAGGAAGCGCTAGAAAGTGGGAACATTGGATTACCTGAACCAGATAACCTGCCTAATGATGACCAACCAGTGCCTTACTTCATAGTTGGGGATGATGCCTTTGGACTGCAGACTTGGATGATGAAGCCTCTGCCTCACAGGAACATGACCATGGAAGACAGAATCTTCAACTACAGACTTTCTAGAGCTAGACGGGTGGTAGAGAATGCATTTGGACTTTTGGCTGCCAGGTTCAGGTGTCTCCTCACAACAATGCCTCAAAGTCCTGACAGAGTGTGTACCATAACTCTTGCTTGCTGTGTGTTGCACAACCTACTGAGGGTGAGGTATCCAACTGCTCAAGTGAATGCTGTGGACCAGGAAAATGCCGACATCCATGAGATCATCCCAGGTGCATGGAGGGAGAATGCTGCCAATCTACCAGACATGGGACATGTGTTCAGAGGCAACACCAACAGAGCAGCCAAGGAAATGCGGCAATACTTGGTCAGCTACGTGAACTCAGCAGCTGGGAGTGTACCATGGCAGCAAGACAAGATTTGAAAACAACACGAATGACGTAAGTTTCAACATTTAATTAATAGCAAACTTCAGACTTCTGCAGCACACAAGTGCAAAAAATACACATCATTTAATTATTGTCATGTAATACAGTTTACATTGTTCATTACATTTAACTTCATCGGTATACAGTTCACATGCAAACATAAGTAATAACAGTTCATTGTTCATTTCAATAAAGTTCATTGTTCATTTTCAGCTCAACATTACTCGGTTGTGGTAGTTGGAGGCGTGGGCACCGAAAAGGAGGAGTTATGGTCATCACCACCAACCATTCCCCCCACACTAGTGTTCAACAAGTAGCTGGTGAGCGAAACATCCTGAGGCGTGCTGCAATCCTGTGGTGACATGGAAGGACGACCGTGAGAAGGACCTGAAGTCAACCAGGCCTGACTGATAATGGTAGAAGATGTCGCAGGAGGGGGGGTCGGTGCAGGCACAGACGAAGAAGAAGGGGCAGCCGACACGAGAGCCTGGGGCGAAGGGCCGGATGGAGTAGCGAACATCCGGGCAGCAGGGCTGGATGAATGCTGTGCGAACATCTGGGCAGCAGGGCTGGATGAATGCTGTGCGAACATCTGGGCAGCAGGGCTGGAAGAATGCTGATGATGAGGGAACATCTGCACAGGAGGACCGGATGAACTGGCTGTAGGAGCAGGGAGGACGAACTGCTGCTGATGCTGCTGAGGGACAGGAGGCAGAAACTGATGATACTGCTGTTGCTGTTGCAGTTGCTGTTGCTGCTGCTGTTGCTGCTGCTGTTGCTGTTGCTGCTGGCGCTTGCGACGATACGCCTGCTTAAACTGCATCAGGTTGTTTAAGGTTTGGGCCTGGTAATCCCACCAAGTGTCGGTGTCCATCTGCATCACCTCGTGGTAGATCATGTCCGTGAAGACCCTCTTGGACAAGCTGCCTGAGTCCGTCGGCTGACTCAACTTGCTGTGCATGTCCCTCTGCAGATCGGTGGCTTTTTCAATCAGCTGGAAATAGGAAAAAACACAACATTAGAGTAAGTCACATGGCAACTGCAATAGCATGTGCATTATTGACAATGTACTGAAAAGACACATCACCATACAGTGAACACTGGAAGTGCCAAGAAACAAAGCTACCACTTTCTACTATGGAAAAGCTACAACTTTAAAATGCAAGATTACAATTACAACTTTAAACTGCAAGATTACAATTACAACTTTAAACTGCAAGATTACAATTACAACTTTAAACTGCAAGATTACAATTACAACTTTAAACTGCAAGATTACAATTACAACTTTAAACTGCAACATTACAATACGATTATCTTGATTATCATGGCAACTGAAGCAGTATACTTACTTGAGTGACAGCTTGTGTAGCAATTCCATCTCCACTAGCTGCAAGGCTGGATGCATCACAGTCATGATGATGACGAGGCTGACGTCTGGACGTCTTCTTGCTTGGAGGAGGGGCCCCCATCTTCCTCGTGCTGCTGCTGCTGTCGCCCTTGTAAGGCCCACCCTTGGACCTGCTTGTATCGGAATCCCTGCCACCATCATCAGAACTATCGACAATGACCTCCTCAGCTTCAGACGTGTCATCCTCAGTGGTAGGTCTGTTGCTGCTGGTTGGAGTTTTGGCTGATAAGCTCTGGGAAAGCTGCCCACCTTTCTTTCTTTTCCCAGCATCAACCCTCTTGATGTGGCGTTCGAGGTAGCCGAAATTCTCCATGATCCAGTTGTCCCGGTCTGTCAGGATTCTAGCGGCCCCACCAGAAGGCTTCTTGGTTGGATCCGTCAGCTTCCCAACTGCAGTGCGCATTGAGTCTATCCAAGTTTTCAGCTGCTGCGCAGTACAATCCAGCTCCTTCGCCTTCTGGTCTATCATTCGCGATTTTATGTCTATCCGCTTGTATTGAGCAAGCCGCCGGTTATACAACATCTCCTGGGAACGGTACCAGTCGGCCACATCTTGTTCCTGGTCTTCTGTGAGGTTCAGGGCTTCCTTTTTCTGCCTCTTCGCTCTTGCTGCAGGTGGGGGTGGAGCTGCAGTAGGAGGTACTGCAGGTGCAGCAGGTACAACTGGCCCAGGTAAATCTGGCATGCCTTGCGGACTTTGCGGTCTTGAAGAGGTATTACTGGCTACATCTTCTTCAACAGCAGCAGGTGGTGCAGGTTCCTCTTGGACAACAGTCTTCTTGCCAGGCCTCCCCTTTCCTCTCCTAGGTGGCATGGTGGTTAATTCAAGAAACGGCAGTAGCAGCAGCAGCAATCCAGAAGGTAATATCCAGAAGAAATGGTGGATGATAAATGAATTAATTCGATGATCAACGATGAACGGCGGGCGGTGGAATGATGCTTCTCCAAAGACGGCGGTTGTATATATACTCAGGCATCCGTACTCACTCCGTGTCAGTTTAATTAACTCCGTCTTGACACCCAGTTCACTCCTGTATGTCCGCATTGATCTCGTGTGACACCGTGTACATAACGGAGTTAACCGGGTCAAGCAAATGACATGTAAACCCGCTCTCCCTGTTCACTCCGTTTAGATTCCGTGTTGGTCCTAGTTCACTCGTGTGGAACCGAGTTGCTCCTTGTGCTCTCCGGAGCGTACTTT
Organism: Alitta virens; assembly: GCA_932294295.1. NCBI lineage: Eukaryota > Metazoa > Annelida > Polychaeta > Phyllodocida > Nereididae > Alitta > Alitta virens. The sequence goes on from OW028575.1 coordinate 22,225,667, forward strand.
TCACGCCCGGTTGACGCCGGACATAGCCGGAGATCACACGAAGTCTTTCGGTGCCAATACGGAGGTCCCCGGAGATCGACGGAGTCTACTGGGAGTCTACACGGATCTACACGGCCCAACACGGATTTCACTATTCCGGGATCTCCGGCATGAAAAATTAAACATGTTTAATTTTTTTGCCGGAGTCCCCCGGAGATACCGGACCATGCCGGACAATGCCGGACACTCCCGGACATGAACAAGATGTCTATACGCCTTTCCCCGGAGTATGCGGGAGTATTACGGAGTTGACCTCCGGGACGCTCCTGCGTCTGATCCGGCTATGTGTGAAACCCCCTTAAGACATCAGTAGACATAACCATCTGATTGATGAATTGTACCATTCAAAAATTGAAACGCCAACCAGAATGTCAATCAAAATCTTGGTTGGTTAAATATTGCTACGTTCTTAGAAAAAAAGGTGCCACATAGAACCCAATTGGGGTTTTCAGCTTGTCACAAATACATAACCCTACCACGTGGGACCCTTCACTAGGTATTTGGTAAGAACCCTAAACCATGGTATTTCAAGGGACCTTGAGGTTTTTGAAAAATCTTTTATTTATGTATTACTCAAAATCAAATAAAGAATATTAAAATACTCCTGCGAAATAAATAAAAACTGATCCTTGAATCACCACCAGGAGCAATGGCATCCATGGTGTAATGGCCAGCATGGCTGCGCTCTCGGTCTGGGTAACCAGTCTTCTCAATTTTTCTAGACTGAAGCTGAGCTTGACACCTCTGAAGAACCTTTCAAAACTGAATTACCTCTGAGGCAGTTCTTTAGGGCTTGGTGGTAACAAAAAACCTCAACATACATAAAGAACTTGTGGCGTAGTTCACAGCACCCACGGGTGCTCCAAAAACCTTATTGTACCTTATTTTCTTAGAGTGTAAAAAGGTTAAAACAAATATTTTTTACTGTGACTGTTATCAAAAGACGACACCCAGACATATTGTTGTCATCTTTTGATACCAAGACCAATCACACTTAAACAGACATATAGGTCAGCACTGACCTCTCTTTCAACAAAAATCGATCTACTGTATACTGTATACTTTGTCTTTTGGTAAAAAATTAATGCTGCATTCCTATCATTTAGAAAAAGAGATGTTTCTGTATCACTGTTTGTCTTGATTCTGGAAATTCTTCATATTCAGTCTTACATTTCCAACCATTTGTGGAGGTGGTCTTGCTATATAATCTCAATTGTGGAGTTTAACTCTACTTCGACCAGCACAATATTATAAATCCATTGGGCATGGAAAAATACCCACTATCCACCCATGCATCAGGCATTAAGTTGTATTTGAAAAAACAAAAACTAAAAAACAAAAGAAGACAGTCACTAATGTTTTATAGTATCAGTACGCATTATTTTAGTAATTTGATTAGGTTTTCATATTGGTCCACACAGAGACATTTATATTGCTGACAATACATGGCCAATTGTGCCATGTGTTTATCCTTCTCATGGAAAACGCACGTGGCACATTCGGCCATGTACACTTAAGAAATTCACAGACTGAGACAGTCCTTAAAGGCATCTGAAAAGCAGTCGTATTTTCTCTTTGAATTTAGCTTTAAATAATTGCAAAAGTATATCTCAATACAATAAACTAACAATGCAGATACTGGCTCATTCTTCAGAATACATTTCATAAATGACAGCATCAAAAAATTTACATTTTTTATCACATTCATGGGAGTGCCGCATTAATCTTATAACAAAAGACAAGTTTCTTGTCAAATTACAGTAGAGGAGAAAAGAAAGAAAGAAGAACGAGGTCTGAAGGAGAAGATGAATGACAAGAAGAAGATGAATATGAAAAAGATGAAAAAGATGAAAAAGAGAACGATGACTATGAGTCCTATTGAACTCATTTTCAACTTTTAGGCACAAGAATAATAATATGTTTATTTGCAGACTTCGTGTTGATCAAAACATGTTTGGTAAGTGGCACAGGAAATTTGAGCGAAGTAGCTGTCAGGTAAATCCTGTGACACGACTAAATTGCCAGTCAGTGACTGAATAAAGTGCAATTAGTAAATGGCACTAATTGGCTTATGGAGAATATACGAATGATGGCAGTATAATCTTGCTACATTAAAGTAATCTCCATAAAAAATGGTAACTCAGTTTTTTGTCATATTTTTCCATAAAAGCTTGCAGCTGTGGAAAGTTGACTTGAATCATAAAAATAAACTTAATGCCAATTTTCTAAGAGATAAGAAAACTGTCACCTCTCATGCCTCATTCTGAACCACCGGTATGCAATTGTGACATCACAAAACAATCCACTCAGAGGTCAATTCAGTTCATCAATTGTGTGGTTTAACTGCACAAAAGTACTGTAAGACTAATCTGTCTCTATAGAAATGAATATACATGGTTATATTGCAACGTAATACTTGATCAACAGGTGGATCTGCAGGTCATTGTCAGCGCCCTCTGTTATTATGATCATGTGACCATCCCAGTCAGCCATGATGATGACAAAGCAGAGAGGGCAGAACATGAACACTGAATAGTTAGGAAAAATGGAAGTTCTTTAAAAAAGGATGTAACCTTACTGTAAAAAGTTGGCCCCGAATTTTGTTATGACAACCTACCTATGTTTTTAAATGTTCCGATGCTTGTGCATAAAATTATGGGCATAAACTGACTATACATCTTTTTAGGATATCAGTATAATTTTTCTCCGCATGATTTAAGAGCATGGTGGCTTAATGGGTAGAGCACTGGCTAAATCACTGACACTCAGTGTGGGGTTCGAATCCCACTCTGGCTCTCAACTGAGATACAAAACTCTGCTGCCAAGCCAAACCCTGATACCAAAACCTGATACCAAACTCTGATACCAAGATACCAAGAATTACCCCTGATTCCATATTCAATGCCAAGCGCCGGTGAGCAGAACTCAATTCTTAAACAGGCGCTATACAAATACATGGACATTATTAGAATGGGCGATGCAAGTGTCAGCCAGTGTCAGCCAGTGTCAGCCAGTGTCAGCCAGTGTCAACCAGTGTCAACCAGTGTCAACCAGTGTCAACCAGTGTCAACCAGTGTCAACCAGTGTCAACCAGTGTCAACCAGTGTCAACCAGTGTCAAGCTTGATGTTAAACGGAAGATGTTAAACGGAAGTAATCTGATGCCAGATACTAGCTGTGGTTCCGGTGTTACACAGAATGAGTCGGAAATTGTGAAACAGTGTAGCCTAACAGAAAATTAGGGAAGCAGGCATTAACTAGTCTGTTATAACATGGTGTTTGACCATCACATTTACTATCGACCAGAACACTGTAGAACGTCCAGTTTGCACGTTTTCGCCACGTGCCTTGCGTTGCTCGTTATTGATTGGTCAGCTGCTTTCACGTGAGAAAATTGCCAGGATGTTAAACTCCAAAGGTAGAGAGTTCCACTTTCCCATCAACCCCCACTACGCTCTCCGTCTGGTTGGGGCAAAGCGCGGTGACTTAATTCACCCCGATTTGGAGGGTAATCTGGCACTCAGCTTCCACAGACTTCAAGTGACCCCCAGAGACTTGACCACACTACAAGCCTCTATACACCACTGATGAGCCAAAGCAGACCGCCCATTCACTGGTGTAAACCTAAGGGTGTACCCACACAACTGAATTGAACAAGTTTGTGCAATAGATATTTTTTAGTTTTAATTTTTTCCATTTTAAATGAGGCCCTGGTTATAAATATAAAGGTAGTGAAAATTAGGTGTGTGTGTGATTAGGGCTTTACGTCCTGTATATCTGTACCAGTTGGGCTAATTATGACAGGCAGAGACCATGGTAATGAGACGAAGGAGGAAACAGCCATCCAACATAGGCTCGACCGGGAATCGAACCTGAGACCCACCGGTTAGTGAAAAATAGGTAAGATATGCACATGTATACAGTTTGCATGTGATGGGTCATGAGTGGATTAGGGCTTTACATCCTGTATTTCTGCACCTGATGGGCCATGGCAATGAGATGATGGATGAAACGGCATCCCACTTAGGTTCAACTGGGAATTGAACCCGGGACTGGTTGCATGGAAGCCCAGCACGTTACCACTGAAGTAAGCCCCTGCCCCTCCACCATTAACATATAAATTATACATTGAATAGATTATAGTCAATAGATGACTGTTGGAGGGAACTCATATACACACAATAAAGAGATAAAGTAAACGATGCAATAGTATACAATACGTGAAGATGGAACTATTTCTTCGATCACTATCACATTTGCAACACACGTAGATATATTGGGAGTCAGGGACTGAAACAGCCCAATTCTTGTATTAGACAAATTCATCTAAAAAATCCATGTAACTTTCACAAGTTGATTAGGACCTATGGTATTTCTCCTCTGGTGCGACAATCCTGTGCTTGTCTTTTTATCTCCTTTCTTGGTGTTTTTATAACTATCTTTTAATCTTCAATGCATTGTAACTGGTGGCCTCTCATCAGCGGCTGTTTAAATCTTAAAAAGGGGGTTATCCTTTGCGCTTATGTAATGTACTTCCTATGAGGCAAAATAAAGTAATTTGAAGTATGAGTCTCTATAAATCACTCTGATGTAATATTATTTTCCTACTGACAGCAACGCCACCAATTACGCCATATAACACAATTCTGAGTGATTCCTGTGTGATTTATTGCCATGACCATGGATATGTACATTTTCGATTTTTCCCCTGGCTCTTTCAAAACTTTTTCTTTGTAGCCTCTACAGTTGCACTTTCGGAGGCTGCTGTGTATGCCTTTTTATTGATGTCTGATCATGTCTCATTGCTCACATAGCAAAGATGGCAGAGTTTTGGGAAGTATCATATTCCTCAATAAACGTTTAAATTAGAGGAATCTCTTTGGTAAGAGTTTGTTGGCCTACTCGGTCCTTTCATCTCACTATGCCCACACTATAAAGTTTTAATGATTTATGCAGTACGTGTAATAGAGACTTTCCGTCTGGTGAAAATAAGCTCTTCATAACTCTTTCAAGAGAGACTTACAGAGCTGTAAAGATACATATTCTATGTACAAACTTGTAAGAATACTGTATTACATGTACAATATTACGTAGGAGGTGAGTAACAAGGTTTGCTGCATTCTGGAGGTGTCTAGTCATATTTCATTTCAGTGGAACTTTGCTTCTTGGTGATTTGGGTATTGTTTGAGTGGGTGATTTCTTATACAATCTAAATTACCCCCCAGTGGCAACAACGTATACAGAACATATGTCGGTATTGTTTATTTCTTTATAATGTAGAGAATGATGACCCGTGTTTGTCAAGTTGTTCTTTACATAATAAGGGGAGGAGCAGTTGTTAGGCATGCTGGGACCATGCTCTATGACACCTCCATGACAGTTTAGACAATCCATGGCGACTAGAATGACTGCTCCAATGGCTGTTTTGTTATCAACAGACATGCAACTGAAGTCAGTTTGGACTGGGTATTATCTAGTAACAACACTCAACCTTAGTGATAGCCATGCATGTCATCAGTGGCAATGACTTACTTAAGAAGGTATAAGTCAAGAACCTCAGTCAGTGTTAGACCGAAACATTGCTGTCATTTGCAAGCGCGACTTCCATCTCGAGGCAGTTTGTCGGACTAAGTCAGTGTCACTCAAGATACTTTTGAGTTATGAAGTTGGTCATTATGCTAAAGAAAGACAAGGATTTTTATAGACATTGCTTGGAGATTATTCTATGATTAAAAAGGTTTTTTTCTTCTTCTTCTAAAATTCTACAGAAAAATACTTTAATGCAGACATCCATCTCGTATTGATGCCAGGTAATAAAAGACTCTTGATAAAAAGAACTCTATGCTGGCTCAGCAGCCACACCCACACCCTCACTGTCATATTTTGTGATTATGATGGTTTCGTATTGCGCATATGATGCCTTAGCATGCTTAGATAGTCTGTTAGATTTCGCAGCATATTGCAAAATGGCAGTGGCCATTGGCATGCTATTTGGCCGTATCAGGATATTTACAGTGGAATCCCACAATTAAGACCACCTAATTAGTAACTATGTCGATCTTTAAAACAGTTCACTAGGCCATAAACCAGTGATGATTGTTTCTGAGGGAAACCACCTTGATATTAAAATCCAATTGGAAACACCCCAGACAACATGCAAACCAGATTGCCCTGATGGTTGCCCAGATGGTCAGATGTCACTCCGATTGAGGTGACGTCGAGCCAACATCGAGCCAACGGGACATCTCAGACATACATGGCCTGAAGCCGATATGACACCATGCCAATATTGAGTTGATGTGGGCAACAACATGCCAATATTGAGTTGATGTGGGCAACAACATGCCAATATTGAGTTGATGTGGGCAACAACATGCCAATATTGAGTTGATGTGGGCAACAACATGACAATATTGAGTTGATGTGGGCAACACCATGACAATATTGAGTTGATGTGACATCCCAGATAGCATGGCATATTGGGTCTACATCATCCAAACGTTGGCCATTGGTGGCCGATGTTGTTATCTGGGAACTCCCAGATAACATGCCCACCGGGTTGACATTGAACTAACATTGGCTGATGGGCCAGCATTGAACTAACATTGGCTGATGGGCCAGCATTGAACTAACATTGGCTGATGGGCCAGCATTGAACTAACATTGGCTGATGGGCCAGCATTGAACTAACATTGGCTGATGGGCCAGCATTGAGTTGATATGACATAATGTTATCTGGGTTCAGTGGCTCCTGAGGGGGCACTAATGATGTAGATCCACTGCAATTATTTGCGGAGCAATAAGTTGAATGACAAGTATACAGTAGTACAAGGAAGCAATCAAAATGTGTCTGTGTCATAGCAGTCCCAGTGTCGTGGAAGAAGCTCACTGATTCTAACAAGATCATGGATCTAGTTATTCCGACTTCCTACTACATTGAGGTGATTCTGTTAGCAGGAAGGGCACCTGGTGTTCTTTGCATTCACCTGTTTTCGTCACAGCTTTGGTCCAAAAGGTGGGAGGGGATTTAGAAAAAAATGGTGGTGTGCGTTTATACTGATCTGTTAATACCTCTCAATTTTCTAATCACAGCTTCATGCACAATACCAAAAAAAATAATTAAAAAACCTTTTTGTAAATTTTTGTAAACATGCAATATATATTCATAAAGAAATAGATTATATCTGACACATAAAGCAAAACATAAATTTGCTGAAAATAGTATTAGGTATCAACTGCCAATTATTCTTAACAAAACTCCTAATAACGTACTTGAAAAACTAGAGACACATAGTAACATTGGCTATAAATTGTACATAAAAAATTGGCTTTGGGACAAATACAAAACTGATTGTACAGTAGAAGATTGCTATACATGTCAACTAAATGGTACTGTATAACACGCTATATTTCACACTGTGCTTTTTGACATACAAGGGGGGCCCATGCTAGCGTCCTAATTGAGACAAAATGGGTGTCCCTTGACCCTCTATATTTCTCTTTTTTTTTATGTACTCGAAAACATCAATGTATTTTATTTTTGGGTCAAATAAATTCAATTCATTTAATTTCATTTCATACATTCACCATGGTAAGTTCATGTCACACACCAAGTAGTATATTAAGATATTTTTTTTTACTTTGTGTGCATTGGATTTTTATTATAGATTCAAAGGTCTTAGTTTTAACTCACTAGGACCTTTTGCTTGTCTTCCACGCAGTTATAGTAACAAAACACCCAGAGCGGTGAGTTAAAAATTACCCCGTTATTTACAGAATTCGCTGACAAAGGTCAGAATTCAATCTACACCGTTTCCCCCCTATATCATGGCTTTTCATGGGCTGGTGTGGAGTAGGAGGGGGGGGGGGGTTAAATCCCTCCATCCCCAAGCGGGATCAATCCCTTCATGCATTAGCCTTTGCTATTCTTATCACGGACTATTTACTGAGGACTTCAGCACACGCGTAGTGATACACACCAGACCTTTTCACCACACGTCCTGTGTGCCCAGTTCTGCCTACGTTCTCGTGAATTGATAGAGAAGAGTAGTGCAACTTTGTTTATCTCACCTACATTGGTGGGCCAGATGTGCTACATGATATTGGGATAGATTACTACAATCGTGGATACTACTCGTAATTGCACTCTAAAATGTTACAGTATTTTCTTATCGCCATTTACTGGCAGCAGAATTACCAATAGGTTTAAAGTTCATGCTCAAATGGTTCACAGATATATGTAATATGTTTGTAAGTACAAATAAAAAATCTGCTATCAGATACAAATTTCAATTCACCCAGCAGACCACGGGTTGTGATAAACATGCAAAGTAATAATGCATTATATGGAGCATCATGGGGTTTAAAAATAAATGGTATTACGTCACGATTAACCACTAAGAACACAAAGCATTTCTATTTTACCCCATTTCTTTGAGAGTAGTTGTTCTGGCAAAATTCAGCTGCGCCTTAATTGAAAGCTCCTTCATCAAAGAAACTGTTGTTGCGAACAAGATGGAATTTAATTCACACACGGTTCAAACCCCATAGTTGTCACCAACGCATTCGGCATGATTAACTTCTCTTAGCTCTGGCGATCTCATTAACAGGTGTTTATGACCACTATTGGAAACTTACTTTGGGAATCTGCAGATTGACATTGGTTGACAATGAAAATTTTCGGAAACTGATTTTCGTAATCTGCGGATTTGCATGGTTGATTAGATGGTCGAAAATGTGCAAGCTTTACTGCGAAACCGACTCATCCAAATACTTTCCTTCGAAACGAGATTCTTTTTCAACATTCGGAGATCTTTTAGCTGTCAAATTCATTCAGTGTCTAGAATATTGAGATCACTTGACGATTAAATGCAAATGGGTCCTGAATATTTCTCCTTCAGCCATGATTGCTGTGGAATGGCTGCCTAATTACCGGTAAAGTATTAAAATGAAATGGGCTGGAAAAATGACTGGCAGCAAAGTCTTAATTGCTTTCAGAATGGGAAAGTGTAATTGTCCTTTATGTTGCAAGAAGGGGCATAAATAGAGATACAATTCCAAGTTATCATATTCAATTGCAGAATGATTTCCGGCTTTTCCATCACTCTGGAAATTTCTAAAAGATTTGTAGCAGACATTTTCCACACTCCAGTAGCAGGCTTGCAGAGCAATGAAAGTAATGTTGGCTGATATTATATAAATGTATTGTGAGAGAAGATACTTGCAAGACAAGACATGCAGGACAGGATAAGACAAGATAAGACCAGATAAGACAAGATAAGACAAGACAAGATAAGACAAGATAAGACATGACAAGATAAGAAGAAAAGCTAAGACAAGACATATAAAGACAAGACATTGTAAGAGACATAGTACCCGGATAGCATTACAAATCGCACCAGCCTCGTTTCTACATCGTTTTGACATCGCCGACATCGAGCCGACATCGCGCCGACGTCGATACGATTTGGAATGCTCTCTGGGTAAGATATATCTAGACAAAACATGACAAGATATGGCAAGACAAGACGAGACAAGACGAGACGAGACCACACAAGATAAGATAAAACAAAATAAAATCCATATTCAACAGACATTGGAAGTGGTGTGATTGTTGAATTTGATCATTCGCATGAAACTAATAAGGAAGAGGGCAACCGGCCAATCATTCCGCTTGTGATTAGAGAAAGAAGGACCTTCCAGTAATTAAACCCGCATCATTCTGAGCGATTTGCCTAATGCCTCAAAACAATATGGAATTTTTCAATTGCGTTTTCACATCTGGCCATTGTTATAAAAGCACAAGCTTCAAAGAAACTGTATGGTGCACAATGCAATCCCAATGTGTTGGGAAAATAGATATATCTGAATTTATGAAGCTATCATTTATGATATCAGAATTGCATATTTTTGTAATATCTATGCCATGGTGCGGTTTTTACCCTGGGAATGCAGTTTCCATATATATTTCATATCATATTATCCAATTATCCAAGACTCTCCTTTCACCAACTATTAAAATTTTCCGATCAAATAATTGAAGCGTGTAACATTCTATACCTGTTATTAGGTATATGACATTTTGTTATTTCTTGAAAGTAATGTTACAGCCCACATAGTCAGTACATGTGCACGAATCAACTACAATAAGTACAGTGATGGGAAAGTAATTGTATTCCTTGTTGTCATTTTCAAAATCGGAACTTAATTTAAAATCTCGGTCATATAAAATCATATCTGTGGTTTTTCAAAACCCATCAGCTGAAAGTGCAGTTCGGTATTTTTTATATCCCATCTTCCAAGACTCTCGCCTCAACAACAATTTAGTCTCCCATAAGCAAATGAATTTAAATCATGTTATTCTGTTTTTTTATTTTTTTAATTCTATTCCTCTGTCGCATGGCACTGCGTTATCGTCTGAAAGTAATGTAAAAGCCCACCCACGGATATGTTTGAAACAACAAGGTCAATCCCATGTCTTTGGAAATTGTCTGGATCGTTATAATGCCTGATTTCTTGATCACTTTCCATGACATTGACTGGGGGCGACTAACTTGTTAGATAAAGCTAACCAACCCATTATTATCGTTGTAATAATTATGTAGGATAGTCTTTTACATTTTTATTTTTCAGCCGTGACATCTTGAGGGTTTTACAGCCACTGATTGGTCAATTCGTAAACTGTGATGCTCAGCAGTAGGTGTGACATCATGCCCACACCAAGCAAAGTCAGTAGGACTGGGGTGTGATGTCACTGTTTACTATGTATTCAACACACTAAAGCCCAAAGATTCTTTCTTTTGCACTTGTTTTAGGCCACCCGAAGCACTGTTGCTGATCAGAAACAGCAAACATTAATTGATTTAGTCAAACAAACTGTTAAGTGCTTAACCGTTTTGATTAATGCTGTATTGTTTGGCTCGAGTATTGTTTTGTTTCATTAGGAAATGTAGCATGAAATTTATGCAAACACAGGAGAAAACTGTGACATCATGCTCTTAGAATCAAGAGAAAATGGAAGAATGATTCTACGAAATTATTACATCGATATAATAAAAATTGATTGGGGAAGCATTCTAGACACAATCACAGGCCAGCAATGACTCTGAGCCTGGAGACAACTCTTGTCTCTGTACTCAAATAGACTAAGTGGTCTGTTTCTTGATGTACATTTAATGTCATTTATGTTATGTCAACATCTTTTATTAGGTTGCAACAATTTCAATTAACTTCATCAATCTGGTGCACTACACTGCTTGCAACGAAATGAGGCAATTAAAATTTGAAATTGCATCTAAAGATGTTGAAGGTATTGATAAAATTGCACTGCAAGTTTCACCCAGCAATTAGAGAGCTTTTCTGTATTAAAAAAGCGCATCTTTCGTAGAGCAACAGCTTTGACCTCCACATGAAACTGCTTATATCATCACTTCTATCATCAATTATCTTTGAAATCAACGTTGGAGTGTTCTTTCAAACACAATGTCATGTTCATGTTAGCAAATTGAAGTAAGCTACTCAGAGGGCACCAAAGCTTCTTTATTTCTTTTAATTTCTTTCTTTCTTCCCTTTTTTCTTTATTTCTTTTATTAAATGTTAAATGTTAGGACCCACCAACTTGTGGGCCAAGTTAGGGTGTGTGAGTCATTTGGCATTGCGTCATTCCGAATTAGGAACAGGCAAGCGTTCTTTCTTTCCCATTATTTTGTATTGACATGGATGAAAATTAGATCAATCCGAAACAGACTTATATTATTCTATATCTTATTTCCAGACTTTCTGCCTTTTAGACAACATGATAGTGCTTTCTTCATACTACAACACAATCCTCATTAATTGAATTTAGCGATGAAGCCAGAAAACTAAATCTAAACATGAATAAACGGGTAAACACAAGTGCAGATAATGTAATTTAAGTAAAACGAAAAAAGGCCAAAAGGGAAGATGTATATATATATAAATATATTTGACAATTAAGATGTCAGACAAGATAACAAAATAAAAAATAAAAAAAGCAATAAGAAAAGAATGAAAAAATAAGGAAATATATATAATTAAGCATTTTGTTAACATACCAGTGTGTCTGCTAACCACTCCCCCTAATAAAGCTGAGTGATAGTCTGCTGGGGTTATCCATGATTCTGTCGTATCAAGCTGTTTTGTGTTTCTCCTATAGATGCTCTGCCTCTGAAACCTGTCTCTGGCGCAGCTAGATGCTACTCCCTTGGTTAGCGCGTATAAGCCGTGGGGCCAACCAATCAGGTACACTGCTACAACAGTTACAGCGAGGAGGCTGTTGTTGATGATGTTGATGATGTTGATGATGATGTTGATGATGTATGATGTTGATGATGTTGATGATGTTGATGATGTTGATGATGTTGATGATGTTGATGATGAAGAATATAATGTCAATTGGTGTCACATGACCACTAATTGTACAGCTTAATTTTTTTTTAAAGTGATTAATACTGAGCAACTACAAGAAAATATCATACCTGATATTTATGATTTATAATTCGACTTTTTTTTTTATTAAATATTCTTCTTGAACAACACCCTATTGGAAATCGAAGGGGAGATGGTTAATGAGATGTTCGTAAATAACCTATTGAGGTGAAAGATCCCATATTTCTCATGTGTACAGGGTTTGTAAAAATCATGATTTAAAAAAAAAGAGAAAAAAATTTAATTTTTGTAATTTAAATCAGGTTTTTGTAATGGTTCAATAAGGGCCTAAGTACTTTTTAGCATCAGCCAAGTTTGACCATTTTTCCAGCATTTCTTAAACTTAGACTTATTTAAAAATTTGGGTTTTTAAAAAACGACTTAAAAAAAAAATCAAGGTGTGTTCAAATCAATCATGTTTTGAGTTGTAAAAGATCTCGTTTTTAACCAAATAAACGTGTTAAATTTTATATAAAAAAAAGCATCAAAATCTTTGATTTAAATCTGCCAACCCTGCTTGTGTACATTATATTTTTTAACATAATCGTGTAACTATTTTGATTTTTTTAAACTGTCAAAAACGAAATATAGAAAAAAAAGAAGAATTAGTAAATAAATATGAAAGTTGACGATAAAAATATCTTTGTTGTTGACATGAAAGGATGATGATTAATATGATTATGAAATGGTTGGATTGATATTAAACTATTGAGACATAATGAATGGGCGATTTATTTCACATACGGCATAATTAAAGTGGGATTTTGCAAGGTACCATGCAAGATTTGTTAACTATGGTAATTTATGTATTTATAATGATGCTGGGATATCATTTATTCAATAAATATGATTTCAACTTCCTTTCATTCAAAGTTTTAATCATTGTTCTTTTTCCTCAGCTTCCTGATGGAAATCGAAGGAGAGATGGTAATGAGATGTTTGTCTGGTATCATGATTAAGCCAAACAGTAACTATTAGTGGATACTGCTTGCAATTATATATCAGAGGTATCAGGTATTCTGCATTAAAATAACTATGATAGTAAACAGAATTGGTGCATTGGCAGTTTGTAATATTTTAGACCTTCAGGTTGGTAAGTAAGGATTTGTGTATTTTCATGAAAAGTCTGACAGCCTTTTTATAAGCAAGTGAAGTGAGGGCATATATTCTTATATGTTGTGGTACCCCACTCAGTCATAAGAGTAACATAAATTGAGAATCGGAAGACTATTTCGCATAAATGCATGGGATGAAGCTCATGAAAGCGTAATATGCATAATCTCCTAAAAATTACTGTAAAATGCTGAAAGAGAGCCTTCTACCATTACCCAGTTTGCAATACAGCCTCTCTCGCATATATTTCTTGTACATCTTACAACTATTCCATGCGGTGAAGGTTTGCAATGTTTCGTAAAAATTGACATCAAAATAAGAAGAAAATTTGTAGGGTGGGATGCATCCCCTCCATTCCCACCCCAAGGATTTGCGCCCATGATTTTATGTAAATGAACTGTTGAATATTCTGTTGAGAGCTATTACAACGCTTATTCAATCCGAAAGATGCTGTTTTGCAAACTGGACAACGGTAGAACTTCAACTTGTAGAAGGATCTCTTTTCAGCATTTTACAGTAATTTTAGAAGATTATGCAATTTGCGCTTTCATGAGCTGCATCCCATGCATCTGGGTGTCAATCGTAGGCATGAGAGGTCAAATTGGAAGTGCCTTGGATTTTGTGTCTTAGCTTAGGCAAGTAAAATACCCTACCAATGGGGTAAATGTGTAAGATAGTGTGGACTCCAAGCCTTATTATCTCATCATTACGTCTGCCTCTGGCAGCTGGTAATATAAGCTGACTAAGCTTCGGATCCAGTATCATTAAGGCATAAACATAGACATACACGCACACGCGCAGGCGCGCACGCACGCACGCACACACACACACACACACACTGCACTCAGCTTCACTTGAAAGGTCTAATCATTAAAAACACACTGTACACACATTTGACAACAAAGAAGGTAAAAGTCTTCATTTGTCTTGTACTTAAATGCTGTGTATGCCTTGAGTACAATATATCAATGCTGCTCCTCATGTTATATAGATAACAAATGATGACGATTAGCTTATTATCTATTACCTATCTTAACTTTCAGGAAATAGTCAGAGATAAAGATTTACACAATATAATGTTCCATAAGCCCATGTAATGTGGTATTAGCTGGTAAATAGAATGGTTTCTCACTAGTTGTGCACTGTCTAAAAAGCGGCAGATCCAGAAATTTCAGATGGGGGGGGGGGGGGCCTTCATAGATTCACCTGTGACTCCGCTGACTGATAGGTATTATGGCAATGTAAAATCATGGAGACAAGACTCTTGTCTCCATGGTAAAATCAACGTCAAATGGGAGGGGGGGGGGGGCACTACATATCTCTTTTTCTTGTTGAGGGAATGAAATAACAATAATGATACACTGTAGTATTTAGAATTTCCATGTGACCAAGTCAACAGGTGTGGTATTTTCAGGTTTTGTAGTTTCAGTTTAGAAATGTCCAGCATGCTCAACACTTACTCCCTAACTCTCATCTTTCCACGGGTGGCCATCAATAACTGTTTTCTAGAGGGGTCAATCCTGATGTCAAGGACGTCATTACGAGTGACAACATAACTGGAGGAATGCTCTGCTATGTTGGAGTTCATTCAAAGGTTGATATAAAGCATGCTTTAAACACTGTTTTGACGTTGTTTTGGATAGGTTACGTTTTTTTTAAGTGATAGTAAAACTGTGATATAGGGTGCTGAGCTGCAATTATTGCACAGGTTGATGTGATTATACAATGTATTGGCTAGCATTGGCACGATGTGACAACAATGGCCAGCATTTAAACACTGTGGATTCAATTTGCATGTTATCTGGTTTTTTTTGTATGGTGTCTATGCTGGCCGAGTATCTGCTCCACCCATGAAGTTTATCAGAAAGGTTCAATATAGTCGCACAGCGATACATTATTCAACAAACCAGTAGTCACTTTTGTATTGCATACATGAATATTGTTTTTATACATGTGTATGTGCCCTTCTCTTTTCATTCATAAACCAATCTATAGTCAGAAAATAGATAATATGTAAGTATTTCATAGTATACATTTTTTTTATAATAAATACCGAAAGACTAAGTCAGAAAGTCATCGACATTGACGAAGTGTCCGAACAGGTCCTTACACAGAAGAAATGGTCCCATAAAATTCATTAATGTACTTAATTGTATCAACACAAATATCAAATAATGCTTTTTAAAAGTATTTGTAATGTGAAATATTTTTATGTGGCGATACTTCGAAATAGATCATATGTTTTCGTATTTAATTAGTTGAAACAACTGAAAGAGCTGTTATTTTAGAGTTAAATACAGTGAATTTACGTAACATTGACGTAAACTGTAACAGTCATGCAGTACTGAATTTAACAGTAAATATTCAGTTAAAAGAAAGTAGATTTACGGTATGTTTGTGTAGCATTTTACAGTTATTTTAACAGTTGTGTGGTAAAAATATATGGGCCTTTTACAGTTAAGTTAAAAATTAGAAACATACAAACCTAATGTGATTTTACAGTAATATAAACTTTTATTCTACGGTCATTATACTGTAAAATAGATCTGTATTTTACAGTTAAATTTTTAGGTGCAAAGCTGCCTGTTAATTTAACTGTAAAAATCCCATTAACGTCTTTCAGTGTGGATGTAAGATATCTACACAGACAGACAGACAGACAGACAGACAGCTAGACAGACAGACAGACAGACAGACAGACAGACAGACAGACAGCTAGACAGACAGGCAAGCAAGCAGGCAGGCAGGCAGGCAGGCAGGCAGGCAATATATTTTATTGAAATGCCTTCTTGCAATGCAACAGGTGAAGAATCTGAAGATTCAGGGATGTGATTACATTATGAGATGGCAAATTCAAGAGAAACGCAAATCTTAAATAGAATATTATAAACCATTATTTGTTGAAATGACATGATATATTTTGTTATTCTAATTTTGGTATCAAGTTAAGACTATTAACTTTAAATATGCTTCAGATATACTTAAGGCATTATATATCCACCCACTGACAGGGACAAATACAACAACATAGGCTGCGCGGCAGCAAAAGCCTCAGTGAATCCCACATAGCACACAGGCATCATTAAAACTGTTCAGTGTTCATCAGAACAGGACTCTATCACACACTTTCATTCCCAGAACTCTAATAACACTAATGCACTTTCCCTAATGAAATCGTATTCAGTGACACTCTAAATGGGTTAGTGGTGCCTTTTGATAGTCACACTGACATATCTCAGCTATGTTTGACAAAGTTTATATAGTGTGTGCGATGAACTGAAACGATTGCCACTTGGCCTACATAGTACATAGCCTGTTATGCAATGCTAACTAGAGTCCAAAATGTTCTATTTTTTGAACTCTTGAATTTGTTCATTATATTCTGACAAGTGTGAAAATATTTAATAAATAGCAATCCATTTTCAAAGATTTTATGCACAAATAATAAGTAGTATTCAGTTTGCTCGAATTATTAACACAATAGCATGTTCCCTTAACTAATCTACAACTAAGATTATCATTTATATGTCCAAAATACTCATATATTGGCTATGGCAATGCTTCCTAAGGAATATATATGAAATTTAGCAACAATTTTATGTCACATAAAGATGTTGGGTATAATTTCGTCCAAAATAAACCTTTAAGGTTTGTATTTATTTGTATTTAAATAAATAAAGTCTAAACACAAATAAATGCAAATCTTTTATTTAGTATGGAATGATACTCAACACATTTTCATGCCTTCATAAGTCAAAATATTTTTTGCACGCTGATTACTTTTAGCTGGCATCTGAAGGAAGTATACATTATTAAATGCCATATTCCCTTCAACAGGTACTGAATTGTTTGGTTGCTGATTTATGGCATTTAAATTAGTTATAATATAAATTAGTAGTGCTATAATCTATATAACTCATTGGCAAAATTCTGATGTAAGGATCATAATCATTGATATGAGGGTTTGAAAGAGTATCAAATTTTCATGTTTTCTTTATTATATACAATTATCTGTCATTAATGGTCATGAAACCCCAAAAAGGCATCTCTACACTATTTTAGCCATATTCTTCCAAAGCTTTTTGTAGCATGCAGGTGCAGTAGTGTGTGAGTTCTGCTCTGAAAAAGGAAAAAACATTTTGTTTGTTTTTTCTCTAAATATTATAAAACACAGCTGAGGTTTGTCAATGTGACTATCAAAATGCACAACTTAGCTATATAGAGTAATACCATATAAAATGTTATGTGGTTAGGATAAGTGCTTCAGAAACACACAATTTACAAAATTTTTTGAATTTTTTCAGATATTCCATTAGTATAAAAACAGCGTGAAATTAATGTCAAAATGAAGTTTGAAAATTGAAAATAATATAATTTAGATATGATATTGACCAAATTTCACTCATATAGGGTAAATACTGTCCTTTGTATGGATTTTTTAAAAAGTATTTACGGCCATGAGACCCCCACGAAGCACCTCTGCACTATTTTAGACATATTATGACAAAGTTTAAAGCATGTTGGTGTGGTGATGTCAGAGTTCTGCTCTGTAAACAAAAAAGATAATTTTTTTCTAACATATGTCAATGTGACTATCAAAAGGCATCACTTGGCCATATAGACTATTACTGTACAAAATTGCGTTCGGGTTAGTGCATTAGTGTTTCAGTTCTGCTTCAGAAACGAAAGTGTTACACCCACCCACCTGCCCGTCGGACAGACATTGATGATAACAATAACCCTCTTCGAACTTTGTTTGTTGAGGGTTAGAAATAATAGATTGATTATACATGATCTACATTGAAAATAACATATCATTCCGTAATTGATATATAATTTTACATAATGAGTAGGTAATTGCCTTATTTGTCACAATTTCTACAGATATATATAGATACATATCTGAAGAAACT
The DNA here is from genome assembly GCA_932294295.1 of Alitta virens. Lineage (NCBI taxonomy): Eukaryota > Metazoa > Annelida > Polychaeta > Phyllodocida > Nereididae > Alitta > Alitta virens. The sequence goes on from OW028575.1 coordinate 22,244,178, forward strand.
GTAGATATATATATGAAACATGGTGAATTGGATGATTTGACAAAAGTATCATATACATCTTCCCAGACAGCATTCTGTCAGAGACAGACGTAATGATGAGATGATAAAGCTTGGAGTTACACATTTACCCAATGGGTGGGGTCTGTTACTTCCCTCAGCATAGAAACCGAGTACAAGGCACCTGTAATTGAACGTCTCATGTGGTCGACATCCAGCTGGGATGTATGTAGGGGAGAGTGGGGCACCATGAGTCGCTTTTTACTGTTTGCACCTTGGAGCATGAAGTGACAATCATACAGTCTACTGTAAACATTGTTCTATAGTTTAACATCCTGAGTATCTTATGTAAATTGTTGAATTGTATATCATTTGTAAGAGGGAGAAATGTCGTCTTTAAAGAATGTGGTCAAGTGGCTCATGGTGCACCTTGAGCCGGACTTTGGGCACCTTGAGCCAACCTAACAAACACTTGGAATTTGCTAAAAGGGGCTTCCATTTGCTTAAATAGTAGCACAAACAAAATTTCCAAGGACTTAGAGCAATCAGCAATTAACTATGTACTATTACAAGCCCATTCAGGGAAAAATATGTCAAAAATAATATCATCTATCTTAGGGCGCGTGTTTCTTGACAGTTATATTAAGAAATACTGATAAAGTCCATACAGAAAACTACATAAATGCAGGGCCCAACCTCAATGATTGTCTGACAATCCAAGGCAAGTGAATTGTACCCTGGGTAAAATTACATATAAAACAAACTCGTTTTTTTCTTTTGAAAATTACCAAGCCGAAATGAAATAATGTCAAGCCATGAAATTTGCAAACATGCCTATATTTGCTATTTTAAATGTATTTATTTTAAGGCTTATTTTGTAATTAAAGCGTTGAATGTCCAAGGCATTTTAAGTGTGTTTTACATAAGTGATAATTCGAGGAAAATTACTGGGATATAAAATAAACGATATGGCATGTTAACTTAAGGCTCATAGTGTAATTAAAGGTTTATAATGGTAATAGTATGCTTTTAACTAGTTTTTGTTGTTCAAGGTGCCCTGAATTGGCTGGCTTAAGATGCCCCACATGCAAGTTCCACCTAAAAACCCATGTGTGATTGAGGTAAATCTTAACTCATCTGCAATCTATAAGTAATGAAGATATAAGAAAAACAACAATCTTGCCTGGTTTTATTATGTAAAGTCTGAATTGACACGTTTTCCTGACAGAAAATCTGAAAAATTATTAGTGACCTAATTCTTAATTACTAATGGGACAACATCATTGCCATTTACAAGGTTAATGACAAACAAAATGGCCTATATGGCCAAATTAAAGGATCAAGGTGCCCCACAGCTCAAGGTACCCCACTCTCCCCTAGCTCACGAAGAGTGTAAGAACAGTTAGAATATTACAGAAAATGCTATGGACATTTATCATTTATCAGGCTCAGTCTGTTTGGGAAACTGAGAGGACAGAGGCTGCCAGAACACCAGAACCATCATCACCAGTGGGAAAGCAAATGACATCAATGGAATCATTTCAGGAACGCCAATGTCAAAATCCTACACGGAGTCGATGGTTGCAGCATTGCAGAGAGGCACAAAGGACACTATTCACACATCCAAACAGAGACAGTGGCAGACACATGCTTTCTCCAGCCTTCAGGGACATCATTGTGTCATGGGACTGCGTCCAACCACACTTTTCTAGCTACAACCAACATAAACCTTCATTTCACCTGATGTCCGGATAACATGCTAAGTTGGATCGACATTGATTGTTGATACGATGTTGTTCTGACGATGGCCAATATTGCAACAATCTTAGCCAGATTTGGAATGCTATCTGGGTGAGGCTGAGTATCACCTGGCCAAAATTAGTGTGAGTAGTAGGAAGAAAGTTGAAAGACTATATATGATATTATAATTCATTTTGAATCTCACTGTACTGCATCAATCGTTTATATCCAAGATCTATCCAGATGTTGTATTTTGTTTCATTGCCCTCTTATTTCTAAATTAGTTTACTAATTACTGGAGTAATTATGGTACTAACTAATGTGATGTCCTTGGTAGCAGCTGTGGAATAATTGAGTTTGACACAGCATTTTTGGAATCTTCATGTTTGATGAGATTTTAATGGGCCAGCCTTGAAAACTCCTTCAATAATGGATTTTTGACTCAAAATTTGCACAAATTACCAGTAATTTGTGTACGATTTGACATAATTTTCCCAATGATGTTGACAATATGTCAAAAGCATCAGCAGTGTAGTCCTATCAAATAGATTTCAATATTAAAAATAGATAGTGTTATAAAATATATTCTCCGCTGTGACAACCCTGATAGCATTCCAAATCCATGGTTTCAATATTGAGTGCCATTGGAACAACATCGTATTGACATCGCTGATGTGGCGCCAATGTTGCCGATTTGGCACCAATGTTGCCAATTTGGAATGCTATCCGGAAAGTAACTTGAGGCCCTAGATAGCTTGGCTAAACATCAATGCTACAAATGTACCTTGGGCTGACATAATGATGAGGTAATAAGTATATAGTGTTATAAATTACAGGATGGGGGCCTAGCTCAGTGGTAGTGTGCTGGGCTTCCAACCACTGAGTCCCGGGTTCAATTCCGGGTCGAGCCTATGTTGGATGGCTGTTTCATACTTTGTCTCATCGCCATGGTCCCTACCTGTCCTAATTAGCCCATCAGGTGCAGAAATACAGGACGTAAAGCCCTAATCCACCACCACCACAAGTTATAAATTACTAGTTCAGATTACTGCCATGAAAAAGAAAATAATTAACATCAGCTTGATATTGGCCTTGCATCTGAAATGTGTCAAACAAATCCATGTCAAACTGACTACACTGAGTCCAAGCAACACACCACAACTGATCAAGTGACGTATGCAAGTGTGGGGTCAAAGTAAGCAGTGAAGTAGTGGGTGGGGAGGGGGCAATTAAATTACAATAAGTAAAACATGCTGCAATACCTTTTGGTCCATATTTAATTTTCATGACCCTGGAATCAACAATTATTTGGGCAAACAACAAACTTAGGGATTGGCCAGAGCTTCTTATATACTGCATGACATCGCATGAACACTTCCATAAATCTCATGTGCGAAATGTAGTCAGTTTGATTGAATGTTCTATAATGTCGGCCTGTCGAAGCTTATTTGTGACATGTTATCAGGGGGTATCTACATAGGGAATTGAACCCAGAACCCTCATACCAGAACCCACAGAAAAGCTTGATTACTATACGACCCAGCTTTTTGAAATAATAGTAATATTGGATAAATAATTATTTATTTGATCACAATATGAGCAATGTCAAGGCTTCAAGAAATTCATTTCAGTAAGACAATGGGCTTGAATATTAAAGTTCTACACATGGTTTAAATACCCTTCCAAGTTTTATTAGATTTATAAAGAGAATCCACATAAGTGAGTCAAAATATGCAAGACGTTTAACATTTAATCCCACAATTTTATATGCTGCATATGAGAGGTTCTTGGTATAACAAGATAAAAGAGACCCACAATTGAATTTAATCTTGACGAATTTGTGTGCAATTCTGTGGAGTCATGTTATCTCTAATGCAAGTAGGTATATATATAATGCTTCTTTGGCTGAATCTATTTCACAAGCCAATTCTGAGAACACACCTGTATGTAGACACTGTGGAGCTAATCAAATATAAACGCCAACGACTTTAACCTGACAGTTTGCTTATCCAATCAATGTGCAAAGTAAGTGCATAAACGTGATGACCAATCAATGACGCTTTGTAGAAGACAGAGCAATCAAAAGAGTCAAAGGGGCTAGTACTTAGTTATTGGCCTCAGTTATGGCCTTATACCACAGAGCGACGGTGACAAAGTCAGTTCATCGTGAAAAAATACACAGGGACAAAATTGCGGCCACTTATACAGCCAACTCCATTGACTTGGGAATCAATGTCATAGACTTGGAAGCTCAACTTCAGATGAGTCAGACGTCATGTGAAGCCTTAACCAATTAGTGCCCTGGATTCACGTGACATCATCTGGAGTTTAGTCCAAGAGATTGGTTTCCAACTCGATGAATTTGGCGTTAATGAGAGACAAAGTCAACTTTTAGTACATATGTATACAGGCAAGTGCTAGAATCCTTGGGTAACCATGGTAAGTGAAAGATATCTGTGATCTACCTAGCTCAGTTTGGTATATCACAATATGCTTTCTATAGTGGAATCCATAATAAATGTCCGAATTTTTTCCGGTCATATTTAATCATAAAAGGCTAGGAGCAGCACAAAATGGACAGAAGTGTTACAAATAATAATCAAATCCCAACTTTTTAAACTCATAAAAACCCCTCTCTGGACCAATTAACTTTTTTTTCTATCTTTCCGATTTTTTGCCTTCATGTCTGCATTATAGCTTGATGAAATTAGAACAGAAGGGAACACTCAGAAAGATCAAAGGTAGAATCACTGTCACGCTGGAGCATTTAATGGCCAAGACCTCCGCCCTTAATTGGGGTGCAATGAAATATACAATGATCAGCCCCAATAATGCCAAAATTGCCCACCGAAATATGAGCTGTTGTGTTTAATGTAGCATAGATGTTATCATAACTTCGTAATTTCTCGTCAGAGTTTTGAAACTTCAAGTTTTTCTGAAAGCTGGCATTGCTCGCTATCTAGGAAAAATATTGGAGTTTTCCGAAATGAAAATTCTACTGATAGGGCCATTTTTTTGACGAAACGCAAATGAGAGCTATTTATTAGATTTTACAATGTTCTAGCATCTCTTGAGGCAGCCTGACATGAAAATAGGATGGATCATTTTTTCAGCCAGAATTTTCACTTTTCATTTTAGCATAATTTGATTTGGTGGGTATTTGTGGGTTTTATGTAATGGCAGTTTAAAAAGCACATTACTGGACTAGTCATTCTTATTGTCTAAGTGATCAAATCTCCAACAAAATTGGTTTGATTTTCACAGGAGAAATCTCTAATTGTAGACCACAAAAGTGGCTTTTATATCGGAATAGATAAATGCATATAAAAATTATATAGAAGCATTTTTGCTTTGGGGAGTTCCTGCAAATGAGTTGGAGAAAGTAGTTAACTCTAGAGGCCATTGACTTTAATTGCCCTGTTACTTAATTGCTCAAAATTAGGATTTTCAAAGTCAAACTCCGCGAAAACCTGTGAAATTTGAATAAATACTGACTTTCATTAGAACATGCTCAAATTCCGTCCCCTCCTGTTCTAATTTCTCCAAGATTATGGTCACAGTAGAGATTATAGCACACTTCAAGTCCATAGTTTCACAGAAATGCTTTTATCAACTAAAATAGTTAGGATTCGACTTGCTGCTGTTACCATTTCTGTCTATATTGTGCTTTTTTGGGGTAAAATACGACCAAAAAACAGCTGGACATTTATTGTGATCCTACTATGAAATGTTATTCTCATGCAAAGTTTATACAGGACCTATAAATAAAGCAGCTTTTGCTGAAATTGTGTCCTGCTTAAATATATATTAATAATTAGAAAAATAAATTAATATTATTCATTTTAGCATGGGTGTGCCATTGATTTAAACCCGCAGTGTCAAAGATATAGTATTATATATTCACAATTTTTTCCTCTGTTCACAGTTTGCAATTTTCTTAATAGCTTACATTACCACATTACTAAAGCAGCTATAAATAACATCAGTATTAGATAGCAGCTGGATATCTTGCACCTTTTCTCAGGGCCCCATTTTTCCATTTTTAAGACATCAAACCTTCCCTTCTTTAATTACTTTTTTTTCTTTCATTGGCTTATTAGCCAACTTCCGTCTTAGTGTCACGAATTGTTCTCATTTTGGGCGCTCAAATGAATGAAGAAAACCTGAGTGAGTCTATCGAATATGCCAATATCAATATTTCATCTTACATGCTATTATCCAGAAATATCCATTACAAAGCTGTGAAATCTATCTATGATCAATTCGCTATTGAATATCTCCTGGACTCTCATTTTTAAGGACGAAATTTGTAATATTTATTTATTTATTTGAACATATTTTGCATGGGTAGCACCATCAGTACAAGACTGTTTTACATAAATAGTACAGTAATTTTAAAACAATTGATAAAATATTAAAACAAAAAGTTACATTAAAATATGTTGTTTAAGCTTAAATCTAAAATCAGTGTAATTATGTATGTCTTTTAAAAACGAAGGGAGATTGTTCCATGACATAGCACCAACATATTGAAACGATCTTTTCGCTAACTGACTAGATACTGCAGGAACATATACATTCATTGGATGGCTTCTAGTATTTAGACCATTTACATCACAATTCATCACAACATCATTGACTAGATAAATAGGGGCAAGCCCATGTATACATTTATACATCAAATTGATAGTAAAATATTGGCATCTCTGTTTGACATTCACAATAAGGGAACTCATATTTGTTTTACTCGATTTCATCCATCCATCTATCCATCCATCCATCCATCCATCCATCCATCCATCCATCAATCCATCCATTCATCCATCCATACATCCATCCATTCAGTATGCTGTTTGCCTGATTTCACATGGTTTCAATGGTGTATATTTTTCATTCTAAACATGGACTTTTTCTTTATCTATTAGGCTGCGCCACACATTTTCTAATATTATGATAATATACATTTATTTTACTAACTACTTTCTCCATCGACTCTTATGGTTTCCTGTGGTAAAATCAGTAACTGTACAGTGGTGTATAACCACATATAAGCAAGTCATCCATACATAACAAGGTTTGCTATGGTATAAACAATGTATATATTTACTATGAACATCATTCTTTCATCTCTATGTTGTTTTTTTGTTTCCTACGGAAGCCATTTTAGGACATGAGAAAAAAAAATTAAATTGTATAAACGATTTAGTAAATTCTATATACGAAGTACTAAATTGAATATACGATATACTATATTGAATATACAAAATACTAAATTGAATATACAATATACTAAATTGAATATACGATATACTAAGTTGTATATACGAAATACTAAATTGAATATACGATATACTAAATTGTATATACGAAATACTAAGTTGAATATACAATATACTAAATTGAATATACGATATACTAAACTGTATATACGAAATACTAAATTGAATATACGATATACTAAATTGAATATACGAAATACTAAATTGTATATACAAAATACTAAATTGAATATACAAAATACTAAATTGAATATACGATATACTAAATTGAATATACGAAATACTAAATTGTATATACGAAATACTAAATATGTGAAATACTAAATTGTATATACAAAATACTAAATTGAATATACAATATACTAAATTGAATATTCGAAATACTAAATTGAATATACAATATACTAAATTGAATATACGAAATACTAAATTGAATATACGATATACTAAATCGTATATACGAAATACTAAATTGAATATACAATATACTTAATTGAATATACAAAATACTAAATTGAATATACAATATACTAAATTGAATATACAAAATACTAAATCGTATATACGAAAAACTAAATCGTATATACGAAATAATAAATCGTATATACGAAATAATAAATTGAATATACGATATACTAAATTGTATAAACGAAATACTAAATTGTATAAATGAAATACTAAATTGTATAAACGAATTACTATATTGTTAAACAAATTACTAAACCGGCCATATCTTTGTTAATATTTGGTCTACAATTATGTGTTACCTATCTAAAGACTCGCATTGGACAGTGCTATTTAATACTCTATACTGGAAAATTCAAGGTAAAGCACAACAGCACTCAAAGGGAATAACTTTGTTTCACAATATGACATCCGAATTACCCTTGTCCTTCAACCCAGCTCTTTCTATCAGGCCCCAGTCTTCCCTTTCCTTCCCTGTCCCTTTCTTTCCCTTTCCCTCGCTTTCCCTTTCCTTCCCTCCCCTTTTATTTGAGCAATATTGGAATCTATTGGGCCCTGATAAATTATAACCAGTCAGTGTCCACATGCTAAGGCAAGTAAAAGACCCCACCCATGGGGTAAGAGTGTAACATGGGTGGACTCCTCCTCCCTCTCATCTCATCAATCAACCCTCGATAGCGGCAAATACTTGCCTTAGAGGGCTGCATTTCCCATATCTATCTATCTTATTTATCACCTGTCTATCTTTCTATCTATCTATCTATCTTGGATCCCTCCTAGATTGATGGGAAAAGTTATTTTAAAGTCCTCCTTCCTGATATCATCCATGTTTGGTCTATAATTGCAGGTTAGATGTAATACTTATGCAATTTGACAAAATGCAATTAGAATGGATCAAGATATTATTAAAATGTAGCATGGTACAATTAAAGTCAGCATCACATAGTAAACCAAACTACAGGAAATACTACTAAGAAGGGAAGGGAAGACTGGGGCCTGATAGAAAGAGCTGGGTATACGGACATGCCGTTTTCACAGATCAAACTTTTTTTTAGAATTTTCTAACTTTGTTTATGAGATAGCCCTGCCCAAGACGAGTCTCTACATAGGTTGCAAATCACTGTAGACCAAATATTAACTAAGAGATGGCCAGTTTAGTAATTCGTATATACGATTTAGTATTCAGTATATACGATTTAGTATTCCGTATATACGATTTAGTATTTCGTATATACGATTTAATATTTCGTATATACGATTTAGTATTTCGTATATACGATTTAGTACTTCGTATATACGATTTAGTACTTCGTATATACAATTAAGTACTTCGTATATACAATTTAGTATTTCGTATATACAATTTACTACATCATTTATACAATTTAATTTTTTTTTTCTCATGTCCTAAAATGGCTTCCGTAGTTTCCAACTACATTTAAAAATTTTATTTTCCACATGTTATGATAAGACGTCTGAAGTTTGTTCGTTTTTGTGACATACAGACAGACCTCTGTCACAGGCATATGTATTATCCCAAATAGAAGGGAGTTAACTACAATTTGTGTTAGTTATATCCCGACGCCAAAATATATAACTAACTTATACTTATAATGCCGTTATTACACAAAGCTAGTTCAGTTTGCACTCAGGAGGGAGTTAACTAACATATAGAACCATATGAAAACAGTCTAGGTGGAGTATATTTATTGGTTATGCAGACGATTCCACTATTAAATATGATTCCTTGCCCTGATCACCCTTCCAGAGGGCGAGTCCAGTACTTCAGACACCCGTCCTAACTCCGAGCATGGATTGTCTAGTAAATCCATGCTCCGAGGAACCTCATTAAAAACCACCATGCTTCAAAGAGACACTGATCACCTAGAAGTTGAAAGTGCAGAACATCCTGGTTTAAAGCCATGACTTAAGGACGCGTAATGCTCTTTTACAATCTAAAGGAAAAGCTTACAACCAGTTTAAAATACTTAAAATCTGCACAAGAAAGTTTGTGAAAGTAGCTTAATTTGGAGGCGATTCTGTCGTGTCTAGAGTGATTTCCGGCAATGGAAGATTCTATTTATAGCAATGAGTCAGACTTGTAATTGCCATATTAACTGACACTAACTTGTCAAATGCTTGCAATTGAGAGGGGGGGGGGGGGGCACCATTAAATCGTTTAGTCTCAAAGCCTCTGATGAGACGGCTTATATGACAGCTACCAGAGGCAGACATAATGATGATACGATAAGGCTTGCCAATGGACACTTCTGAAAATGTATAATATTTCATTGCACAAATTGACTCTGTTATAATTGGAATTGACTAAATATTGAATCTAATTCTTGACTTGTAAAGTGTGCAATAATGAATATATGGCACCACTTTCCTGTGGCTGTTGAAAACATGACTCATGATAGCCCACATACCTTTTAAAAATGAGTCATGATCTGTTACTTGGTGATTTGTTTTATCATGGAGACAAGAGTACTCTTGTCTCCATGGTTTTATTAGCTTGCAGGTGTTCATCACAATGTAATACTTTGCACCATATAGTCCTATCAGCAGTAGTTAATTAATTGATATTGCCTGTCTGCGAGTGAAGCAAAATGAGGTCAGCTATCACTTGGCCCCAAATGAGTCCTAGTCATGATTTGATGTCACTTAGATAAAGTCTTCCCTGTTACATAAATCACTGTGACAATCAGGGATGCATCCCAAAGGCTTGTGTCATTTTTGATTGAGTAAAAACATTTTTTTCTTTTACTGGGGGGCATCCACCTCATGGGTGACTGTATATTGTTATACTCGGATATACCCCCATTACCAGTCAGTTTTGTGATATTCATGTATTACGTAACATTAAGTTGTAAAATTGTATTTGCTGAGATTGTTAAAAATAAATAAACTCTAAACTCTAAACCAAAATAAATATTCACTGGTTTTTTGGTTTTATTTTTGCATAAATGTCATGGACATGGAAAAGCACAAAATAGATATAAACGTTACCAACATGTTAAAGCCCAACTTTCTAACTGGTAAAAATACTCCTCTGTACAAATTGACTTCAAGTTTCCTATCTTTCCCAATAATTTTAATAATATTGTTTTTTTTGCCATTATCTCATCATTATGGCCATTAGTCAAGGTCGTAGAAGCTGAAGGAATTACAATGGAGAATTGTATTAGAGTATATAGCAAGTTTCTGGTTAATATTTGGTTCCCAGAACTGTTTTTATCTGCCTTAAGGGTAAAATATACCTAACAAAAAAAAAAAAAAAAGAAGTGCTCATTTATCATGGATCCTTATAGCCTGTGACAACTATTGGGATGATGTCATGGTGCTATCAAATTCACTGTTTTGTACTGGAGACATGTGTAACCTCTGACCTTTATGTGTTCAGGGGGAGGGGCACTCATGAAAGCATCAGTCCTACCGACTTAATGATGTATTTAGTTATGTATTTTTGACTGGTCAATAAAGATATTTTATGTCTGTTTGTCTGTCTAGCTGTCTTTCTATTAAGGTATATATAAGTTGTGTTATAAGATGTCGTGATAATCAACTGTGCACAGACACCGCAGGTGGCAACCAGTTTGAGTTTCCGGGTTCACTGAGTCAGGCGGAAATGACACTTGTCTCAATACCCCGGAACACAATGCTCCAAGGCCTAAGCAGATTTTAGACTACTTTTCTCACAATTAGAACATATATAAAGGACTTCTATGTGCACTATATTCACAATGTCAGTCACTACGTTATAGTCATCATTTGAGGTTAGTGCCTGGGCCTTGTATAAATCTATTCAGATGTTTCAAAATGGTCGATGGATGCCTTAAGGAATTTAATAAAAAGTATTGACCAGTTGGTCTGTTTTGTTCATTAAAGATTATGCTTAATCTGACAGTTTGAATTAGCACAGTTTCCTCGGGGTTTCCCCTTATCATGCATTGGTCAATCATGCTCCAAAGCTCCTTTTCAGGTAGCAGGATAGTAAACGTATGAAGGGATAAAACAAATAAATAAGAGAAGACCTGGGCAGCTGAATTAATGCTTATTTCTCCAAGACCAGTGAAAACGGACTAACATGTAATCATAATTTCATAAATCTATCAAGTAAAACTAAAAGGGCATGTTCATGGAATCGCCTCCACCGAAAACGACATTTTAATAAGGGGATGGAATTACCATTGACGATCATGTAATAAGATTTTAGATTATTGGTCAAATAGACCAAGCTATATAATCTTGTTGATGTAAGATAAACATTATGAGGACAGTACACACAAACTCATTTACCAGAAGATGCATGACTGAAGGTCCACTCTTTGAAGTATTTTAACTGCTGTTGAATCGATTATTATAATGTGGTTCACCTCATTCTGTCTTTATAGTAAGTCTTACCTAAGTTACCTTGCCATTGCTGTAAGCATACTTACATCATGTTGTGCCATCGATTACCTTACCTAACTCTCATTGACTAGTACAGCAACTATACTGCAACGCTTAAAGCTGCATTTTCCCGGTCGAGCCTGAGTTGGATGGCTGTTTCATCCTTCGTCTCATTGCCATGGTCTCTGCCTGTCCTAATTAGCCCATCAGGTGCAGAAATACAGGACGTCACACACAAAAAGCTGCATTTTCACTCAATTAGACAGTGACCAAAATCGGTTGCATTCATTTCATGATCTAAAAAACTGATTGAATGCCATCAGGGCCTTGCTTGGTTCACTCTATCTCTGCAAGATTAATAAATATACCCTATCATTTAATTTTTCATGCCATCAAAAATTGCCGATTAGTTTACATTGCAAATACTTTTATGGCCAATGAAATGAAAACGAGGCAAAAACGAATGTCATTAGCGTCGTCGGTTCGTAAAAAATGTGTAGGTGTTTAGCTGTTTGCATGAATTGAAACAATCCTGACCTCAATTTTTCATAAAGTGACTGTGAAATCACGAATCGGCGACGCTCTCCATCACGTTGCAATGAATAATTAGCTAAAATGTAAACACAGTCGATGTAATAAATTCAAGCAATAATTTCTAATTTATTACTATCTAGACATTTTTGGTTGTCGAATTCATCAGTAAGAAGCAGTTTTCTTTCATTGGATAGCTTTTGTTGGTACAAAAACCGTCTGACAATGCAGCTTTAAGCTGTGTGAAGTTTTTGCAGTTTAGTCTTACCCTATTTACTACACCAGATTGTGCACTTGATTTTACGATTGATCACAGATCTACATAAACCATCCATATTTCCATATTTCCAAGATTACATCAACATCACCAATGTTGATGTCGATCCAATTTATAGCATGTTATCTGGGAGAGACTGTAAATTAATATGGATATATTTACAGGTACTCTTCATGAGCTACAGTTAGTTTCATTAAAAACAGCCCATCAAACTGAGCCTGTCATTGCTGGCTACTCAAAACCGGATCTAAAAGTACATATTTTTTTTATATATTTCATTAATTTCTTACATTTGCCAATGTTTACACTTATTTGGTGATAAATGTAAGCTGACTATTAGCTATAGAAGTGGACAGAAGCGGCTGGCTTTAGCATGTTTAGACCACAGCCAGGTACAGGTCGCTACAGACAGCTAGAGTCAACCGTTTTTTATGAAACTAAATGTACATCCTAGCTGGAGGTGCCTTGTATACTCGGTGTCTGTGCTGAGGCAAGCATAACAAGGTGTGCACTCCGAGCCTTATCATCTTATCATTACATCTACCTTTGGCAGCTGGTCAAATAAACTGGCTAAGCTTCAGACCAGTAACATTGAGACAGTAACATGAATATGCACTTCTAAAGATAAGATATATCGATAGATAAGGAAAGTGCAGCCCTCTAAGGCAAGTTTTTGCTGCTATTGAGGGTTGATTGATGAGGTGAGGGAGGGGAGTCCACCCATGTTACTTATTTACCCCATGGGTGGGATCTGATCTTTTACTTGCCTCAGCATAGACAATTAGTACAAGGGACCACCAATTTAACCTCTCATCCGAAAGACATTCAGCTGAGATATTGCTCGTGAACAGTGCCTGCTCTGGCGGGCACTGAACCTCCCACACACAGAACTCATGACATCTACCATTAACCCCAGGCCAAGGATCTCAAGACAATTCCTTCATTCATCCATCACCATCAGTAACCTTTCACCTAACAAAATATACTTTACAATAAGGGGAGACTCAAACAATAAACCCAGATCGCTAGGATAGTTCATCAATCAACCTTAGTGTATAGCAAGAAATTGCCTGCAATGGCTGCACTATCTTCGGCGTTATGATCTTGCAGGCATGTTGCAGCACATAAATTATGAGTGGCTGGTTTAACACCGGGTATCATCCAGCTAGCGTAAGCTGCATAGATGACAGTGATAAGAATCTGAATCTTAGCTACTTTTTACGACCAGCTGCCAGGTGCTGATAAAGCTTGCAGTCCTCATCATGTTATGTAGTTAACTCTCGGTATATTTTAACCTGACCTGACCTGACTAACAAAGGCTTTTACAGCGATGTTTAACAAGTTTGCTTCTCCTTAATTACCATCTGAGTACAGTCAGTTTCATAAAAATATGGTCAACTCTAGACACTACACTGGCTGAAGCCAGCTGCTTCTGTCTACTTCTAGCTAATGGTCGGCTGACCACCACTGAAAAAATATAAACCTTCGTAAATGTAGAAAATTCATCAAATATATCATAAATATATACTTTAAGTTGCCAGACAGTTCCGTTTAGTGGCAGGTAGCATCATACAGCAGAAATTGTCTAGTTCTGTCTTGGTATAATTTGACAGGCCTTTTTTAATGGAACTAACATTATATTGCCTGTGTAGGGGACCAAGAAGAAATATACAAATATTTCATTCACACACAATGTTAAAAAACATATACATTGGTGTAGTATAGACATTGTATTGTGCCATGACAACTCAATATGCCAATGTCAATAGCAACTTTTGCTGATGTTGTCTTGTTTAACCACTGAGGGGAATAAAGTGATGTGTATCTTGACTCATTCTTGAGGTAAAAGCAAAGAGTGGGTAGCTGACCTTCGCCTGTACTCAGTCCATTCAATGGCCCACCCAACTGTATTGGACATTTGGCTTTGTATTGCCAGACCAGGGCTCAAGTTACTCATCGCTACACATATTGTGTAAGCCCATTACTCTACTGTGGCTGTTCAGACTACTGAATGGTTGACCACACTCAAGTCTGGCTTAAGGACTTTTATGTTATCTGTATATGCATGGTCAGAATGCTTAATTCACGAGGTTGGTTCAAAAAATTAGCAGCTTTATTACAATGCCATACTGGTATTGTTATCAAAATTGAGGATTCTGCCCATTTTGGAAATACCAAGATAATATACCTATGTTGGGCCAATGTAGGCCTGGTTTTGGCTTTATCAGAGCCACTAGCCTCAAAGTTGAAGGTATTCTAGCTCGAATTGGCAAAAGAACTGTCAGATTACTGCATTGTTATTTGTTAAATTTTCATGAATTATCATATCCAACCATATGACATGCTATATGAAAAAATATTTATTTTATTTAAATATATTTTACATGGGTTGCATCATCAGCACAGCTGTTTGAAACAATATATCAATCAGTACTGTAACAATATAGTATAAGAAATATTAAAAACAAAAGACATACATACAAACAGACATATATTCAAAATCTTTCAAATTATTTACATCCTTCAAACTCAATGGCAATGAATTCCATATCATAGTACCAACATATCCAAAAGACCTCTTAGCAAACTGACTAGATATTCATGGGGTGGATTCTTTATTCGATAACATTCAACTAAATAGGTAGCGGCCAGTATACACTTAAACATTAGAGTATGGCGAAATACTGACATCTTTCAGTCTCCTACGCAGACCCTCTACCACTAAGGGGCATTTAGCAAAAGGCGACAACCCTGAGGGTCTGCCAGATTTCGGACGAAGCAACAATTCCTGGTGGGGAGTAAGGATTCAGTTCCTTTAATCATAAGAGTGCAAAATCGATAATCCATGCCTAACAACCCAATATGACAATATTCTGTGATATTTAAAAAACTACTTTGTTTGCCGCTACATTGAAATCACATTGAAATCAACGGGTGCCGTAATTGACCTACTTTTAGCACTACATAGCAACGTTGTGAGATCATCTATTCTGTACATCTTTACTTGACATTCATCCATTTTAAGATTTGTACAATATCAAGACCTCTTGAGTTTACACAATCAAAGTTATCAGCAACCAACCCCTGCAGCATAATTCTGTAACCTCTGTATCTTACTAATATTATAATTACTCGTTTGACCCCAAACACTTGTTGCATAATCAATACATGGCTGAACTGCTGTTGAATATATTTTACACATCACTTGAGATGACACAGTACCTTTCAGTCAGCATAAACTATTCAGTTTGGATGCAAAATTACCACAACATTACCACTAAGTTTGTTAACATACTCATCCCATAATGAATGACTATCAATCTTCATGCCAAAATAGTTAGCACATTCAACATAGTTTAAATAAGTCCTATCGATACTGATGTCTAAACGATCAGAAACATTTCTCCTCCCAGATGCTATTTTCATGACTTCACTTTTGGATGTATCAACAGACAGTTTGTTGTTTTTGTATCAATCGTTCAACTGAGATACACACAATTGTAACTTTCCTTCAACTTCCATCACAGAGTTACCATGACAATAAGCAATGGTGTCATCAGCACATACATACTCCTACATTTGATATGAAAGTATATCACTGGAAGTTCATGTCAATCATTAGTAATCCCATTTCCAGGTCAGTTTGCACTCAGTCCTCAGCTGCTATCACATTATTAGTTGATGGACTGAGTTGCAGTTTCTTTGTAGATAAAACTGTAATGTAGGTAGATATGTAAGCAATACCACAGAATTTTCATCAACCTGGAGCAGGTGCTTCCTCTTGAAATTGAGATTTGAAATATTTATTGAAATGTATAAAAATAAATAAAATACAAATTAAGTATAAACATTCATAAAATTACAAATAGAACTGCATTGGTAATGTATGATTATAAAAAAAAAAAAAAAATTTCTTTGCGATATATCAAGTTCAAAATACAATAGCAGTATATATATATAGTTTATGCCAGAATTAAAAAATATTACGGGATTTAAATAGATAGATGAATATGGGAAGTGCTAAGGCAAGTTCTATCCGCTATCGACACATTTACTCCATGGGTGGGATCTTTTACTTGCCTCGGCATAGCAATGTGTTACTTACAAAAATGGGTTTTGACCTTTCCACACCATGCACTAAGTCTTGTTATTTGCAGTTTAAATGTTATGCAGACCGATGAAGTTCAAATCAGGTTAGAGTCAGCAGGATTAGGGTCTGATAGAATTCACTGGGACCAGCAAATCCCAAGCAATTTGACACGATGCATATAAGTTTAAATTAACTAGAATAATACAATGTGATAAGGCCATGTGTTTAACAAACATTCAGCATTGCCCAGCAACGTCGTGTGCTTTAATTCTTTAAGTAAATTCGTTCATTATAATTGTAATTTTACAACATTGAAAAAAAGATTAAAGACATATTTTTTAAATAAAGAAAAATGTATAGAAACTGAAATTATTTAGATTAAAAACACTAATTTCAGGAGCTAATGCAAATAATTTTGTGTACACTATCTCATCTTGTAAATGTATACTTTTTTTTTCTTTTTTGGCCAAATACAGCCCAGGTGTTAGGCCATATTGTAACCATAATTATTCCTCTTTTCATTTCTCTTTTTATTTTAATGGTTGTACTGACGGTTGCAATAAATACTTGAACTTGAAAATACGTCAAAATATGACAATATTATGTTAATTCAACTATTACTCGGAAGTGAACTATGATCATAATTACAACACCAGGTTTCTGTGATAAAGCATCTGTACATGACGAATGCTTTTATACGAAATTCAGTTGTTTTTACATATATTTATGTGCGTTTATGTAAGTTTATTATGATGTGACATTTTTTAAAGTTGAAAGTTGAAGGGCCCAGTGATTGACTTACTTCCAGTAATGTTCTCTGCATAGATTAGACTGTGTGATTGCTATCATGATGTCCTTCAGGGACGTACACAGAAATACTCCTTAAAAAAGAGAGCAGTGCAAATGCAATGCTTACGAAAGAGCTCTGGTGTAATTACAACACATTCAATTAACTTCCCCAAATTACATTGCACACATGAGCTCATTGGAACCACCTATACCAAGTTTCACAGGTCTGTACTGGTTCTGTAAAAGTGTATCTTTCCTCCTACGCTGTAGATGTCAGAGCCAAGTGAAGAATAAAGAAGAATTTGGTTGGGAGTCCACACCATGTGAAACATTTACTCCACAAGCGGGGTTTTTCGCCTGCTAGTATTTTCAATTATGGTAGCTCTATCTATAGAGCTATAATAAGAACAGTTAGTTTCATTAAATATGCTGTAGCAACCTATTCCGGGTTGTAGCTATAACTAGCTAAAACCAGCTGCTTATTTAAACTTCTAGCTAGTAGTCGGCTTACACCTATCACCATCGCAAAATATAATTCTTGGTAAATGTAGAAAATTTATCTAAGATATCATAATATGTATGTGCAATAGACATGCATCTTTTCAACAAAAAAAGACAAATATGTGTAACTCTCAACTTGTGCACTAAAAGGTGTACTTTTAGATCTGGCTTTGAGTAGCCAACTATAGCCGGACAATTCCGTTCAGTGGCAGGTAGCATCGTACAACAGAAGTTGTCTAGGTTCAATTTGATGGGCAGTAGCAATAGTTGGTTGGGAATACAATGTAGCACAAATATTTTGACTAGCTTAAAACGTATCACAATGGGGGTTTCAGAATTTACAAAAATTTCATGTATTAATAATTATGGCACTAGTTATAGTTTTTTTTTAAAGTAGACTATAGCTGGATTGCTTGGTTTCGTGACATTTGCTAAGTCTGGCTTCTAAAGTCTGATCGTTTATCATTCATCTTCTGTTTCAGTTCATATGTTAAGCTCTGAGGGGAATACAATGAATTACATGTATACTTTTCCCAGTCGTATCACTATACTGTATATACACTATACCAATAGAGTCTTTTCACTCAACAGCCCTGAATTCAGCAGGACATAAGTCTTTCCTCTCCTCTTATTACTCATTATGCGTTTTAGACACAGTAGGTAATAACTGATTCTCAGAAAAATAACAAACATCAACTAAATGATAAAGTGTCAAATATACATTAAAACGCACTAAAAATACTGCTGCTAGGATGCACTTTGCTTCAGCCAATCACAGCCAAGGGCGGGAACTTTTTCAGCCAAAAGAATTGCAGTATTCTGTTTTAGCCACCTGGTGGAAATATAGAGAACCTTCCGTGAAAATCCACCATTGTTAGCATCTTGTTAAGCCATGCAAGCTTAGGATAAATTTTTTATTGTTTCACATTTGAATGCACTGTGTAAATGTACATGTTTTGCTTATTTACTCACCCAAACTAAATTAATCAATTTCTCTAAAGCCCCGTTTACACTAGAATGAGTAAGAGAGACGAGTGACCACGGACATGAAAGACGGACTATACGTGGTCAATATGGAGGCTACTAATCATGTATAGATTATTTCGTCAACAGTTCGGAGAAGGCAGATGGGCACGGGTGGCCAATGATGGGCCCGATGCCAGCGCTGACGTTCCACGGAAGAATGACGGGCAGGCCACAGAGGATTGGATGGCAAGTATACAGGAATGGACAGCCTCTCCTGTGTAGATCACTCACCTACCACTCTCCAAGTAACTCCCGTAAAAAGATTTTACTAATCAAAAGTTCGCCACATTTTTAAACGTGCTTAAAAATTCTTGCACTTTCCATGGATATTCATGAGTGATCTGGAGGTACTACGAGTGTGCTACGGATAAGCACTCATTAAAGTTCTAGCAATGAAATTACCGAATAATTAGATGTTCATGTGCTGATTTTACGCAATTCCGCTTCTGACAAGCAGGTAATTCAGAAAAATCGCCTTAACTAAAATAATATGAATCCATTTCTCTTGCATTTTTAATAGAAGATTCCTAAGTCAATATACAGCCTATCAGCTACATAGTTTAACCAATTATACTTTTCAACTAGGTAAACTAGCAAAAAATTCCATAATTAGGTCGCTTGGCTTTGAGGTGACAACACACAGTGTAAAGAAGAAAGGCACACATCCGAATATATCCACACTGACTCTAGTATCAGCTCATGTTTTGCAAGGAGCCATGTTACGACCTAGACTTTTTTTACTGCAGCTGTTATTCCGTATTGTAGTCATAAAAGAACCCAGGGGGCCGGAAATGCCTGTTTGCCGGAAGTAGTTACTTAGTGAGGTGGGCTAGTGGCGTCCCTGAACGACAGCGAACGGTGACAATAGACTGAGCCTGATGGTGTTTAATGTCGTGGAATGATATTATTGGACATCAAATGTTAGAATTTGTTGCAGTCTCCATGTTGGTAGCCTAGTGGTTAAGATATTGGGTAGATATCATATTGTTCAGTTCTGCTGAAGGGCATAAGTTCAAATCACTTGGCCTCCATGAGATGTTAAATTGGCGGAGCCTGTGTATAACAATAGCTGGTTTCCAAGCTTTCACACAATATTTATATAAGGAGAGGATACAGTAGGGCTGTAGAACCGGCAAGACAACCTACAATTGAGGCTGGTTACAGGAAATGAATGCCATGGAGGCTCCATGGTAAAACCAGGTGTTTGTGTGTCTCTTAAATAAGCTATTCATTTAAACTCCATGGCAATATTTCCGTTTGCAGCTGTCATGAGTTAATTGGTAATTACGCGTCACATAAATGGGAAACAAATAAAGGCCAGTCTGCAAATTGCTACTGAATCAATTATGTTATGGATATGACAAACAAAAATAAGACCACCAAATTAAAAAGACCACCTCAAAATTGGAGTTGGCCACTAATGATGGAGTTGGCCACTAATGAGGGTTAAATATGGATAGGATATTGAGCAGATTTAGCTAAAAAAGAGTCCTGTGACAGACGGACCTGTTGACTTCTAAAGTTTGCCAAAATGCAGCTGAATAACACTAACATGGCCAAATATGCTTAATAGAGTCTTTTCACTGAGCAGCCCTGAATTTAGCAAGATATAACTCTTTCTTCTCCTTTTATTACTCATTTTGCTTTTCACACATAGGAGATCATAACTAACCTGTTCAATAAATATAACTTTCTCAGAGAAATAACAAAAATCAACTCAATGATAAGATGTCAACTATACATTAAAATGCACTAAAAATACCGCTGCTAGGATGCACTCTGCGTCAGCCAATCACAGTTAAGGGCGGGAACTCTTTCAGCCAATAGAATTGCAGTATTTTGGTTGTAGCCACCTGGTGGAATTTTCGAGAAACTTCCGTGAAAATCCACTATTGTCCAATCACGTGCAGATGAAATCAGGACTAATATAAGAAGCAAAAACAGATTGAAGAAAGGAAAGTACCAACACCAATATATTGGGAAACGCCGACACATAGTGGAAGCTTTGGCAATTAGACTATCCTTAAATATTCTTGATTGTCTCAGCATACATTTGTTTATTTTTATTTATTTTTTTGTGAGGAATAAAAATGTACTGACTATCATACATACTCCGGCTTAATACTGTTATGGTGTTTTAGATGCGTTTCAAAACAGATAGTAAAAGCCTTGATCTTTCCACGACTTTTCAAATTACTTTAATGTATTTATTTATGTCATGAAATTCCTATATATGTGATAGTTTTTGTTGTTGTTTTCTTTGGAATAAAATACTACTTCTACTATTATTATAATAATACCTGGTGTGTGAGAACTTATGTTAACCACTGTAAAATACTACAGACAAAACGAGCAGGAAGTTTGAGCAAAACCAAAATTAGAATAAGAGAAGATCCCAGGTAAATATAACAAAACCAAAAGTGATCGAAACCTTTGCTCTGTGGCAACTGACAGTTCATCTGAGGAAGTAGCAACAGACGACAATTCAACCTTTTTGCTCAACGCCTGTGTCAGTTTTCAATTTGCTGTTACGGGAAGGCCTGGGGAATTTCATTAAATGTGGAAGCTTGGGGGGTTTCCAGTCACCGTGACACAGTTCTCCAGCAGGCACGTGACTTAAAAATTGATTAAAGTCCGCGAGGGATGATTGTTCACTCTTCAAAGCCTTACACCAGCCCCAGACAAGGCCTTGAGGCTGCAGAGTACAGGTTTATGTGATGCATTAAGTTATTGGGAAGGATCAAACTGAACCAGAAATACATTATATACTCACATTTTCATTGAGTATAGCTGTTTATAGGACCGCAGCTGACTGAACACAGCCGCTCATATCATTTAGCAGTTTAGTCGACGTGACTTGTCACAGAGCGACTGACAGATTTCGGGGGAGCAAGAGGAGCAGTGGGGGAGTAAGAAATTCAGCATCGTAAAGGATTATATACTAACCACTAGAATACATTTCAATAGATTTCTGTGCCGATTCAGAACAATGTCAGATTCGGCGATAATGAAAGAACTACTTTGTTCGCCGCTATGTTTAAATCAACAGGCGCAGTAATTGACCTACTTTCGTCACCTTTTGAGCAATGTTGCGAGCTGTACTAAGCGATGGACTGTTGCTCCAGTACTTATAATCACTTTTAACAGTTTTGAATCGAGCTACGCTTTTAAGAACCTGCTTATATATCTGCCTTCTCCTATTCGTATCTCCCTCAATATTTGGTCTAGAGATTATTCGTTTAATTTATGCAGCCTATCAGCCTATCAGCCTATCAAAGCATATTCACTTAAACTTTTTTCGAATCGACGACGCTCATCATGACGTTTGCCTCACCGTCAGAGAATCTCGCGTGAAGATTAACTCCAAGGTTTCCCTTTGCACATGCGCAAGATTGACATTTTTCTGAAATGTTCAATAATCGTGGGTTAGGTGACCTGCAGCTTGATCATACGGCCTGCAGCCTCTAGGCCTTCGGCTGTTATTGGTGTAAGAAGTCAATTAGGTCAAGACCATCTTGGTAGTAGACTACTTTGAATTATGGACTCCATGTTTGAATTA
The DNA here is from genome assembly GCA_932294295.1 of Alitta virens. Classification (NCBI taxonomy): domain Eukaryota; kingdom Metazoa; phylum Annelida; class Polychaeta; order Phyllodocida; family Nereididae; genus Alitta; species Alitta virens. The sequence continues at coordinate 22,266,824 of OW028575.1, forward strand.
GCACTATCATGTGCACTCCATGAGGATCAGACACGTAGATAGCGCCTGGTATGTGGCTGTGTCAAAGACTGAACTGACAGCATGTATCACCTGAAATTTAGGCATGAAACCATCAGGGTTGAATTATCAAGGATTAGCATGTGACCAACTAATTAATAGGTTAAAACAACCAATCCAAACTGATATGCCTTTTAATCAATTGTCTATTGACAATATTGGTAGGTACATTGTTTAATAAGCATTTAAATTGGTTGATCATGTCTATAGGCCTACACATTGGTTATGTGAAACTTAATGATATACTTTTTTATTCACTTGACAGATATGTAAATTGCAATCAACAAATACTTGGCAGCTATAAAAGACTCATATAAAAACTATTCACATAACTGTAATAACCAATATATATGTATAACCTCATTATTGCAATAGAGTCTTTTCACTGAACAGCCCTGAATTCAGCAAGACATAAGTCTTTCCTCCCCTCTTATAACTCCTTTTGCTTTTCAGACACAGTAGGTAATAACTAACTGATTCCATAAATATAACTTTCTCAGAAAAATAACAAAAAATAAATAAATGATAAAGTGTCAAATATAAATTAAAATGCACTAAAAATACTGCTGCTTGGATGCACTTTGCTTCGGCCAATCACAGTCAAGGGCAGGAAATTTTTTAGCCAATAGAATTGCAGTATTCTGTTGTAGCCACCTGGTGGAAATACAAAGAACCTTCCGTGAAAATCCACTATTAACACATTCGTTGTCCTTATTCAATTAGAGGAACTAAATTGTTCATGGCTAATGGATGGTGCTACACATAATAGAATTAGGTGAAGGTTAATATGACCATAAACAAAGGAACCAATTAGCCTACATTGTGCATGTGACATTACATATTGGCAAGGTTGTTTCTTTACTATTTGGACCACTATCATACATGGCAGTACGACTGCATATTAATTATTTTTCTTTCAAAAATTAATTGATAGGGACCCGATGGGTGTCCCAGTCAAGCTTTTGACCTCATAGTGAGCTAACTGTGAGGTCACAGAACCCTCATGGAGAGCTCACCTGGGGAGGTCACTGTGAGCTAAAAGTGCTTCCACACAGTTTACTCAAAGTGACCACACTTGTTACCCACACAGAATGCAGGCACGCTAACCATTACACCACGATGCCACTGCACCTGGTTATGATTTGAAAGGATCACAATAAACAGCAGTTCTTTTTATAGTTTCTTTTATTAGCTGGTCTGTAATCAATGGGCTTGCAACGCCATCTATAGTGGGTCAAACAGCTGACCTCACAGTTAGCTCACACTTAACTCACAGTAGTGAGATCACCACATGACATCATCATGATTTCACTGAAATGTTGTCATGCGTGATATCACACGATGAGGGTTTGGTGAGATAACAGTGACCACGACCTGAGCTCACTTCATAACTGGGGTAGGACAAAAACAAATAGTCAACTTTTTAATTTAAATGATTTGAACGATATAGCATCTCTGGCAACTGCATGCAGAACTGCTGATACAATACATCCTCCTTGTGAAATTAAAATGCTGAACCTGACTTTTCTAGTTAGAAATACATGAATGGTTTTTAAAACTGCACGAAATTCAATTAAATTGGTTGAAACGAAATTGATTGTCGTTATAGCAATAAATAAATGAGCAAATGGGATTAGTTGAATATCTATTCTGAATACGGAACCTTATCTTCTGCAGCCTGAAATTATCACAGACAAATGAACACCATCCATCAGTTTATTCCCTACCAGTTACAGTGTAAATCATGTGTGGTGCAGTATTTCAATGTAAAGAATTAACAATTTGAGAGGAGATAGAAGTAATTAATTAAGCTACGAAAGGGTTGTTTTACAGTTGTTCAAACCACTTTCCTGGCTGATGCAATGCCAAAGAACATACCTCAAAGATACTGTTATCAAGCAGCAAACTGCTTTATCAGGGCAGCCAAACAAATCCATGCCAGACTTTTAGCAACCACTTCTATGCACCATTAATTCACGATGTGCTTGGACTAGTCCGAGAAATTCTGACTATGGTATGCATTCAATGTGGCATACATACTTATCAGTTTCAAAGCTGTGTTGTCAGATGCCAAATGAAAAATAGTAGGTTCTGTCTTTACAGTCAGTTCCATTAAAAACGGCCTGTCAAATTGAACCTAGACAAAGCTAGACAACTTTAGTTATACTTCACTTAGACTGTTTTCAAATTGTTCTAAGCAGGCAATAACCAACGAAAATGTTAGTTGACTCCCTCCTGAGTGCAAACTCAACTTGTCTTCCGTAATAAAGGCAGTAAAAACAAACAAACAAACAAACAATCAAACAAATGAGTAAATATGCTAATGAAGTATCAGTTATATCCCTCATAGTCGGTTGGGGTCACAAATCCAACATCACTATCTGACTTGTATAGAAAAAGTGTTCTACAACGGTATAAAGTTGTCTAAAAGATGATGAAACGCACCCCCTCCACAATAAGTACAAAGTTCTTCCATCAGGTAGAAGCTTAAGATCTGCACAGTGCAGAACCAGTAGATACAGTAAAGCATTTGTGCCATCAAGTATTAAACTAATAAATGAGCTGGGGCTTAATTCAATCTAGTCTGTATGTATGTGTCCTTGTTTGTGTGCTTGTTTGTCAATGTATGGCTCTGTATCTTTCATGTGTGTATGTCTGTTCTATGTGGTACGTGTGTGTCTTTAGCTGTGTCTTGTATGTCTGACATGACAATAAAATATTTATTTATTATTATTATAAACTAACATTTCTTTTGTTGCTTATATAATCGACAAAAATTTTAGTCCGGGATGTAACTATTACCTATATGATGCTACCTGCCACTAAGCGGAACTGTCTGGCTATAGCTTGCTATTCAAAGAAAGAACTAAAAGTACACATATGGCACCATTTGGTACTTAAGTTGAGGGTAACGCATATTTGTAATTTTTTGTTGAAAAAATACATGTCTATTGTACATACATATTTATGATCTATTACATAAATTTCTTTCAGTTACCAAGGTTTATATTTTTTCAGTGGTGGTAGGTGTAAGCCGACAATAAGCAAGGAGTAGACAGAAGCAATTAACATTATAGCTTGTTATAGCTACAGCCAGGAAAGGTTGCTAGAGTTGATCATATTGTATGAAACTGGTTGGAAACCCATTATGCTACCCCTGAGCTAGGCCCCTCAAACAGACAGACGACAGCTAGACAGACAGACAGACAGAAAGACAGCTAGACAGGCAGACAGACAGACAGCTAGACAGCTAGACAGACAGACAGACAGCTAGACAGCTAGACAGACAGAAAGACAGCTAGACAGACAGACAGACAGATAGATAGATAAATAGATGATAGATAGGGCCCGCCAAAGGGTAATTCTATGAGTTTGGTGAAGCATGTCCATGGGGATAACAGACTCTAAGCCTAATAACTTTACATTTACGTTTACTTTACCATTCAAACAATCACAAAGCTATTATTTCTAATGCAATGTCTGAGCTAACAATTCAAACCCATTAGAGTATTTAGTTAAATGATGTAACTGGGTAAAACGTTTCAAGAAGTGTTGTTTTCTAGTATGGCATCAATGCTGCATCATGAGTTTACATGAGTTTAAACTAAGACAATCGGTTACACCAATGTATTTTTATCATATCACAAATTTTGCCTTATCTGTTCTAAATGATTTCCATACATGAAATTTCTTTCCCATAATTGTCTTACACAGAAACCAAGCTGTTTAAGTTCTCAGACCAAAAATAAGTCTCAATGATTGCATATTCAATCCTGCAGTTAGTGATTAAATGAAATTTATAATGCCTCAATCATGTCAATCTTACTAGTTGCTACGGAATAGAATGATAGCCAAATCCCTCCAAAAAGTAAAAATGCGTCTCGACTCTTGATAGTTATCAATGATGAAGCTGTCTCCACAGAATACGAGAATGATGCAGAGATAAACAAGAAAAGTAATTCAGCAGGTAATTACATTCATACTCACGATAAACAACAGAAATTTCTGCCAAAAAGTGCTAACACAAATGAACCAGACCCAAATGAGCCACAGCAACATGTTGAAGCAATTGCCATCAGGGCTGATATTTTACATGAACTTGAAAACCAAATTTATTCTGTAGCTCCCGTTGAAGGTAACAAACCACACAGTTTATTAAATACCCCAGATGATGAAGCCAAAGCATTTCCTGCACTTTTCTCATATAGTGAGAACAATTCGATGACACAAGAGAAACTAAATCTATAAGGTGCACCATTGTGATTAACAGTCAGAGATGTTCGGTCTAAGGCCAGTTCTTTTTTGTTGCCAAATTCCTCGTAAGCCTTCTTATCATAATGCTTCAAATTGCCTTGAAGGTCTGATAAACACAATCGGTGGTTAGATTGAATCCGTTCAGTTTACCTTTCCTTTTAATACTTAGCTATAAAAATCCTTTGCTTTCTATTCTTGTTTTGAGGAGTTAAAAGGAGTTAGCATGCAGTGAAGAGCTCCACCTGTGACTTAGTCATAGAGTCAGCAGGGGTCCTTGCTGAAAGTAGTTATAGGGCTACGATAAAACGGTAGCTTCTGGTGGCCTACGACAGGCGGTGCTAGTGGTACCGGTGATGAGTGCCCGAAGGCCTGACTGACGTGCTTAGCTTGACGGATGAGCATGTGGAAGACCAGGGGCTATAGATTTATTATGGGGAGTACGCGAGGTGGGTACTATGAGGCTTAAGATTAGCATGTTACATAGTGGACATGATGTGCATATCAGTTTGTTGAATAATGATCTGTAGGATACTTATTACACTAACGTTAAACGTCACCCAAAACAGAGGATAGTCAGGACTAGTGACCTGATGCTGTATAACAATGTGTAGATTGTTGTTGGGTTTGTGTATGGAGCTGAAGATGATAAAGAATAATATGGTAAGAACAATATATCAATAGATATGTCTCTCTTAACATACAAGTAAAGGATATAGGTCTTGCAAACCTAGGTGCAGGATGACAGAGAGCCATTCTTGTCACATCTGCATGACTGATGATCTCCCAAACACTTAAGGTCATAACACAATATGTTGTAGTAATGTGCGAATACCAGTATTGATGACAGTTTGATTACTATAGAGGATGTGAGATGTGTACCAAGTTTTGGGATTATTGTTAGGGCTTGTGTATGGAGCTGGTATCCCCCAACACTTAAGGTCATAACACAAGGTGTTATAGTTATGTACGAAGACCAGTATTGATGAAACATTTATCCAACAGGACAATGCATTAAACTGACAACAGACTGTACAAGTATGCACACATACTGTGGTAACAATAAGTATGGATATCAGATGTGTACCAAAGTTTGATAAATGATCTAACAGGATCCCCTTAAGCAAGTTGGCAACAGGTTGCCCTAGAGGGTGCAGTATAGTATGCCGTAGGTATGATAATGTGTAGACCATTGTTGTTGTTGTCTGTACATAAAGGTTGATGAATGAACTATCACGCATTATGTAAGAATAATATTGCAAAGAGTGATATGTAGATAGATATTGCTACTAATAGCTGCATATTACACCAAAGTAATGGCTGACATACCAGCAAAAAAGAATAAGACAGAGGTGGATGGTATTAATACGAAACCATACATTATTCACCCTGTGAGGGAACGGATATCAAGAAAATTCGGTATTGAGGAGGTAACATACAAAGCTAAATTCAACAACGACTTACAAGGAGAGCAGCTGATCAATATGCAAGATGATCTACACAATATGTTCACAGATATCATGGAACTAGTTAAAGATAAACATCCAAACAAGAATGATAAAGCACGCGTCACAATTAATCACTCAGGATTAGAGAGAGAAGTGTTTATACATTGCCAACCGCAGCATAATATCACAGCCGAGGTGATAATGGATAGGTAAGATTTATCAAAGTTTCACATATATAATACATCATTAACACTATCATTACATAATATGGGAAGTATAACATATTATAACATGGCATACACGATATTCACATTAGTAATAGTTATGTGTATTATTATTTACAGAATAAACACAGTTCTCCAATCGAACAAGTCCTTGAATATCGATGATACGTTTGAAGTTAACATAGGCATAATGAATGCTGATGACCAGGGGGGAGGATGCAGTAGAGCCATTGTAGATACAGACCCGCTATCTGCTAATTGTACAATTAGGAAAAAACGCTCAATGGTATTCATTCCTGTTGTACGCAATGAACATTTGTGCGCTGCTAGAGCTATTATCACATGCAAAGCTAAGTTAGATAACATACCGGCAGCCAAGTTTGCAAAACTTATTAGAAAAGACAGAGTTTCAAGTAAAGACTATGAATCACAACGTAGCTACGCTATCAGACTACATAGACAGGCTGATGTACCCACAACTAGTCCAGTTAAAGTTAAGGAGCTACATAAATTCGAGACAGCATTAGATATCCAAATCATAGTTATATCCGGCGATACAGGCAATGATGTGATATATAAAGGTTTGTTTACAAGACCTCGCAAGATATTTCTATATCTCAAAGATGAGCATTATCACAGCATTACTAGAATCCAAGGTTTTTATGTGAATAGAAAGATATGTGTCCACTGTTTTGAAGTGTACAGTAAGAACAAAAAGCATGGCTGCGATGATGTGTGCAGTACATGCTGTTCAGAACATTGTATGTTTGACAATAATTCAATAGATTGTTCAGATTGTAACATGACATGTCGTAACACATCATGCTATGAACGGCATAAAGAGCAACGACAATATAGCGTAGGTGCACTTAGGGGGAAAGATCAACCATCACTCTGTAATCAGTACTACAGATGTAATACATGTTTCGTAATACTGGATACTTTACAAAGAGCCAAACATCTGCATACATGTGGAGAGTGGCTTTGTACATGCTGTCATGAGTATGTCCTAGGCAATCATCTATGCTATTACAGAATAAAGAAACCTAAAAAGTCATCAGGCAAGTTTCTTTACTATGATTTTGAAACATGTCAAAACACCATCATTAATTGTGATCGTGGCTACAAGAATAAACCACGAGATGGTTGTGATAAGTGTACCACAACATATCAGTGCACGCTATGTCGTAAATGTGTAAACTGTAAGAGATCATACTGTGGATTACAAAGACATATTCCTAATTTTCTGGTTTGTCAAACAGTGTGCGATGTATGTAAAGATCATGAGTTCACACCACAATCCAAGTGTGCTAACTGCGGCGATAGATGTAATGTCTGTTCCGTTAAGGACAAACTAGCAAAAACCTTTGTACGAGAGTTGTGTTCTCTTGACACATGTGGTAAGAGGGAAAACATATTCAGAGGTTCTAATACAACAGAGGACTTTTGTAAATGGCTGTTAACGCCCCAACATAAAGATGTAACAGCAATAGCTCATAATGCGAAAGCTTTTGATGCTCATTTTATACTGGGATATTGTGTTGACAACGGCATCTTCCCAGAAATTATATTTGCTGGTACTAAGATCATGTTGATGAGTATAAACCAAGGTGTGAACATTAGGTTTATAGATAGCTTGAATTTTCTGCCTATGCGATTAAAGAACTTACCTAAGGCGTTAGGTTTACATGGTGAACTTAAGAAAGGTGACTTCCCGCACTTAGCAAACACTCTAGAAAATCAAACATATATTGGGCCGATGTTTGCTCCTTACTATTACGGTGCTGATTTTATGTCGACAGCCGATAGAACTGATTTCTTCATATGGTATAATGAACAGAGTGGTAAGACATTTAATTTTCAGCAGGAAATGTTAGATTACACACGCTCAGATGTTACAATCCTTAGAGAAGCATGCACTAATTTTAGGGCTCTTATACAATCTGTCACAACTATAGCAGACTCCAGTGTCCCAGGTATCGATCCATTTGCCCATGCAACCCTGGCATCTTGCGCTATGCAGGTAATCCGGCAACTGATGTTGTATGAGGTTTATAATGTAACGTTAACTGATGGTAGGGTTGGGGAAGCAGTGTTAAGACGCGATATATGGTATTTTGATGGCAGCATCATAAATGCAGACATCATATCTACATCAAAGTTTATTAAATCACCTATACCTCAGATACCTGCACAAGGGTATGGTAAACATCATAACGCTAGCCAGAAGTCAACCTTATGGCTAGAATGGTTAAGCTATTCTGAAAATAGACATATACAGCATGCTAGGAACGGTGGGGAGCACCGTATCCCTGGAACACGATACACCGTTGATGGTATACATATAGACAGTAATACTGTTTATGAATACCTAGGGTGTCGTTTTCACGGTCACACATGTTTACAAGACAGGCACGTGCGAGATCCTCGCACGCGCATGACATTGAAAGCTCTCTACGACAGAACATTGGAACGTCTCGCTGAAATCAGAAAACTAGGTTACAAAATTAAATCTATATGGGAGTGTCATTATGATGAGCTTTTAAAGACTAATTCTCCCATGAGGGAATTCGTTAACGGTTGCGATACTGTGAAACCGTTACAAATCCGTGATAGTTTTTCAGGAGGGAGGGTTGAACCCACAACACTATATTATGATACACAGGATGATGAGAGGATACGTTTTTACGACGTAACTTCATTATATCCTTATATCACGATGTCTGGAGTTTATCCTACGTCACATGCTACAGTACTCAAGGATCCAGCTACCTTTGACTACACGCTACAAACTTATTACGGTCTGGCCCAGGTGCGGATCCTACCACCACGAGGTTTATATATACCTGTTCTACCCGTTCGCTGTAGGGGCAAACTGAAGTTTCCTTTATGCAGTACATGTTCCTCATGTGAAACACAGGCTATGTGTACATGCAGTGATGCTAAGAGAGCTCTGTTTGGTACATGGACAACACCAGAGTTGAAAGAAGCTATTAAGCAAGGCTACATACTACTGAAGATATATGAAGTATATCATTTCCCTACTACGACACAAGATGATGTTTTTGGTAGTATTTTCACGGACTATGTTAAGATGTTTCTTAAACAGAAACAGCAAGCATCAGGTTATCCACAATGGGTAACTACAGATGCTGATAAGGATCGATACATTGCATATTACAATAAAGAACAAGGTATAATGCTCGATAAAGAATCCATTACCCACAATCCTTCTTTGAGGACAATCTGCAAGTTGTTTCTCAACAGTGTGTGGGGGAAATTTGTACAACGCCAGAACTTACCTAAATCTATATACATGAAGTCTGTTAAAGAATACACACAAATGAAGAATGACCCTACAAAATGTATAATGAATTTCCATTTAATCTCTGAGGATTATGTCGTGGTTGACGTTACAAATACTGAGACCTTTGAAGAGGAATCAACATTCACAAATGAAGTCATTGGTATATTTACCACATCATTAGCACGTCTACATTTACTACAGGTGTTAAATAAAACGGGGCGCAACACATTATATTATGATACAGACTCCGTCATATTCGTTGAACGTAATGGTGAATCAGTTGTTGAGACAGGAGATCTGTTAGGTGATTTAACTGATGAATTACAACCCGACACTTATATTAAAACATTTCTATCAACAGGTCCTAAGAGCTACTCTTACAAATTAAACACAGATGTCACTGTACGGAAAATCAAAGGAATTTCGTTCAACTACTCGAATGACACGCTTATAGATTTTGAAAGTATGAAACAGATAGTTTTTGGACAGGTCACTTCTGTTAGGCTCCCTCAGAGCAATCAAATATCTCGTGTTAAACACCGAGGTATAGTGTACAATAGATCTGTAAGTAAAGTATTCAGAAAAGTTTTTGATAAGCGTGTTATAGGTAGGGATACATACAATACATTACCTTATGGTTATTGATGTATTGCTAAGCATCATAGCTAATAATGGTTGCGCTATGCTGAAAACTTTTTAGAACATGACCTTGCTAAACCATACGGTGTAATGTTCTATATGTTAACCTTAGACACGTGACACGTACTAGTGAGCGCTTGCCGAGGTTAATGTAAGCACTAGTTAAAGTTTACAACATTTAGAATGCTGTTCTATGCTGTAGCTCTCTACATACCACTTATCATTAGCGGTAATATACTGTGCGGATCTTATAAACCTTTGGATCATTTTGGTGTATGTACATGCACAACATTTGAAGATGGACAGCTCATTCAAGCGGATTGTACCAAACATTCATGGCTTCAGCAACTCCCCTCATTCGCAATGGATATTCTACATCTTATGACATCAATCGACATGTCTGGCACTGTGTTCTGTCGTAATGCAACAGTAAGGACAACTGTACACAACAAAACAATCCTATGCTTAGACAGAGCTTCAGGTGAGTAACGTAGATATATTGCACACATTATTATATTATTATATCCTATACATCCTTAATCAATACTATTATTATTATGTTTCAGAGGTATCTACAGGTGCTATGAGTACCATACAGGTTGTACACACAAGTGCCCAGAACGTTTCAGAGATTACGATGTTTACGAGGAATGTTTACAACACCATAGTACACTCTACTAGCGCTGCACCTAGTCGACCCAGTGCCATATATTACTGGTCTAGTAAGACCATAAACGCGGTTAACGTCTTCCAGTTTAGTGTGTCATGCATTGTCTTGATATACATTATACTCAAGGTACGTATACATGCTATTAGTTCATACCATACGATTACCGTGTAACCGTCTCTCATATTAACGCTTAAATCACTTCATTACAGGTTGGTATAATAATAGCTGCATTCGGACAACGTCTCAGGAGCGCAAGACTGCGGATCCAATTAGATACTGCTATGACGGTCTCACAAGAAGCGTTAGTGTAGAGTACACTACGTATACATATACAATATATATATATATATATATAATCGTAATACTCGATAATGGCCGTAAAAACTGATTTGCACACTTTATATAATGTCATACATAACTTTTAGCAGATATCTGAATACTATTATATATGATATATCTGCTCAATATATAGATGCTATACCTGTTATTCATACACTGATTGCACAATTATATAATGATTCGTAAATAACTTTAACAGATATCTGAGTACTATTATTATTATACACGATATATCTGCTCTAAATATTAGGGAGGGTCATGTTATACTGTACACAATGTATAGATGCTATATACATGTTATTCATAAACTCTCATGTCTACACATGTAATGTCTCATTGCATATATTGCTATACTAAGTATATAAAGTTATTTGACCACAATGACACTTGTGTTGTACGTTTATTATACTATTATCATATATCTCAGACATGCGTATTAACAATTACTACTTCTACAGTGTATAACACATTGTACTGGTCAGATTCAGTTATTATAATAACCCTGCAGTTAGAGCGTGTTATCCACGGCTCATCAGTATGACACCTCGATTCTAACACATAGAAGCAAGCCACACTCGTATATTATCACAGTACATGTTAATGTATCATACATTAATATATATATAGCACGTGTGAACGTATATCATACATTGTGCAACAGAACTCATAATAGTAACAACTTGGCAATATCTGAGATATATACTAATAACATATAAGCAGCATCATAGGTAATTGATAGCATAATCCTACACACTGTATTCTATGGAATATAGCTAGCTATTGTTCATGAACAATGGACCCCATAGGGTGGGGTACTGCTTAAACAGTTAGCATCTCAGTGTTTACAGCTCCTAGCGTTACCCAAAATAGTTGACACCACCCTGTTAATTACCTAATATTGGTGGCACCCCTGTTAAGGAGTCAAAGGGGTGGTTGCTAATTATATAATAAAATCGCAGAGGGGGGTAATTACATAATTACCCCCCTCACAGTCTAGAACTTCTGCTCAGTTTGTTCTAAACAGTTCAAGGAGTAAGACAGGAAATATGCAACGCTTTATGTTTTATCTGCTAAGCCTAGCCTTATTGACATGGTGTGATGGCTACAGGTACATATGTGCTAACAGGCTGTGCTTATGTAAAGTGGTAAACGATGGTACGAGTATCAGGGCCGACTGCACGAAATCACCATCTCTGGCTCAAGTACCAATTGAAGAATTCTCGGCGATGGAATACAGTATGCTATCTTTTGTCGATATGACGGGGACTCTTTATTGTCATTCGCGCACGCCACCTACACATGATGTTTCTGCACAGATTGTATGCAAACGGGCCGTCAACAAGGATATGCAGAACCAGGGTCTAGGTGCATTTAACCTTGGATCGCATGATGGCCAGCACAATAGAGTGGTTAACCATCCTACCACAGCTGCAGTTGTTGTTTCTACAGTTGCTGCAGTGTTATTACTGCTTGTATCAACTGGTGTCGGTATTTGGATATATAAGGTACGTTATTACATATATCTGTATTGTACACCTCATGATTGAACCCTCGTAATCTATTATATCTATAAGTTCGTACTACTGTCATTCTACGCTATACTACTCGCTAAGCATGTTCCATCGGTAAGACTGTGTCATTTAGCTACGCCGTTGTACTCCTTCTGTTGCTACAGTACTTATAACGTTTTATCCGTCTTTTCAGAGGGATCCTGCGACTGGTACAGCTGTACTAACGGGGGTGGTCAGCATGGCCCGCCATACCCTTGCAGGAGCGCACAACAGATTACGCCGCGGTAGTAGTACTACATCTGACAGCACAAGGTATACAATTGTAGTACTATATCTATGGTTTATACCTTGTATACGGTACATTTGCACTACTGATGAGCTTATTGTTACTATCTATATATGCTGTACACTCTCTCTTATAGCACATGCGACCCCTTGACCCCCGTGGATGGAGCTGTTTGCCCCGTGAATATAGCCTGCGCTGTTGCCCCCCTGAATTCCGCCCCTGCCAGCACGCCTCCAGCCGTTGACAGTCTTCAAGGTGCAGTCGCCGCTTGTGATGAATGTCTATTAAGCGAAACCCCAAAAACAACGACCCATGGATCTATGACTGATGTGCAGGTGAGGTTGTCGTACCCCAACACCTCAGACGACGAATCACCCTCGCTGTACAGGTCAAAATTACGAAGTTACAGTGGCAAGTGTACACCTGTCTAGACATGTACCATCGCTGTTATGATCACTGTGGTCATTAACATGACAAATGTATTTGCTATCTAAACTTACGATTAACATTATTACCCTAACTCTTGAGCACTAGCGCCTAGTTATAATATGTTTACTTTATATTAGTATGTAATAGCGATATATATATGTATTGTTCAACTGTTCTATTACCGTCCACTGATATCTGTAGCTTAAATATTGTGAGAGATCATCTACGAATGTATGTAAACACACGTTACTATTGTGTGATCATAAGCTTAACTGCATCATGTTTACTATTAACTGTCTCTGACAGATACGTGTACTATTTGTATTGCAAATGTAGTAATGCTTTACCAACTGTTTCATTACATGATTATACTGTGTAGCATTATTGTGTAGACAGCTGCGTTACTTAAATGCCTATACTATGTAATATATTACTATTAGTAGTATGACATGACTGTAGTAATGTGTTACGCACTGTTACTGCATGATTATATTGTGTAGCATTATTGTAACGCCTCCGATATATATGTAATGTATATAGATAACGATTATTAAAACTGTAGTAATATTTCAAATTGTTTTATTACGGATTATGTATCTTTATTACAGTGTATAAATATATGCACATATACATTGTTATACTATGTATTACTACATATTAAACGTTATAAAAGAGCAGACAATGATTCGCCTTATTCTTTATCACGTTATAAAAGAACAGACAATGATTCGCCTTATTCTTTATCACGATATTAACTATATGTAACAAAAATAAGGCGTTAGCAGGGACATCTCAGGAGCGGCGTGTTCAACATGTTCTAACAAAACATCAATAGTCTGTATGTCCTCGTTAGTTAAGGTCACTTTTTCATCCTTAATGGTATTCTTCGTGATCTTGCATACCTCTGTAGAACATCCTTTTTTAACCAGGTAGAAAAAGCCCCCCAAATGTACAGTTGTATCGATTTCACCGAACGCTAAAGTTGGTATATAATACACCATGTTCACGAATTGTTGTAACGGTAATGTCACTGCTAACTCTTCCTTGAGGATGTCATCCTAAACAAATGAGAATACTGTTATATAACTAAGATGTATACAAATACTGCTCAGTTAATATAGTACATATATATGCGTGAATGTGTAAGGAGTGCGCATGTATAATATCAACTTACCTGATTATCTGTCAGCTGGATAGTTACATCGCCGTCTGTGCACATAACGCAGAGTGTTACCGCTGTGGTGATGGCTAGACTTGTGCGGCTACCTCCTATTAGTTCAGGAATTGTGTTAACAACAGCCTCGTACTCTCGCTGTAGATACTTGAATAATAATGCTGTACCTTTGTAGCTCTTGCGTGTATACAAGGTGTTTAACAGCGTTTTCGTCTTATCGAATTGTGTTTGTTTAGATCTGATAACGATTAGATCAGAATCTTTAAGTAAGCCTTCGCAACGTAGTATCATACATATCTCGTTTGTATTAATCTTGTTGATCAATATATCAGCGTAATCCCTCAATACTTCCATTGTGTGAAGTGCAGTAGTACTAAGATGATATCTGTATATAGGCATGGTTCACGCTCCTCTATATATATATATGTATACCGGTGAAAGTAATAAAATTAATTGCTCTCATAAAGTAGATATATATTTTTAACGAGAGACCCCTGAGGGGGGTAATATATATATATATGCATATATTCATATATTGATAGTAATGACTAGTATTACTATTATGTAGAGCATATGTATGATCATAACATACTGATGACAATGAAGAGGTATAACAACAGAATGTACTGACGAGTTTATTTATTAAATATAAGAGTACATTGTAACATAGGTAATATATAACGAATTGAACATTGTAACATAGTAGTAAACGTGATATAATGTCACGAATATATGAATAGTAGTACATGAAGAATATAAGCATAGCAATATATAATTAGTATTGGTTATATAGCTCAATGAGGTATAGCAGTAGATTATAACACATTAATATGTACTAGGAGTTGTGTCTTAATAACCGATATATGTAAACCCCACTGTTGATACATTTTATTGAATCATGGGTTCCCTATCAGTCATTGTTGCTGTTGAAGTTGAGGGCTGGGGGTCTTGCATTCCAGTGCTGATGTTAGAACGTGCATGTAGAGGCCTAGGCGGTAAAGGCTTAGGAGTGCAGTGGTGGCAGGCCTGGAGGTTATCGTGCGTTGTGTGAGTAGTGTAGCAAGCTGCTAAGTCAGCTAACCCACTCCATTTTGTCTCCAATTGTGGAAGAAACCCAAGAAGTTTTGTGAATTCATACTTAGTTAGTTTGATTCCTCTTTGCGTTGGGTGCTCGGAAGTTGTTGACATGTTGCGGAAGAAGCTATGTCTTATGTCGATCGTATTGGATGCCTTCTTGGCTCTGCAGTGAACGTTCTTGCCAACGTGCACCTTAAAAATGTGCTGAGAGTACTCATCTACATCTGAATGATCAGCAAACGAATCACGACCATCCATGCACCACTCTACATCGTCAACCATGGCGTCAATTGCAAGGGATCCATCAGCAGTATCGTCAGGGGGAGATGTCTGACCGCCCGGTGTAACCTGCATAATAATGAGACATATATACTTACAAATCAATATTTACAGTCTCTTATTATAGATAGTATTAATACAATACATATACGTAGTCTCTTATTATATAGACAGTCTGGCGTATTATAGATGATATTATAAATTACTTACGACTCCTATAAATGTAGCCAAGTTATGCATTGAGGCCATCAGATCCCTTGATTGCTGCTTGTCTAGCATTACGCCTTTTTTTGTAGGAATAAGGCAATAATCCTGGTCGTCGATTGTGTAAACTCTGATGTGCAGAGACACCTTCCCCTTATATCTCTGGAGAGTCAAGAACTTCCTAGAGCTGATCTCCCTGTACCACAGAAACACGCCCTTCACCTGAGTGCCACCCAGGTTATAATATTTTCGAATTGGTGTGCAGGTTGCCATCGTGTTGAGTAGGGAAGCAGTCTGTGCGATAATCTCTGATAATAGGATGTAACGCTCTTAGAACAAGTGTGTAAATGTTTGCACTCGCTAAGTCTTTATATACTCCTTCAACTATCATTATTAAGCTGATATGTATGGAGTTCACATATATCTGTTGTAACTATCATCACACACTCCGTATATAGCGGTATCCTAGGACTACTGATTATGTCCTTAAATAACCATCCATTGTTATGTCAAACCTAATGCATCACTATCATTTAGAAATACTGATCCAGTTTGCTTTAAGTTTGGACTTTCTGGTCTTATGCTTTGCATGTGTTGTCAACTTTGTATTCTTTCTAGATTTTTGTGTAGCAATTCTTTTCATAAATATATCTATATCATTATGTTTAAGACCAGGAGGGTGGTGGCTCTCTTTAAGAATGATGTCATCCTTTGTTCTTACTGTATGTGCAACTTTATCGTTATCAGGCGCTGGTGTTGCAAGGTCAACAGGTTTAATGTCAGTAGTGTTATCTACCTGTTGTGTTAGTTTATCATCTTTACTATTTTTTAACTGTTCCAACATTCTGTTGTACCTGTCTCTAGGTATAACAACATTTTCCTCAGCCATGACCAACAACTGTTACAAGTTTAGTCAGTATGCTCTTTATCAATAGAGATACAACTTCAGCTTTACTATATATTAAATATCTCTTAGTGTTAAGTGTTACCTCGTTGTTAGATAATTCTCTAATGACGCGTTTGTATAACTTTAAGGATCTTTTATACTTATGAGGAAGTGTTACAACACCTGTAAGTATATTTCTAGCTATTTCTGCTACTGTCAGGATCTGTTCTTTGTTTACATGTGACAACAGAGCTTTAACCTGGTCCTTGTTAAGCGATGCTACAGCCTTTAAGAATATCATGTTTTCTTTAATCAGTTTCATGACTGCGGTAGAAACACAACTGTTTCCTCACCTGGAAAGATATTAGAACGCAATTTATACCTGTCATCAGCATTAGATGATAAATCGATTATTAGATAACCATAGTTACGCTTAGTAGCACGTTCATAACTATCCATAAAATATTTTGTTTGACCCGGTAAAACCTGGCTTGCTAATGCTGACACCTGCCTGCCATTCCTATGGTTACGAAATAAACAGATACAGTGCGAGTTTCTACTGATTAATCGAGCAGCTTTACTTTCATAAAACATATCTTGTAGTGTTATAATGCATGACACATGACAATGATGGCTGAGAACACACACTATTTCAGCTACATGTGCACCCTGGCGACTGTCACTTAAATTGCTCATTTGGTCGTCAAGAACAAGTAAACTAGGGGCTCTGGTTGCCTCCCACAGGCCTGTTAAATACTCTTTCGACGGTATATCTTTTCTAAACTCTATTATATCGTTCAAGGCGTGCTCCAAATGATCAAATTTGTCCTGCCATACCGTATATACATATATAATCTTATTAACTTGAGGCGTGAACATAGTCTTATAATTTAGGAGTAAACGTTTGACAAATTCCGTTTTTCCTGCTTGTGTGGATCCTTGCACTGATATATTTTGCGGGAGCTTAAAAGGTATTAAACATATATTCTCTTGTTCCGTCATGATGTTGTACATGTAACAACTTTGCATCAACTAACTATAAATCGGTTACACCGCGATATTTATCAATCATAACCGAGGCAGGGAACTTTGCAAACACAATTAGCGTTGTTGGTTCGGGCAGAGCATTAGAGAACCTTAAACTAATGCGTAAATTACCTGAGCGTTTCAAGGGGAGTATATCATCATTATTAGAATCACATTGTGAGCCAGCAACAAATCTATAGAATGTGTAACCTTGCATGTACTCCTCACGACTGAGAGGATTAAAATGGTCACCATACTCTATACCGCAAAGAGTTTTGTATGCATCAATGTATGAACTTGCCTCAGGCTTGCTTTTATATACTGGCATGATAGGACCTTGACCTAAATCATGTCCATCCACAGTGACTTGAATAAAGTTAAGTGATGTGTGCTCAAACATGAAAGGATTGGTGAACAACGTACCATGGTTACCTACATCAGTAACAAGACCACAAACCAGCTCGCATGGTACACGGCCTGTGAATGGATCATTAATTGTACATGAAAATTGCCCCTTACCCAGAGTAAATTTTTTTACTTCAGTTTTAATGTAGGGGAAGATGGCAGGCTTATTCACCATTATTTCTGCATGTGAAACCAGAATTTCAGGAATTACTTCTATCATTGAAACACTCAGAGAAGCTCTAGTAATCTGTACTTTGTAACTACCTACTGTTACCTCTGGAGCCATTAAGCAAAACTCAGGTGTGCTAGGATATAATGTTATACCTAAACTCACACCATTAGGAACAAACTTATATATGTCTAAAACATCACAATACAGATGTCCGGACATATCAACTTCACGTGAGTTAGCAAAGTAGCTGGATCTTTGTTTCAACCCTTTGTTATCACCCAACTGCCAATTAGGATCCCCTAACTTCCCTGGTGTATCTTTGTAAAACATCCCCATCTGTAATGTTGTTTCTTTCAGCTCACTGTTTGTATGTAGTAAAGCCTTGAAGTAAGCTAAGTAGGGGTATGATTCATCAGAGTGTGTTAACACTTTGTTCTGCAGGGATACGTCAACACGACTGAACATTGAATGCATAAAATTGTTAACAACGCCAACAGAAGCCTCGGCCTTAGTAGTTGTTGTTGTAGCTGTAGTGCTAGCTGCAGTGCTCGTGTCTTCGGTATCTTTAGAGCGTTTTGATCTATTACCCGCTACAGTGACAGGTTCGATCTTGTCTCCATTCTGCTTTACTATTTTGCATGTAATATTAAGCCTTGTTCTACGTAAATCTAAATAGTTACTACTGTTATTGTTCACTTGGAACTGAATAACGCCTTGTGTTGAAAAATCGTTCACAGGATAGAATGTTGTTACATGGGTATTCTTGATACCAACATTCTGGATAGGTTTCTGGAAAATAGCTAATTCTTCGGAATAACCTATATAGGCATCCTCTAACACTTCCTGACTCATGGTTAGTATATTAATCAAACACGTCCTTCGTACGTTGTATAACCTTATCAACGGTCTTCTTCACTCTTTTTCTCTTTTCTGCAGGTGTCCTATATACTATGTGTCTCTTATGGTATGTCTTACTATTAGCTCTACTCAAAACCGTGTGATTAGGATGAGTCTTCTGTTCAGTAGTTATATTAGTAGCTGCTACTTCTAATTCATTCAACGCCCTACGACGTTGCGCCTCTGTAGGGTCAATAACGTCGCCAGTACTTATATCTTTCTCGTTTGTAGTCTTAGTATTAGTTTTCGGCTTATTAACAATAATTATACGACGTGTGTGTGAATTAGCGTACGTTCTTTTGTTATGAAAACGCGAGCTAGTAAGATATGGTGCTACCGAACCATCTGCTTGACCTTTGAAATGTTTTAGTAGAATGTCATAATCTACACCCTTATTAAACGAGTAATACTTCGCATTATCAGCCATAATATATCTACATGTAAGGAGATCTGTAGTCTCTATGTTATTAACCTGAAGTGTAGTGTCCCATTGACCTTCCCTTGTTTGAATGATGGGTATACACCTGTGTTATCTGTTAAATATATGTCTATAATGTCTAAACCATCAACACCCAGAGGTACATAGCGCGGGTTATCAAAATACACTGGTGCCCCTCTGCTGATTTGGTTGAAGTACACTCTGTTTAAAATAGGTGACAATATAGCATTGACAGGACTAGGTTTACATATAGATGAGTTAATGGTGATATATATAGAGTTATACTTGTCAGCAGGTCTAGGTAAATCTATGTCTAATAAGGCAACTTCCCAATTACCTTGGGGGCTGAATGTTACCCTGCCTGGTAGTTTAACCCTGAATGATGTTGGTGTATTACCAGGAAAGTAGTTCTCCTTATCAACATCGGATGATATGTACACAAACATTATTGTTTGCTTTTGTAATGCTGTATGGATGTTGTTGGTATGTAAGTGTTAAACTTGTCAGAATAACCATACCATTTAATAAGGCTTAGTTTGTGACCTTTAACCTTTTTAGTCTTTATAACTCTGTCGATTTTATATGTTATATCATCTAAGTTTTGAACAGATGCTAATAGCAGCTCTTCTGTGTAGAATGACCCTTTGATACTCTCTCCATTGAGATCCTGCACTTTATATCTAGGTGGATGTGATGGAATTCGATTACAAACTGTGAATAGTTCCTCAGTCCACTTTTCGTGATAGCCTCGTGAAAAAGGGCCAGTGTATAAACTCAGTCTAACCAGACTTCCTAGAGTTATAGTGAACTTGACAGGTGTGTTAGCCCATCTGTTAAGTATGGGTATGTACACTTGTTCATATATAGTATGTGAATTTTCTGTGTTAACATCAGCAGGCGCCATGTTAATAGAGTGGTGGACTGTGTTATTATAGCTGAACATGACATCATCCAGAATGTCTATGTACATTGCTGTCTGTTGTTCATAAAAGTACTTAAACAGTTTATTTTCTAATGTTCTATTGAATCGTTCACTGTAAGAAGCTTTGTGACGGCCATATGCTATCATGTGATTTATACCTCTGCTATGTACAAGTCTTTGAAATGAGGCTCCTGTATATTCTCCACCTTGATCAGTGCGTATAGTCTTACATTCCCTGCCTGACGTTTTAACAATATCTGTAAATGCTATCGTAACATCTGTTGATTTTTTAAACTTAAGGGGCCGCGCCCATGCATAACGTGAGAAAAGATCTATACATATTAAGATATATTTGTATCCTCTATTATATTTGGCTAATTCGTCCATCTGTATGATATCACTATCCCATTGGTCATCAATATGTTCAACTATTATATGTTCAGTATTAAATATTTTTGTAGGCGTACTATGTATGTTATGAGTTGTCTGCTCTTTCAACCATTTGCCAACGACTGATAACGTGATACCTTTAGGCTTGATTTGTCTCTTCTTTACTTCGTTCCACAACTTTCGTACACCTGAATAACTACCAGGTTGACCTATTGTGTAATAGATACCACTCAAAAACTGATCTATCTCAAACGATTTGTGAGCCATAATGATAACTACGAAGGCTATTACGAATAAAGACTGCTTGCTATCTGCTTAATACATAATATAACAATCGCTCTGTCAACTACATGCGATGTCTATGGTATACTCATTCTCAACTGATATATCAATATAATACAGCTATATACATAACAACGAGGTAGTGTGCGACTGGTGCTCATTTATTGAAATTAGTGTTGGTACATAAATATAAGTGGCTGTGTTGTCCTGCTATACGATTTGTTGTATGTTCTGCGATTTGTTGTACGTACTGCAATACCATCTTCTGAAACACGATGTCATACTATTTAGTAAATCAGTAGAATAAGAACATAATAATAGCATATTAATCCTATAACTATACTAACCTTACATGACGAGTCATATCCTAGCATCCTGTACGTTATCGATGATTGTGACGGGTAACTTCAACATTAACAATGGTTCTTTGTGCAGGATCATATTTATCAATATCAAGGTTATCATGATAGTTCTTCAAACATGTAATAAGATCTGTAAAGGAGTCGTCACTCCTTACCACTTCTATGTAATGTTCTTCGGCACACATTAAACAGGGCACAATGTTAAAGGCAACCCACGTTAGGTTGTATGTCTCTGATGGTACGCGTTTGCAGTCTCCTAAGGCATAAAATTTAACAATCCATTCTGTGCATTGCTCCATACATTTAGATGGTACACCAGATAGATAATAATCACTTATACATTCATTTAAAGAAGAAAAAACATTCTCTGAGCTGTACAACAGTGTCAAACACTTAGGATCCTCACAATCAGGATATGAAAAAACGCACCAACTTATTGTGTATGCCATGCTAACTCCAGCTGTGCATATATATATATATATATATATATATAACACTAGTTATACAGTTCTCATACAATTAGAATGTAGCACAGTCTGTTGTTGATTGTGGGAATGTTATGTCTAGAACATAAATGGTTCCTTAATACTGAGCCTCAGCACATGTTCGAATGCATAAGTTAATGTATTTGTAGTAATCAAGCTATAGCCCCAGGGGTTCACCCATAACCACTAGCTCCGCCTGTCGTTGACTGCGCGAAGTGTAAATTAGTACAATAAGTGTCTGACAGCTCATTAATCAACAGGATAATTCTACTCTTGGTAAACATATCATGTCGTCTAAATTCATAGCTTGTAGCTCCTGGCGTTCAACCTGCTCATCCCTCACGCGGAGCACGTCGTTTAGGCCTTCGGGCCCCCCTTTCGAGGTACGTCGTCCATACATATCGTCGTAGGTACCACTAGCACCGCCTGTCGTAGGCCGCCAGAAGCTACCGTTTTATCGTAGCCCTATAACTACTGCTGAATACCAGTTGGTGTGCAGTCATGCAACTTGCTAAGTGAACAATTTCGCATTGTCCAGTCGTTGAGTTTTGCTACGTCTAAAACCTATCCTGAAAGTCTGTTCAATATATTCTAAGAAAATGATGTCACACTGAAAAGCTTCATGATCAAGATCGTAGCTTTGCAATGATAGAATAACTAACCCCATAGCCATTCAGACAAACAAGTTATTATCATACGTCAGCTTCCTTATCTAAAAATTGTTGTCAGATTCAAACGATGTCACGTATTATGACTTAACGTAAAACAAGTGACAGTGGTAAAATTATTATCTGCACACCCATTAAATGAGTGGGATTTTGGTGTAAACATCATTTTCGATAATTATATATTATAAAATTATATAATGGTTACATGGCCAAATGTACCACGTGCGTTTTCCATGAGAAGGATAAATGTAAGAAATGTATCTAATATATGATAAATATGGTGCTGCGTGTACTTTTTAGATTCGGATTTAAGTAGCCAGCTATAGCCAGACAGTTCTGTTCAGTGGCAGGTAGCATTGTATAGCAGAAGTTGTCTAGCTTTGCTAAGGTTTAATTTGACAGGTCATTTTTAATTAAACTAACTTTATCTCACAATAACATCCCCCCATTCAGCTGTTATGCATGCATTAACAAGCAGTGCTGCTCCCAGAGGATCTGTTTTGCAGTTACTGTCAAATGTGCAGGATTGTTTTATTAGACAAAATACATTGCGAATAATTGATCACTTGCATCTTTGGGAGTAAATCCAATACATATTCATAATAACTAAATGTAATTCCCCCAAACAAATTTTTTTTTTAGCCACGTAAGTGAAATGACCATTATTGCCACTGTCCTCTCTGCGCTGAGGCATAGGCTTAGGTTGCAGGGCCAGATGTATTTCATCAATATCCAAAGCCACCTTATTCTGTCTGTCTTCCTGCCTTGTCTGTATAAATGCTTTCTCCCTCACTTCTCTCCAGTCTGCCTTGCTGCTTACACTAATCAGTCATTTTTTGCAATGGAGTATAACGGCTGGAATCTCCATGCCAGCCTAGCAAGTGGATTATTCCCGGACATGCAATGTCTTGAGCAGGCGAAATAGTCGAATGAACTCCTTTGTTTGAATTGTGGTTCAAATCTTTATCATTTTGGTCGGGCGCAACCTCCAAAATGCTGGGAGGATCGTTTTATACGTCCTTTGGGTGCAGAAATACAAGGCGTAAAGCAGGTAAATCATTCCATACTAAAGCACAGTGATATGCTATTGGTTTTTTATACCATATTTGGTAGTGTTGTATGTATAGTGGCTTTACTAATTTTGACTTGTCAACAAATTATCCTGATTTAATTTTAGCATTCCTTTGCCTGTTTTACTTAAAAGATCACTCTACAAACTTTCATAGTCATTGCATAGCGTATTGCCCTTCCATTGAGTTTTTCAAGTTTCTTGTCTTGTCCCGCCATGAAAGTACTATGTACAATTGTGCAATATAAAAAATGTTGATGACATAAAACATTCATATATCCTAAGTTTGCTGGTATAGTCGTAATAACATGTATTTTTTGTGCAGGAATGACAGACACAAAATTAGGGTTAAATTTTTAATATATTAAATGGTTATGGAATTGTGGATTTATACAGCCAAATAAATAGACGATTATACAATAACTAGAACATGTGAAAAGTGACAGAAATAAGTTAAAGTTATATATAGATATGTACATAAAAATCTAGACTATGGGAGACAAGAAGGAAGAAAATCAGTTAGCAAGCACACAAACAGTGATGGGAGAGGGTGGCGGGGTTGAAGAAACTCTGTTTTGAGATCTGAAGAAATCAAAGATGCTGCTGCTGTGGTCATAAGACACTAACGCAGGGTTGACCTATTTTTAACGGTTGAATGATTCTGTCGTCCCGCACAAAAATGCGTCACGCTCCACTGAGACGCTGTTATTTTGTGCAGGAACGTCAGACACAAAATTTTGGTTAAATTTTTAATATATTAAATGGGTATGGAATTGTTGATTTATACAGCCAAATAAATAGAAGATTATACAATAACTAGAACATGTGAAAGTGACAGAAATAAGTTAAAGTAATATATAGATATGTACATAAAAATCTAGACTATGGGAGACAAGAAGGAAGAAAATCCCAAAGTCCCGAAGGCTTACAGTCAGAGGGACTGTCTCCCATAGTAGAAAAAAAGAAGGACAATCAACAACAGTTAGCTTGTGCATTCTTGTAGACAGATGAAAAGAAGCAGTGAGCAGTAGTAGTTACATTGCAAGAATAGTCTGATGTCGATGGCTGAGAGAAGCTATATATCTGGAGTAATGACGATGCTGAGGCAGTCTTTACTGACCATCATGTAGAAGGAGGAAAGACGATATGTAGATGGATGTAAGAAACTATCAGAAGAAGTAGTCACTGAGGCAGTTTGCACTGACCCTCGTGTAGCTGACCTGTAGATCCAACCTCGTTAGTTTACCTGCAACAAAATAAACTAAAAGCATAACCTGGCCTTGATATACGTGGATAATGCAATTATTATCTAGTGGACGGTTATTTGAAAACGATATATAGATTTAAACAACATTAAAAATACTCTACAAATAGCTCTCTCAATCAAACATATTCCAGCTGCATGCCTCTGGTTGTTTCTTGCATGGATGAGAAAGAATGAACCTCTTGCAGATTGATGAATATAACAGCAGTGAAGTAACAGGCATGTTGTGAGGCAGTTTGCACCGACCCTCACATAGACAGATGGATGGAACCTCTTGTAGATGGAAGGTTATAGTGACATTGGGAGGCAGTCTTGTTGTGAGGCAATTTGTCCAGACCCTCACATAGAGAGATGAATGTAACCTCCTGTAGATGGACTGATGCAACAGCATTAAAGAACCAAGCTTATTGTGAGGCAATTTGCACTGACCCTCACACAGACGGATGAATGTAAGCTCTTTT
This sequence comes from Alitta virens, assembly GCA_932294295.1. NCBI lineage: Eukaryota > Metazoa > Annelida > Polychaeta > Phyllodocida > Nereididae > Alitta > Alitta virens. The sequence goes on from OW028575.1 coordinate 22,292,447, forward strand.
AGATAGGAGGATGTAACTGCATTGGGAAGGCAATTTTTCCTTGACTCTCAATTAGAAAGATGTAGAAGAATGGATTTCATAGTTTGAAGGATGTAACAACATTGAAGAAACAGGGTTGTTGTGATGTGGTTGACGTAACAGGCTTGTTGTGAGGCAGTTTGCACTGACCCTCACTGGACGGATGGATGTAACCTGTTGTAGATGGACGTATGTAACTGCCTTGAAGATGCAGACTTGTTATGAGGCAATATGCACTGACCCTCACCTATACGCTCTTGAAGATGGATGATTTTAGCAGCATTTGAAGTAACAGGCTTATTGTGAGGTAGTTTGCACTAACCCTTACATAGACAGATGGATGTAACCCATGGTAGATAAACGTATTTAACTGCATTGAAGAGGCAGACTTGTTGTGAGGCAATTTGCACTGACCCTCACATAGACAGATGAATGTACGCTCTTGAAGATGGATGATTATAGCAGCATTGAAGTAAAAGACTTGTTGTGAGGCAGTTTCCACTGACCCTCACAGAGACAGAAGAATGTTCGCTCTTTAAGATGGATGATTATAGCAGCATTGAAGTAACAGGCTTGTTGTGAGGCTGTTTGCACTAACCCTTACATAGACGGATGGATGTAACCTGTTGTAGATGGACGTATGTAACTGCATTGAAGAGGCAGACTTGTTATGAGGCAATTTGCACTGACCCTCACAGAGACAGATGAATGTACGCTCTTGAAGATGGATGGTTATAGCAGCATTTGAAGTAACAGGGTTGTTGTGAGGCAGTTTGCACTGACCCTTACATAGACAGATGGATGTAACCCATGCTAGATAAACGTATTTAACTGCATTGAAGAGAAAGACTTGTTGTGAGGCAGTTTGCACTGACCCTCACATAGAAAGATGGATCGAACCTCTTGTAGATGGAAGGTTTCAGTGACATTGGGAGGCAGTCTTGTTACTAGGCGATTTGCACTAATATATAATATAATAAATTTAATGTTGAGAGTACAGGCAAATAAATATTATCAGTCACAGTTGTCAATGAGACAAGTGAAATAAAACTAAATAAATATAATAAAGCATACGATTGTAACAGGTGTATTTAATGTTGTAAATTGGCACAGCAGACAGGAAAGTATGGAGAGAAAAACCCAACATGAAAATGTAATCACAACAAGATGTTGTGATAAAAAACAAATCGCGATACAGCAACAAATTAAAGTTGCGATGCAGCGATGCGGAAAAGCGAGCGAGCAATTGCAATGCAGCAATGTACTTAGACATTTGCGATGCAGCAATGTATGGAAGGAGTCTACTGAGTAATATTAGACAAAATCGAGATTCTCTTTCCTAATAAGTGACAAATCGACACTAAAGCTCTTAAATAGTGACAGACATAAGTTGAATATATTGTTAAATAGTGATAGTATATATATATATTTTTTTGTAAAATCGACAAGGGACATTGCTTTCTAATTTTGAGTCCCATGTAGACCCCTTTATGAAAGCATTTGCGATGCAGCTATGAAAGAAGATTGCGATGCACCAATGTATGGAGGCATTTGGAATGCAGCAATGAATAATGATTGCCAAAGAAGGAATGAGAATAATAATGCACAGAGGTTGCGATTGAGCAACAGAAATGTGGGTTGAGAATGAAAATAGAGGCAGGAATAAAGTGGGAAAGTTTTGTAATAGTAATATAAATGTGGCAATTGTATTGAATTAGAGTATAAAGGAATCAGTATAATCAGTGAATGAGTAGTTATATTGCATAATTCATAATAATGAGACAAAACATGAAGTGAAAATCATAGGTAGAAATAATGTAACATACAGCAAACAGATTGGCAATGAGTTGAACTAATATTTCCAACAACAACAAAAATAATGTAGGTTGATAAAATGTAACAAATATGTCAAAGAAATATAAGAAATGAGTTACGATTTGACTTGCGTTTACATTTTCGACTGTATCTTAAGAACGGATAAGAATAGTGTAAAACAGATGATGCAAAAATGTGGCTGAGAAAATTACGCTTCTTATGATAGGTTGGCCATTGCAGTAGGATATTTGTAGGCTGTGAAAACGGCGATTGTTTACGTTGTATTTTTACCGCAAATAGACTTGCGTTTACATTTTCGACTGTATCTTAAGAACGGATAAGACGCTGTTAATGTATTTACAAAACAAAACCTTTGAGTCCTGCTTTTGCCCCCCCCCCCCCCCCCCAATAGATGCTGGGCCCCCGTAGAAGCCGGGCTGGATTCGCCAGTCTATATATCTATCTATCTATCTATCTATCTATGCTGCTATGGTGAAGTAATGTAAGAAAGAATCAATGATACAGAAGTAAAATATAATTAATATTGTGCCACATGCGATTTCCGTGCGTTTGGATAAACGCTTTGAAAACGTGTGCCACATGCGTTTTCCATGCGTTTATCCTTCTCATAGAAAACGCACGTGGCACATTTGGCCATGTACTGCAGTGTTAACATTAAATGTGTAAATGGAATGCAATGATGTAACACGCAATTAATTTCGTAATGTTGAAAATTGCTGAATGTCAGAAATAGCCAACCACAGAGGAATTGGCCGAGGAATTCCAGTAATGTAATTAATGTAATGGGTTTTTCTTTACGTCAAGATTAATGCAATTTCAAAATTAACTGCCCAGGCGTTGACAATTTGAAAAAAAAAATAAATAAATAATTAACTAAACTATTACTTCAGGCTACTTGGCATATATGTGGTTATCATTGTTGGTACTGTACAATACTTAAGTTACTGTACTTGGGACAAGTAAAAAAAAAAGGAAAAACTGAGAAGTTAGCCAAGAAAGACTTCAAAATTATCAATGATTGACAAAAATTTTAATTTAACTTAATTATATGTGACATTTACCAGTGGAATTTTGACATAGTACTCTCTCAAAAATATGTTTGCCATACAAACCACATACGTGAGACTATAGGAAAACCACACGAGTCCCTGATCTTTTTGACAGATCAGACGAGGTGGGTGCGTAGCTATGTACATTTAAAAATTGGATGAAAAGTTACAAAGTTATTGAAGAAAACGTACACAAAGCCTGTCTATATTTCGAATGGGAGCAAAGACTGAATGACCAGCGTCATGCGTCAGTGTCAGACTGTAGGCTGAATGCAATTTCTGCCGAAAGATGATGCTTGTCCGGTGCGTAGCACCAGTCTTTCTGGTGTCATTTACGAAAATGCAGCTGGTAGAATTCTCGTCTTAAACTGTGAAATTTGGTCACGTTAATATAGTTTAGGGGAAGAGAAAACATCTGCACCAGTTTTCCAGTAAGTGGCTTCTTGCAATAAAGAAAATGTGCGTAGGAATCGCACTACTTTGTGTGCAGACGACGCGCATAGACATTTTCCTCCTCGATTCTGGGGGAGCAGCAAATCGGTTATGAGAAAAGCCGGTGCTTTGCACCGGATCGTAGCGCCGCCTTTCGGAAGAAAACGGGGTGAACGTCTTCGACTCTTCATGCATAACTCAGTCAATTTTAGTCAGATTTTCAAATTTAAATTAATTTTTCGCAAAAAAAAACCTGTTTGTTGTTATAGTATACAATATTTATCCACCTGTCAAATCAATTGTCGTAGCGCCAATATTTTTTCGGTCGTATGAGTTTTAGAAATGGCAACGTCTTGAGCTTCCTTATTTTGGCAATAAATTGACGTCATTCGGTGTGGTATGAAATGCAGACCACCCAGCCTGTATCACCCGGTATTTTCAAGTGATAAAGCTGCAATTTGGGTATAAAATCTAGTACCATCCAGGAAGTTTTGTACTTATGACCATGCAAGTGCACTGATAAGTTATTTTATATGGCACTCTATTCATCATGCTTAAGTGGAGGTATAAAAATTTGCCATGGCAACCATACCAAAAATTGTGGTTCTTACCACTAGATTACATTTTGTCATCAAATAGCGTGTTTTTCCCCTCATGACAGTGTGTTGCTTTATTACTCAACACGATTATCCACATGCACAAATTGAACAGATTTGTTTGCAAGAAATCTCAACCGTCTATATACCTATTGTATATCATCTTTATGTAAATGTTTTTTTTATTTGGTTTTGTTTCAACCACAAAAGATCATTGACTTCATCCGCACTAATCAGGTATTCATATCTTTTTTAATTGACTTTAATCATGGCACACGTCCCATTAATAGTTTCAAATGGCCATAATGTTGGCAGGAAGCTACATACTGATTTAGAATGTTAGTTTTTTACCTTTTCGTACATGATACAGAAATGTTCAATGAATAAATATAATTGCTCTTGAACACTTGTCCACTCATTTATGAACTCAAACACCTTTTGACCCATCACTGGTCCTATTCGTTACTTAACATCTGAGCCAGATACAACAATAGCCAGAGTCTTGTCATTGTTCCATCCAGATATTAGAGTAATTTGAAATCCACCAAAATGTGCAGCAAGTGGAAATATTACATTTCACAAACTTGCATGAGAGAGGTAAGTGAAAATGACAACCTATTGACATCAACTTTATAGCAGCTCTTAAGGAGTGCTCACACTGTCACGGATAAGACCTACGAGTGACCAAGGACATAAAAAATGGGCTATACGTGCTCACTCATGGCCCTGTTAATCACGTATAAATTCTTTCAATGAGGGTTCGAAGGACGTTTGTAGACCATGCGGTGAACGTCCGTAGAACACTTGGCGGACATCTGTAGACCACTTGGCAAATATTTGTAGACCGCTCGGCGGACGTCCGTCACAAGTATCTGAGGCATCTGTGAGGCATCTGAGGTACTCGATCGCTCGTATGAGTAGTTCAAGAATAAATGAGGATAGGGCTACTGGTGGGCTACGGATGGGTACAAAGGTCCCCCTGGGCATTTCCGGGCATTTCACGAGCGTTCTATGAGCTGTCCAAGACTGACCACAAGTGGATGGTGAGTATATGCAGATGGATAGCTTTCCCTGCATACCTGCAGAATTGCCAATAGACTTATGTATGAACAAGGATAAGCAAGAGCAACATTTTTTTTCATCCGCGCTCACTAGCCATGCCCATCCATGACAGTGGGAATGCCCTTTTAAACAACTTCATTGGCTTCCTGTTCACCAGAAGAGTATATTTCAACTGCTCGTTACAATATGTAAAAGCCTTCACTCGATCAACACGAACAGCAGTCAACAACACCAACGATCTGACAGTGCAATACACATTTCTCAGTGGCAGGCCCCTAGTCTCTGGAGTGCTTTTAAATTACTTGCTTCCTGTGCTCATGCTCCCAGCTAATCAGGCTAGCATGGTCGAATTAACGTCAATGGCAACCAATCTGACCCAATTGGTCACTCAAAACTAAACATAAACAAAAAACAAGAGCACATGGCCTAATTGCACATGGCCTGATTGCACATGGCCATAGCATGTGCAACACTCCCTCTCTTTGAATGAATAATTCAATGATGCAGTAAAGATAACAAAATCATTTGCAATGACACAGATACACAAAGTAAAAGCTCAATCTGAACATTCTAGCATCACTAGTTTCGTAATGGGCCTCACAAGATGAGTACACCTTGTCTTAACCTTGGCTGACCTTACAAGACTATCATCTCCCTGATATACCTCCACAACTAGACCCAATGGCCACAGTCCTCTAGGAGTATTGTCTCCTGAAATCAAAACAAGATCACCTACCTTGACATTTGACCTAGCATGATGCCATTTAGCTCTACCTTGCATTTGTGGGAGATATTCTTTTACCCAACGCCTCCAAAAGACATTTGCAAGGTGTTGCACCTGTCTCCATCTGTCTCCATCTTGCAACCAATCTGGGTCAAGCTGACCAAATTGGTCACTCAAAACACAATATAAACAAAAAACAAGCCTAATTGCACATGGCCTGATTGCACATGACCATAGCATGTGAAACATTATACATACTGAAGATTTAACTTAATGCAGTTACATTGGAGCAAATTTAGAGGGCTCTGGGTTACCAATTAATATTGTTTGATTGCCTTGACATTTTTACTCACCAAACCTACTAAAAAGAGAGCGTGCGTGCAATAAAGAATAAGAAAGATGAGATTTTCCGGTATAAATATTGGCCACCTGTTTGTGCGTTCCCAGATAACTTGGTTGCTTTACCGATGGGGAGCAGTTATAGGATTTTTGTGCTGACAGTTATCTATTTATCTATGATACCAAGTTGTTTTCTGCGGTTAAACCACTACTCATTCCAAGATGGCATTACACTTGAAACACTTTGAATCATGATTAAATTAACAAAGGAGACACAAAATGGCAAAAAAAAAACCAAAAAAAACAAGAACAACCACAGACAACACCCGAATGTACAACAAATAGGAAATGTGAACCTTTTACAAGAGGTTGCTGCAGTTAATCCATTATTATTATTATTGATATGTGACTTTCTGTGCCTGTCACTGACATTCAGATCACAGTCCAGATATATATAAATAAAAGCTTGACACCTCCTGACTCTACACTGCATGAGACCTCTGTGTCTAGACCTCCCGTGCCAGCTTTTGCTACTCCGTGTGATAAACAAGCTCACTGTTTACACCATCTTTCCGGCTTCTGCTCATACATCAGCATTAACCTTTGGCTAATCTGCCAGCAGGATTTTGCTACACTATTCAGGGGCTTTTCGTTACTAGAATACTAGATACTAAGGCAAGCATATCTCAGACTGTTCCCTGGAAGTATTTATCTGCATATTATAGCCAAATGCAAAGGTCATCATTGTCTTTGACGGGAACTGTTGATGAATGTAAGCAATCTGAAATGTGTTTCGTTGCATCAATGTTTGGCTATTGCTTTACAGCCAAATTCATTGACTTGGAAACAAATCTCAGAGACTTGGAGGCCATAAACTCCAGATGATGTCATGGGAACCCAGGACTCCCATTGGCTGAGGCAGTCCTTCAGCCAGTGGGATTGCCTTGGCCAATGGGAGTCCTGGATTCACATGACATCATCTGGAGTCTAAATTCCAAGTCTCTGAGATTTGTTGCAAAGTCAATGAATTAGGCTGTGATAAAGATCATTTATTCATGGACGTACTTAGTTATATTGTCGTTTGTACATACAAATGCTTGAAGATTACTGTTATTACTCTGTCTACACAGCACTACAAAAATATAAGACAACTTGAGGGTGTGGTTGGTGGTCTTATATTTTGGAAGGCAGTGTATTACTAGTGTATGTTTACCTCAAACAAAATACTGTACACCATCGCCAAGTCATTTCAAACAACTCATAAAGAGAGTGATTAAAATGGTTATTATACCGCATAATAGTTTTTTCTGATGTTGTTAAGTTTCAAGTTTCAAAAATCTTGATTGACATGTGGATAATTAACATACACAAATTCTTTACAATACCCTCCACCCAGCCCCAACTGGGCTTATATGTCATTGACTTAGCCAAAATAACATTAAAGTGGTGATGCCTTCATACAACAAAATTAAGAGGGATATAACCAATGAAAATGTTATAGTTATCTCCCTCCTTGGTGTAAAATCAACCTTTCTTGCATAATGAGGACAGTAAAACAACTCCTACTCAGGATATGACCATTACCTATCTTGCTCACCACTCTTCAAAAATAAAATACAACCTTGACCCTTCAATAATATAATAGAACATTGACTCTTCAAAAATATAATACAACTTTGACCACTGCTTACATGCTCAAGTGATTTGTATCACTAGATCTACAGTTGCTAACTTTTCAGTCAAAAACCCTGTACATGTTAGTTATTTTATCAATGCCAGTTAAGATATTCATTCTCTTAGTACTTTTTCAAATGTAAATTTCGTGCATAAATTTGTGCTATGTTATCTACATGGTTTTTGTAACTGGAATTCATGTAGACTGCAATTTGCTAACAAAATGTTACAGCAGTAATCTGAAACTAGAATCCACCCTGTTCCAAGGAACAGATAGAAATGATTCACTGTACTGTAGCGTAGTCATCTTTGTATATATAGAGAAGATGAGAAATAAAATACCTAACCCTAACCCTAACACTAACCCTAACCATACAATAGCTATATTAATTGAAAAAAAAAAAATTCAGTTATGTGAAAACGTTAAATGGAAAATTTATTTGGAGTAATTCTGGTCATGTGGTACCGTTTTTGGTGCCACCCCCATCAGAAAGTTACTATGGGAGGCGTTCTGCGACACTAGCATAAACGGGCTGTTATCACGGAGAGTACTGCAGCCAGGGGGCTGAAATTTTGCAGATCAGCAGTTTCAAGATATTTCTTGAACTGGCTAAAAGGGCAACTGTTTCAATTCAAGCAGCTTTGAGATATGGTGGCTCAAAGTTTAGCAGATTTGTGGGACTTAAAAAAAAAAAAAAAAAAGCTATATTTTAGGGTAATTTTGGGGGCTGGTTGTTGCTTGACGTCTGGGCTGGGTTACCTGGGTTGCCTGGGTTACCTGACTACCTACCTACCGAGATAAACCATAGACATCATCGTCATAGCTGCCTGTAGCTTCTTAAGCAAGTACTGATGGTAATTAACTATACATCAGTGGAAAGACCTTTCTATTGGCTTTCAGAATATTCATGTCTCATTTCTGTAAGTCGGTTAGGGCTAGACCTAGAGCGGATCGAAGGTAAACGCGTTGTTAAGCACTGTGACCTTGACCATTTGACCTTTTGACCTAATTTTTTTGCAGGAATCTTCTGATACACGTGCACTAACTGCAAAATGTATATGGGTCAAATCCAAGTAAACCTTCTTAGAGAACAAAATTACAACTTGAATTTTCAGCTCAATTTTCTTGGATTTTTTTAAACTCGGAAATTTCAGGGTCCGGCGATCATTTAACCCTCTACAGTGCCACGCTACATCTCATTTTAAAGAGGGGTAAATGAGCTTTCTACATATCTCTATGCCAGTTCTGTAGCTCAATTAGAACCGGAGCTAGAGCCCAAGGAAGTGCGGACACTGGTTTGGCTCAGCTAGATGACAATGCCAAAGTAGTGACACTATTTCTGCTCTGTGACCTTGACCGGTCGACCTGGAGACCTCATGTTGCTCAGATTGTGTGTAGGGTATTAGGGCAACATCATATCCAAAGATCAGCCAAATCCAAACATAAACTGGATTTGATTAATATACGGTAGTCCGATGTGGAGCTATAGTACTTACCCCATTCGGGAGTAATTACCCCATTTATGGGTGGTAACTATGCTGAGGTATCTGAGATGTCATGGAGATGTCACTAAACATCCTAGCAGACAGTCTTGAGGCACTTTTGTGCACGAAAGTTGTCAAAATTGCTAGTTTTTCACATTTGACCTTGAATTTTGACCTTTACTCGCATCGAGGTCAAATATCCCATAATACTCTAAAAGCCCTCTGTTACATCATGTCACGACACTTTGCTAGAAACTCATTGATCAAAATTAAGGGAGATACAGCCGTTTTAAATTCGTAACTTTGAGGCCAACTGTGACCTTGACCTTTGACCTGAGGTCATTCATATTGATGTGTTACGTTATAAAGCGGTAAAGTTTTTGGGGCAAATGGCAAAATCTTAAACACCCCATATCTCAGCAACCCTTAACCCGATCGCCACCACAAGTTCGGCTGCACTGGATTGGTCATAACACAACATAAATCTATGCTTGTCTGTTTCCCACCATATGCGGTTCTTGAGATTCCGGATCCCAATTGACTTTTAGGGGGGTGTGTGGATCACCCCTTTCCACTTGACTGAGCATCAAAATGACCTCTCAGATTGAAAGACCTCATAGCACAAGCAAACATACTACAATTTCAGAGCTGCATCTTTACCCGTTTTTGAGATATTTTAATAGAAAGTTTGTGAAAATCGACTTAAAATGACCTTTGAACTTGAAAAATAGGTCAAGGTCATTTTGATTCTACAGAATTGTAGTACTAACTAAGGTCCACCTACCCACCAAATTTCGTCCCGGTACGATCAAAATTTGGTGGCAAAGAATAATAATAATAATTTTAACAAAAACAATATGATTCACCATAGTGATGGTGAATCATAATGATACTTTTCTTCTGGCGTATCATGTATCTGCAATATTATTCAATAACTTTGCAAATCAATTATTATGATACATTATTATGATTGAAGTAAAGCCTCTGATGAGGCTATATAGATATTCTAGTATTAGTAGCAATGAACACAACTATCTCTCTCTCTATCTCATCTCTCATCTATTCTACTCATCTACAAAGATGACTACGCTACGGTATGGTGAATCATTTCTATCTGTTCCTTGGAACAAATGGAGTCTAGTTTACGCCTACATAAGTAACACGATACATGAAATTTAAGTAGGGTTTTTGTTGTTCATAAACAGACTACAATGGAACCTTGGCATGAAGGAACCCTCTCTATCAAAATCACAATAGATTTCAAGCAAGGCTGATCTTTCTGCTTGTTCAATCAAACTGACTACCAGTCCAAGTAACCCACCACAAATGACCATGTGACGTACCCAACTTAGGGATTGGTTAGAGCTTCTACAACAATATGAAATAACATAAATGCTTCCATAAATCTGTGTAAAATGTAGAAATGTAGTCAGTTTGATTGGATACTCTATAATAGTGAGTTTATTTGTAATATATTAGTTGATGCAATTAACATACATATTTTCTTGATTCTGAGCTGGGGATTTCTTTAGTTTAAATAGTCGTTTCCTCAGTAAATAGTTTATGCTTTGAACTAATATCCAAATTATTGGATACCTCCTAATAAAGCTAGGCGCCTCATGTTAAAGAGACCGACTTCTATATTAGAATTAGATATACATGAAATATATAATAATAGCTATTCTAAGACAATACATTTTACAAAGAACTATAAAAACAAACTTATGAAGGGCATGCTGAGGCTTTTAGCAAGCAGTAACCATGGTAACTAGCACGTCCTTATGAACGAATAATGAATGATGTGTGCTGATCATGGAAGTATTACAAAACGGTGAATAAAAAATAGAAGCCTCTCATACTAAGTTAGTACAAAACAGAAATAGAAAAATTGGAATAAGATTACAGTTTGGATGCCTGAATTTTCGTTTTAATACTTGATATTATTTTATGTTTAGTGAAGACGTTTTTTGCTGTTTTGGTGCACACTTGTACCACAGAAGATTTCATAGTTAAATCCAGAACTCCGATTGAATGTATTATTCAGATAAAACCATATACAATAAAAACAACAAGGGGTGAAAGGTTGTGTGCTACTCCCCTAAAATCAATTAATTATCAAATATTTCAGTTTACGTTTAAACTTTTTTTATGCTATTGCTATTTACAAAATTTTCGTCAAGGCTATTCTAGTGTTTTACAATTTTATTTGCCCAGAAACGTTTTCTAGCTTCAGTTCTGCTATAACAATGATAGAGGTGTTTATTATGACCTATACTATTGAATAATCTAATACTGTCCTTGGTATTAATACAAATCATATTATTACTATTTTTGGAGAATATAATACAGCAATGAGTCTGCCTAGATTCTAAGAGATTCTACGGTAACATTAGCAACCGTGTTTGGTATGCAAAATCAGGCAGGCCAGGCAACTTTCTACGTAAAAATGGTTACACAGGCAAACAGTGCAACATTTTTCTGTCTTTCAAAGTGCTTCTTCCACGTCACATTGTTAGTAGGTTCAAACAGTGAACTACTATTGAAATTAATCAGCCAACCTTGACTGTTTATAAAACATAGTAATCAACATCTCAGGATAATCCCTCGGTTGGTCAAAACTGTTGACTGATTAAGCAACTTATATAGATTTAGGACAGCTGTTTCACAAAAACAAAGCAATGCTCTATGTCATAAGAGCACTTTAATTAGTGCTTGCCCAACTCACTGTGTAACCACTAATATGCTAGGCACTCTAAGGGTCACCATACTTGACTTGAAGATTCCAAAATTGGTCTTACATATTATGTTGTGTACATATTTACATAAAAGTCCACAGAATGACCTTTAAAAGTATTAAATAATGTAATGTCTCTTCTTTACTAGATAATTAAACTTATTTGATTTTTGTTATTCCAGATTGGGCTGGATTTGTACACCAATATCATGTTCCTATTCTCAGATGTTTAGTTTTATCTGGATCATTTAGTCGCCTGGATTCACGTGATGTCCTCTCGATTTTAGCTTCCAAGTCTATGAGTGCTACTGTCATGGACTGCTGCTGTAATATAAAAGTCCATACATCTAGTTAGAAAAAGAACTCGTGACAAAACAAATTTTCCTTACAGCTCACATCTCGCTGATGGTGTACATCTGGTCTAGCTGATGTAAACTGTCATTAGCAAATGAGGTTCTTGCCTGGTTCATCCCATATCTGGTCTTCTTCAGCTATCTTTACATACTTCAACAGTCTCCTTTCAGTTTAGATATACTGTATATATATATATATATATATATATATATATATATATATATATAAGTTTGTCTTAACTGTACAATTTCATATTTTTGAGGTTTTAGATGTTTTAAAAGGTTTTAATATGCCTCTGTATTACTATTTTAAAGTGTGGTTTTTATAATGCTAATGGCAATAGATCATCTTGTATTCAATGAAGCTTGTCATTACAGACAAGGTTTAGCTAAAGTGACACACCTGCCCTCTAGTGATAGAAAACTCAGGTGACAGTGATTGACCTTTCAACCAGTCATAACTACCTTATGAGTCTTCATGGGCAAATAGGAGTGTGACTCATAAATGCAGTTTTTAGTGGAAGAAAACGAGAAAAATTTACATATCAATTCTACTAACTGTAAGTGTAAGTGCATGCCGTATGACCTTGGATAAACCAGACCAAGATATGATCACTCACCAATGGACCAAACTTGACCCTTATTTATCATACCCATAAATTGGGCCCGTATAGAAGCTCTCAGTTAGCAAATTTCTGACATCACTGATGCATTTCAAGGCATTTGATTGGACAGTCTTAACTTTTATGTAAAGAACTATGCATGTCAAAAACCAATCATTTACTTTGTTACATTGTTTTTTTGTATAAAGTTGTTAAAGTTAAAAGTAGGAGTGGTGCTCACTCAATCGTGGCACCCTTGCAGCCTCTCACTTAAGCTGAATAACTGAACCCACTGGCAGACCGGTTCAAGCACATGAGCCTTTCTCAACTCCCTAGGGATTACATAGCCCCTTACACAGTTCATGCAGGGGGCTAAGCACTCTACAATCGCCATTACTATCCATAGCCAGCTTTTACACCTGGTTGGAGTTGAGCAAAGAGTTGCAGAGGATCTGCTCAGTTCCTCCATGCCATGGCGGGGGCTCGAACCTACAATCTTATGGTTTGCAGGCGAGCACCTTTCCACTAGACTGCGGAATAACTGTTTATCTGTTTGGTTATAGTTATTCCTTTGAGATTTGTTTACTTATTTTGTAGGCATTTAATTGTTTCTCATGAAACTTGGGATCTGTGACAGCAAAATAATTAAAATAGGATTTAGCAGACAGGCCTTAAGTGATTTCATGTTCTGGCTTTGCTCGAAATTACTGAGATGATAATTATCTTACAATAGTTATCTTTGTCGTGAGTACCCATGTGGATATAAGGCACATTCAAACCGAAGCAATGATAGATCATGATATTGCCTGGAAATTCAATATCGTTTCCCATCATTGGTATTTTTAAAATACAAAGAAATGTGGAGATTGACATTTACCTAATTCAATTAAGGACCATGACAAGAAGGCCAGGGAGCATGCTTTAGAGAAAGAAAGAAAAATACATAAATAGAAAAATAGAAATATAAGCGGAGAAAGAAATGAAATGAAAGACTCAATAGAGGAAAAGAAAATGGAAAGAAATTAAATGAAATGTGAGAAGAAAGAGAAAGAACAGAATAGAATAGAATAGAATAGAATAGAATAGAATAGAATAGAATAGAATGGAAAAGAATATAACGTCATAACATCAAATGGAGTATGCCAGTGAATTAGGATGAAAACAAACTTAATGGCGTCGACGTCGGCATAGCCGGTTCATTGTAGTCCTGGGGTCGGCCCTAGTGTCGGCTCAGTGATGGCACTAATTGGCCCAATGTCAGCTCGACTTGAAATCCTGTCTCATAGAGTAACTCTATGCTGTGACCCTACAACAGGACAAAGACATTTTAATCCCTGACAGGATTTCAAGTCAAGCCGGACTAATCGGCTCAATGTCAGCTGGACTTGAAATCCTGTTGGGGAAAAATTTCTTTGTCCTGTTGTAGAGTCTCATCATAAGAGTTACTCTATGGTAATATCAAGTAGATGTTACCCTGTATAAATATATTTTATAAATAAATAAATAAATAAGTAGATTGCATAACACTCATTTCACCAAAGACCTACCATTGACGCATAATAACATTAGAACTTGGATAACTGGATAGTAAATAATTACAGACACAAAACTTGTTGCACCTAATAATTCAATTTAATTGCATCCACTGCACCTGTTGCTCTTATATCCACTGCACCTGTTCCTTTAAATAAACAAGATACTTATTGTTTTAGGTCTTTTGACTTGTTTTGACCATTAAAACATCTGTAAATGCATTTTCAGTGGACTTCACTGAAAAGCACAAGTAACATATTTGTATTAAAAATATTTCATTTTCATGGGTTGGCACCTATCATCTGACTCACTTCTCTCGTCGTGAGGGTGTATTAACCATTTACCCAAAATGCAACAGTTACAATTAACAAAATACAAAAAAAAAGTTTTGATAAATACAACACATAAAAACACAAAAAAAAATAACGAAATATATATATTAGAAAAAAACAAAATTATGAAATATAAATAAATGTAAAAAAATATATACAATCGGTTTATATACAGAAAGAAGGGAAGGGAAGATAAGCAAAGTGATATGGAATACTTCTTTTGTTTGCCAAAATGTAAGGGGTCTTTCTGCGGGAATTGTTGTGGGTGTAATACGTTTTTTGCAACTATATTAACTTGTGAGGCATCAGTGTAATTTATATGCCATTCGATATTAGTAAATTCATGGAGAAATTACCTGATATTAGAATTATAATACAAAGTATGATGTGGTCTGCTGAAGCCATACGTAACTAATGGCTTTTGTACTCTTTGCTTAATGGATCACGGAAGGTATTTTGAAACATCGTGCACAAAAGATGCATAAAAGACAACACATAACCAAGAACGAGGGCATATAGTGTATTTGGCAAATGCACACATGAAAAGGGTTTTTGTATAACTGGTTACTACAGTGGCAGTGGTTAACCTTCGCAGCCTTTGCTGCTTTGATCACATGATTGCAGTACTTGAACGGGGCTAATTGGTTCCTTAAGAACCTTAATGATCTTAAGGAGTGATCTTGTTACCTGCACAGTTCTTTTGTCTAAAGCTTTGAGTTGGCGACATCACCTACGTGATGACATTACTTGCAAATGATCGCGGGTTGCATTTGACTAGACTAACTTTTCTAGCAATGGCTAGTGCCAACAGTATGCATATATTTCACAAAATGACAAGCCTGCAGAGTCACCTGGTTTCATGATAGAAAAATTATGAATTTCAGTGTTCCATTAAAATCCCTAAATTAATTCAAATATATTCTTTAATTAATACGAAAAGATTTTGGTTTATAAGAAAAGTGTTTTTCGTTAAAAACAAAACCATTTCATATTAACCAAAATAATTTATCATTATCACGAAAATCATTATGGACGATCATTGCCTTTATAGATTTTATAGAAAGAAACCCAGATATCTAATCTAATGGGGAGAAAAAGTAGTACATAAAAAAAAAAGAATGATGTCACCACACCATTATTGCATGGATGACGTCAATGTAGATGACGTCATCAAAAAATACTTAGGCCTATCCAAAGAATATGTACCAAGAAGCACCACTCTCTATACTTCACATTGTAAATGCTGCGCCTCCTTTTCTAAGCATGCATTGCGCGCCGGAGTTCTATAACGCCCCTGGCGGATAATAAAATTCATTTAGATTTGCCAATTTCATGTGAACTACATATTAAAATGTCATTTCCACATTATTTCATTGTCAGCTCAAATTTACAACGTCAACAAAAGCTGGTCAATCTGGATGTATGATCGCTGTCCAATGACGTCATAATCGACTAGTACGATGTCACTCAATTGTACCGATTGTTCTCTGTTCGTGACGTAATCAGCTCGATTAACAATGCGCCTCCTGTTCCCTGTAGTCATAGCGCTTCCTACTTACGACAGTGCGTGTTCTTGGGTCTTCTTTGGTCTATCTGCTATGGTGTCAGTGACCTCTTGCAAATGACACACTCCCATGTAGCGACATGTCAGGTCAAGTATTTTATTGCCCTTTCTCCAAAATAATTATGAAGATATAACGATAAAAATTGATTACAATTAAATTCTCAGGGGCAGGGCCATTTTGCAGTTCAAATTATTTTAGCGAAACGAAAAATGGCAATTTGGAAAGATTCCCCAGCAGTGATCCTGGTGAAGGATGCATTTCATAATTTCACATGAAATCCATGCTATCATGTGAGCTCATGCTACACGTTGGCGTTAAGGCCTCCTAGAGCAAGTTATGAAAACGCAAGCGTCTGGAAATTACAGGAACTTAAGAGCCTGAGAGAGAAACACAAATTGCCGGAGGTGGAATGGGATTGTGGCTGACAGCGCTGGGCTTGGTAAACAAGCATTCTGAGCAGGTCTCCAGGGTCTGGTGAAGTGAGGAAACCAAACAGAACAACAGGCCAGCTCACCGGACAATATATCATGGGCTACAGAACTTATAGGGATTAATGTCCTACAGTTTGACCAATCCTGTCCAGCGAATGGACTGGAAAGGCATAGAATACAAATCACGTGAATTGCAGCAGATGGTGGCCTGGATGATCCTGGGTACGATTCTTGAGTGGGAAATATTGTCACACATACTAGGACTATTCATAAACTCTCAGCATTGAATCTATTGTAGAGCTTCTCTTAAGACTACATCAATAATACCAGCTCACAATTAAGACAACTTTTGTTATAATTAATTGCATATTCTTGTCATCAGCTGACCTCACTTTTGAGACTATATGATATTGGCAAGGTTCTACTGTACTTTGTTACCATGGTTACTTAGGACTTCTAAAGTTGCCTTAAACATACAGAACAAATGAAGGACACATTTCCATATTACGCACTATATACATTAAGCAAAGCACAGTGTATGTAGAGGATGGTCAGATGAAAGAGCTCTGTAACTGCTGTACATAGCTATCCTTATTTTTGCGACTCTGAAGAAACAGTACATTTAGCCAGGAATTTGAAAACCCGTGCTGCAGCAAATTATTCACAGGGTGAAAATACAGAAACAAGAGAAAGAAAAACAAGACAATTGAACAAATTACTTCCTGTATGCATGAAAAAATTACTGGTATTCTGTCAAATGATGGTGCCTACGGCAATATATGATCAATTTACCTATTATACATTTAATTGACTTGTTTATCACACGCTGTCAGACTTACGCGTTAAGTATATATAATTCAATGATATATTGTTCTGTGGCCATCTATCAATGATGTGGACATGTGAAACCTTAAATGACCGCCCCAAATGGCAATTCTATGAGATAATTCCTTCACAGATTTTTGCATGGGATGGTAATGTGGCTTTGGTTACACATATTGGCTTCTATAAGTGGTAAGGTATATACACTGGTCAGCACTCTTGTTTTAACAGCAGAACTGACAGGCATGTTTTTACAGCAGATTTCATGAACAGAAGAACTCACAGACCTAGAAACAAAACTCCAGAGGCAGTGAATCCAGGACTCCTATCAGTTCAGGCAGACCCTCTGGCCAGTTAGTCAGTGCAAAGGAAATTGCCATGTCTCAATGACCAGTCAGCCTGACCAAGGTCCAACCGATCTCAGTTAACTGATAATAAGGCGACGGTTTTTTGATCTTTCGTTTCTCGACACCGACGGCCAAACTTTTGCAGTGCCGCTTAATTAATAAATCAATGGATATGGTATATATATACAAGAAGACAAGAAAACCACCCAACGTAATTGTCTCCATCTTTGTTAATCTATTATAAGCATGATGATATTCATTATGGTAGACTGAAAATTGTGGGCGAGCAGTGGCTGAGTAAAAATCATCATGAAAATTCCTGTTTTTTACTTCTCAGAAACCCATATTCACCTTTATTCAGAAACAGACGTGACAGAACAATCTGTGAAAATGAAGAAAGTTCCAATTCCACACTCTAATAGGAAACGTCTGTCAATTTTGAATTCCACAGACAGTGGGCACAATAACGACAGAAAAAGAGAAATTCTGTGCAAAGGCATTTTTATAATTCAATAAACATTGCTGGGAAGCCACGTAATCATAAAGATATGAAAATATCATGCTGTGTCGTATAGTATAAACAAGAACCCGGGCAGCAGCAATAACCCCATCTCCTAGCCCTTGGCCAGGGGGGATATCCTTTGTGGCTGAATGGTTAGAGGTGTGGGCAAAGCTGCTCTTGAAATGGTGCATCGGCCGGGAGCCTCTGTGAGCTGCATGTGGGGTTCAAGGTAGGCAGTTCGAGCCCCGCTCACAGCAGGTATATAAATAGGTCTTGTGCGATGTTTGACTTGTGGTGTGCGTCAAAATCGCAAGAGGTCGTGGGGGATGTCGTATAGTATAAACAAGAACCCGGGCAGCAGCAATAACCCCATCTCCTAGCCCTTGGCCAGGGGGGATATCCTTTGTGGCTGAATGGTTAGAGGTGTGGGCAAAGCTGCTCTTGAAATGGTGCATCGGCCGGGAACCTCTGTGAGCTGCATGTGGGGTTCAAGGTAGGCAGTTCGAGCCCCGCTCACAGCAGGTATATAAATAGGTCTTGTGCGATGTTTGACTTGTGGTGTGCGTCAAAATCGCAAGAGGTCGTGGGGGATGTCGTATAGTATAAACAAGAACCCGGGCAGCAGCAATAACCCCATCTCCTAGCCCTTGAC
This sequence comes from Alitta virens, assembly GCA_932294295.1. Taxonomy (NCBI): domain Eukaryota; kingdom Metazoa; phylum Annelida; class Polychaeta; order Phyllodocida; family Nereididae; genus Alitta; species Alitta virens. The sequence goes on from OW028575.1 coordinate 22,311,535, forward strand.
CAGGAGGGATATCCTTTGTGGCTGAATGGTTAGAGGTGTGGGCAAAGCTGCTCTTGAAATGGTGCATCGGCCGGGAACCTCTGTGAGCTGCATGTGGGGTTCAAGGTAGGCAGTTCGAGCCCCGCTCACAGCAGGTATATAAATAGGTCTTGTGCGATGTTTGACTTGTGGTGTGCGTCAAAATCGCAAGAGGTCGTGGGGGATATCCTTTGTGGCTGAATGGTTAGAGGTGTGGGCAAAGCTGCTCTTGAAAGCTGGTGGTCTTTTGGCTTATATCCTGTAAAGAAAATTATTGATATGAATTATATATATATCATCTTTATTCATACTCTTGGCATACTAATACAATATGTACATGGTTTATACTATAATAATAAAAATGCAAGGATTAATTGAGACACATGTCCTCAATAATTGATATGACTTCATTAGAAGTAAAGTCTAACTGCCAGTCCATCCCTCACCATTGAAATTTCATGAACAGTGTGAGCTGCATGCAAATTAACAAGCGTCACATGCACATACGTTCTTTGTAACATCTTTGAATTCATTGAACAGCACTGAAAAATACAAAAGAAATTAGGAAAGTGTGACACATAATGTATTATATATTTATTTATTTATTTCAACATATTTTAACAGGGTAGTATGTGTCAGGCTACTATCTGTTTTACAACAGGGCCCTGTGTATGAAAATCAACACCAACTGTGAACATAACTATATCAAGGGTGGGGGGGGGGGCCTAACTCAGAGGTAGCGCTCTGGGCGTCCAACCGCTGGGTCCCAGGTTCAATTACCGGTCGAGCCTAAGTTGGATGGCTGTTTCATCCTTTGTCTCATTGCCATGGTCCCTGCCTGTCCTAATTAGCCCACCTGGTGCAGTATTACAGGAAGTAAAGCCCTAATCACCCACCCACCCACTGATTGTCTCAGTGTAATTTATTCAGTGTAATTTATTCATATTGACATAAATTTAGAATCACTACTAAGTTTAGGGGCTTTATGCACTGATTGCAATCTCTTCATTAGCCCACTTATTTGAGGACACAGAAGAAACTATTAGTTTTTGCTCTTCACTGTCAGGCTAAAGTTGGCAGATGGTGTACTAATTGTTTCCGCTCATTTGCTGCTTCGAGTGCAGTTATCCTACCATATCAAAATGTTTTTCTAACAAATGTTTTCCAGCAGCTGAAGAAAGTAACTAATAACAAATTATGCTAGAAACTTAAAATAATATTGGAAGGATATTGTTTGGCCCACATATCATTGTCTTAATTAATAGAAAGATGGTCAAAATATGTTTCTCCGCATCAATATAGATACAAGAACTCCTGAGTCACAAGCATCATATATTACTCAAGGTGGCCGTCTCATTATAACCTGTTGAGGGCGGGGGCCTTGCTCAGAGGTAGCGCTCTGCGCTTCCAACCGCTGGGTCCCGGGGTTCGATTCCCGGTCGAGCCTAAGTTGGATGGCTGTTTCCTCCTTCATCTCATTGCCATGGTCTCTGCCTGTCCTAATTACCTTAAACTATGGTCACTGTAGAAATACAGGACGTAAAGCTCTAATCATACACACACACACACGCACGCATGCGCGCACACACACACACACACACACAGTCTGCATAACAGAGCCTTGCAGTGCAATGACTTATAAATGTGTGCATAATTCTTTGCATATTTAAAGATGCTCTTTGTGTGAATGCATCTGTGTGCAGAGGTATTAATATGAAGATTTAGTGGTCAGCCAAATGAGGTTTAAATATCAGTTCCACAGGACGGTCTTGCTCAGGAATGTGTCAGCAGAATAACATGTCCTTGCAGATAGTCTTCCTTTTGAGCTTTGTCATCGTGTCTGACATATTATCACACTGCTATCGACTGGCACCTACATTTAGCTAAGAGGGCAACTGCCATCAAAGCAGAGATGCATTTGTGGGGTAATGGGTATTGGCCTTCTTATGTGACTCAGGCAAATGAGACATCTTAAAAAAAGTGTCACAGATACATGTTGCATGTTTGTTACTGGGTCTACCATGTCAAATGGTGGAAATTGAAAGCCCCTGAAAAATAAGCCGCTTTAAAGGAACTTGAACTGCAGGCTGCAGCTAAGAGGCACTTGGAATGATGATGCAGCAATTGGCAATTTAGGATTCTAAGCTTGTCTCCAGAGAAGCGAAAAGAACTTGACACATGACAGTCGACCAGCCCAAGGAATTTTCATGAGTAATTACCCGATTTATTGGGATTAACATAGCCTGACGTTTGGCGGATTGTACGGGCGCTGCGAGTTGCCTATTATAAAACAACATTTTTTATGGCACTGAGACAACCGATTATTTTATTTTATTCCATATTTTTATACATTTTTAACCATTATTCACATACTTATATTTAATGGCAGCCCACAACAATATTAAATTATCTCTCTTTTTCTGTTTTGAGCCACAGAAAAGGTTTTATTTTAGTGGAAAAGGTTGTTTACCTTTTAGGTACGCAATCCCAATTGCCTGTTACGCAAAATGCAAATGAAAAGTTGTTATTGTTAGAGTGTAATTGCCCTTTGTTCACTTAAGTACGAAGGTTTAATGATTTGTTTATACTTAGAAAAGACCTATTCCGCAGATCTGTTTTGTGTTAATTTCTGAGATACAATGATGTGCAGACACTGCTCCACAACAGAAAGCAAGTTCCTGAAAATGTATTCGTCCGAGAAGATTATCCTCCAGAAGTTGAAGAGCGTAGACAAATATTGAGGCCCATCTTTAACAAAGCCAAAAGAATGGAGAAATACAAGGGAAGGTGTTGTCTCACTGTTGATAAATTGGTTATAAATGGGAAAGCATTTACTGCTGGGCCAACCAACAACTTGGCAGAACTCCCAATTGAATTTAATCCACGCACGTCTGCTGAAAAGGCAAATAATGAAATACTAGCATTCTTTACGCAAGGATCACCTTTCAGTAACTTTCACGCTTCAGTCTTTGTGGAAGATGGAGTGAGGTATGTGTGTAATAAGCAGTATCTTCAAGCACGGAAAGCTGAGATATTTGATGATGATATTGCCCATGCCAAAATAATGAATAGCTTGAGTCCATATGAAATGAAGAAAATAGGCAGTCGAGTCAAAAATTTTGTGGGCCAAGAGAAGGGCTGCATGTCAAAATTCTCTCAGAACCACAATTTATTGCAAGCACTTCTCAGCACCGGAAACAGAACACTACCTGAGGCATCCCGAGATACTTGGTGGGGCGTAGGAGTGTTTCTTGACAGCCCCAACATAATGCACAAAGAATCTTGGACTGGACATAACTTACTGGGTAAAGTGCTGATGGCTGTTAGCGAAGAAATGAAATGAAAAGAGACAGTATGTTGCTGACTTTTACTCAGTCTTATGGACAAATGCCATGATTAATTTAAATTCTTTACATTCAATTGTGAATTTGAACTTTATAAGATTATATACAAAGACATTAGTAAACGATAACCACATTCTGGATACAGATAGTAACGCTAAAATGCAATGCAATGACCAGTATGATTGGTTTGTTCTCAATTTTGTTCATATGTTACTAAAGGGGGTTTCACACATAGCCGGATCAGACGCAGGAGCGTCCCGGAGGTCAACTCCGGAATACTCCCGCATACTCCGGGGAAAGGCGTATAGACATCTTGTTCATGTCCGGGAGTGTCCGGCATTGTCAGGCATGGTCCGGTAACACCGGGGGACCCTGGCAAAAAAAATAAAAACATGTTTAATTTTTCATGGCGGAGATCCCGGAATAGTTGAATCCGTGTTGGTCCGTGTAGATCCGTGTAGACTCCCAGTAGACTCCGTCGATCTCCGGGGACCTCCGTATTGACACCGAAAGACTTCGTGTGATCTCCGGCTAAGTCCGGCGTCAACCGGGCGTGAAAAGTACGCTCCGGAGAGCACAAGGAGCAACTCGGTTCCACACGAGTGAACTAGGACCAACACGGAGTCTAAACGGAGTGAACAGGGAAAGCGGGTTTACATGTCATTTGCTTGACCCGGTTAACTCCGTTAAGTACACGGTGTCACACGAGGTCAATGCGGACATACAGAAGTGAACTAGGTGTCAAGACGGAGTTAATTAAACTGAAACGGAGTGAGTACGGATGCCTGAGTATATATACAACCGCCGTCTTTGGAGAAGCCTCATTCCACCGCCCGCCGTTCATCGTTGATCATCGAATTAATTCATTTATCATCCACCATTTCTTCTGGATATTACCTTCTGGATTGCTGCTGCTGCTACTGCCGTTTCTTGAATTAACCACCATGCCACCTAGGAGAGGAAAGGGGAGGCCTGGCAAGAAGACTGTTGTGCAAGAGGAACCTGCACCACCTGCTGCTGTTGAAGAAGATGCAGCCAGTAATACCTCTTCAAGACCGCAAAGTCCGCAAGGCATGCCAGATTTACCTGGGCCAGTTGTACCTGCTGAACCTGCAGTACCTCCTACTGCAGCTCCACCCCCACCTGCAGCAAAAGCGAAGAGGCAGAAAAAGGAAGCCCTGAACCTGACAGATGACCAGGAACAAGATGTGGCCGACTGGTACCGTTCCCAGGAGATGTTGTATAACCGGCGGCTTGCTCAATACAAGCGGATAGACATCAAATCGCGAATGATAGACCAGAAGGCGAAGGAGCTGGGTTGTACTGCGCAGCAGCTGAAAACTTGGATTGACTCAATGCGCACTTCAGTTGGGAAGCTGACGGATCCAAGCAAGAAGCCTTCTGGTGGGGCCGCCAGAATCCTGACAGACCGGGACAGCTGGATCATGGAGAATTTCGGCTACCTCGAACGCCACATCAAGAGGGTTGATGCTGGGAAAAGAAAGAAAGGTGGGCAGCTTTCCCAGAGCTTATCAGCCAAAACTCCATCCAGCAGCAACAGACCTACCACTGAGGATGACACGTCTGAAGCTGAGGAGGTCATTGTGGATAGTTTCGGATGATGGTGGCAGGGATTCGGATTCCAACAGTTCCAAGGGTGGGCCTTACAAGGGCGACAGCAGCAGCAGCAGGAGGAAGATGGGTGCCCCTCCTCCAAGCAAGAAGACGTCCAGACGTCAGCCTCGTCATCATCATGACTGTGATGCATCCAGCCTTGCAGCTAGTGGAGATGGAATTGCTACACAAGCTGTCACTCAAGTAAGTATACTGCTTCAGTTGCCATGATAATCAAGATAATCGTATTGTAATGTTGCAGTTTAAAGTTCTAATTGTAATCTTGCAGTTTAAAGTTGTAATTGTAATCTTGCAGTTTAAAGTTGTAATTGTAATCTTGCAGTTTAAAGTTGTAATTGTAATCTTGCAGTTTAAAGTTGTAGCTTTTCCATAGTAGAAAGTGGTAGCTTTGTTTCTTGGCACTTCCAGTGTTCACTGTATGGTGATGTGTCTTTTCAGTACATTGTCAATAATGCACATGCTATTGCAGTTGCCATGTGACTTACTCTAATGTTGTGTTTTTTCCTATTTCCAGCTGATTGAAAAAGCCACCGATCTGCAGAGGGACATGCACAGCAAGTTGAGTCAGCCGACAAACTCAGGCAGCTTGTCCAAGAGGGTGTTCACGGACATGATCTACCACGAGGTGATGCAGATGGACACCGACACTTGGTGGGATTACCAGGCCCAAACCTTAAACAACCTGATGCAGTTTAAGCAGGCGTATCGTAGCAAGCGCCAGCAGCAACAGCAACAGCAGCAGCAACAGCAACTGCAACAGCAACAGCAGTATCATCAGTTTCTGCCTCCTGTCCCTCAGCAGCAGCAGCAGCAGTTCGTCCTCCCTGCTCCTGCTACTACAGCCAGTTCATCCGGTCCTCCTGTGCAGATGTTCCCTCATCATCAGCATTCTTCCAGCCCTGCTGCCCAGATGTTCACACAGCATTCTTCCAGCCCTGCTGCCCAGATGTTCGCACAGCATTCTTCCAGCCCTGCTGCCCAGATGTTCGCACAGCATTCATCCAGCCCTGCTGCCCGGATGTTCGCTACTCCGTCCGGCCCTTCGCCCCAGGCTCTCGTGTCGTCTGCCCCTTCTTCTTCGTCTGTGCCTGCACCGATCCCCCCTCCTGTGACATCTTCTACGATTATCAGTCAGGCCTGGTTGACTTCAGGTCCTTCTCACGGTCGTCCTTCCATGTCACCACAGGATTGCAGCACGCCTCAGGATGTTTCGCTCACCAGCTACTTGTTGAACACTAGTGTGGGGGGAATGGTTGGTGGTGATGACCATAACTCCTCCTTTTCGGTGCCCACGCCTCCAACTACCACAACCGAGTAATGTTGAGCTGAAAATGAACAATGAACTTTAATGAAATGAACAATGAACTGTTATTACTTATGTTTTCATGTGAACTGTATACCAATGAAGTTTAATGTAATGAACAATGTAAACTGTATTACATGACAATAATTAAATGATGTGTATTTTTTGCACTTGTGTGCTGCAGAAGTCTGAAGTTTGCTATTAATTAAATGTTGAAACTTACATCATTCGTGTTGTTTTCAAATCTTGTCTTGCTGCCATGGTACACTCCCAGCTGCTGAGTTCACGTAGCTGACCAAGTATTGCCGCATTTCCTTGGCTGCTCTGTTGGTGTTGCCTCTGAACACATGTCCCATGTCTGGTAGATTGGCAGCATTCTCCCTCCATGCACCTGGGATGATCTCATGGATGTCGGCATTTTCCTGGTCCACAGCATTCACTTGAGCAGTTGGATACCTCACCCTCAGTAGGTTGTGCAACACACAGCAAGCAAGAGTTATGGTACACACTCTGTCAGGACTTTGAGGCATTGTTGTGAGGAGACACCTGAACCTGGCAGCCAAAAGTCCAAATGCATTCTCTACCACCCGTCTAGCTCTAGAAAGTCTGTAGTTGAAGATTCTGTCTTCCATGCTCATGTTCCTGTGAGGCAGAGGCTTCATCATCCAAGTCTGCAGTCCAAAGGCATCATCCCCAACTATGAAGTAAGGCACTGGTTGGTCACCATTAGGCAGGTTATCTGGTTCAGGTAATCCAATGTTCCCACTTTCTAGCGCTTCCTTCAATTCTGTCTGACTAAACACTCCAGCATCTGAGCCTGATCCACTGGCACCAATGTCAACGTAGAGGAACTTGTATTCAGCATCAACTACAGCCAGTAGGACAATAGAGAAAAATCCCTTGTAGTTGTAGAACAGGGATCCAGACTTGGCAGGACATCTGATGGCAACGTGCTTCCCATCAATGGCGCCGACACAGTGGGGGAAGTTCCATCTGTTGTAGAATCCATTGGCAACTTCTTTCCAGGCTTCTGGGGTTACAGGACACTGCATGACTTCTGCTGAGTACTCGTCTATGATGGCCTGGCAGACTTCGATGACAAGGATAGAAATGGTATTGAAGGCTACCCTAAATCCATACTGCAGAGACTTGTAGCTGTTGCCCGTACCCAGGTAGCGCAAGGTAATAGCCAGTTTCAATCCAGGTTCAAGGGCCCTCCTCCAAAAGGTATCCTGCTTTGTAATCCTAGGTCCCACTCTGGCAAGAACTTCATGGAATAAGTCAGGCTCCATCCTCATGAAATTCTTGAAGCCACCCACATCTTCTGCAGTCAATTCAGCCATCAGTTTTTCATACTGCCCATAAAGAGGTCTTCTTAGCAGCCAAGGTCGCACCCACATTTGCCTTCTTCTTCTTCGTCTTGGTGCAGCAGCAGCATTTTCTAATAGGTCATCTTCATCAGTTGATGTTGTGGCCCTCACTGCATCATCTTGCAGTTTGTGTTCTTCTTGCAGAATTATATCATTAGCAGCAGTCAATAGCTGGACTTGCATGTCCATGCACTTCAAATCCAATTCCACCCTGTCGTAGTGTGATAAAGACATATCCAATTTTTCTGTAGTAGCAGCAACAACTTTGCAGTATGGTAGTCCGAAGTGGAATGATGGACAGTGGAACGCAGGCAGTTTAAATACCAATTTCAGAGCGATCCGGGTGAAAACCGCTTAACTCCGCAGGGATATCGTAGTAAGATCGTGTAAAGATCGGGTATATCCGTGAAGGCCCCGTGTAACATCCGGTTCACTCCGCCCGCCTCCGGCACAGTCGTGTTACCTCCGGCTACAACCGTGGCTCATTCCTTGTTTAACCGTGCTCCTCCGTACATATCCTTGTAGCACCCGTACACATCCGTGTCATGACCGTGTTGCTCCTTGTTGCCTCCGTCTTGCCTTCGTGTCCACACCGCCCAATTATTTCGTTTGTTTACATTTCTAACTTTTTCGCCCGGACCGCCCCGGATTTAACGAAATTTCATTCCGGGACGCTCCTGCGTCTGATCCGGCTATGTGTGAAACCCCCTTAAATCAGCTGATAAACTGTTGTCTTGAATGCCATAATTCCAGTGTTTTGTTTAGAATTATTGATGTCTTGTTACAAGTTGACATTAATCCTACACATAAGTTAACTAGTGTCAACTTGATAAGTATTGATAATTGTTGTTTACACATAGACAATTTATCATTGTATTTTCAATGCCAAAGAGGAACTTGAAGTCTCACTGAATAATTGCTGGAGTTGGATTCAGTCCAGTAAATGGAAGCAAGTTAAGATTGCAAAACTACAAATAATTTTTACATTTAAAATTAAGATTGAACTTGCAATGTATAGTCGAATATGTGAGAATTAAATTGCCACCAAATGCTTGTGTTCTTTACAATTATAATAGGAAGATACGCGTAGTTAACGTTTGTAATCCACAAATTGAGAAACGATAACAGCAATTTAAAATTTGTATTGAATTCTCAGCTAAGATTGGTGACCACTTTGCAATGGTTATATATTGTCATGGTGACTATTTGTTTTGGTGTATTAACAAACTAACAGAATTGGTGACAAAATTTCAATTATTATTTTAGTATATACAAAGTTACAATCATGTTCATTCATTTTAGAAGATGTGTATGACTTATCTGGTAGAATTAGGAACCCCGAATTACAAGCATTAGCCTTGTCCATCAGGTTGATGTTTACTACTATTATTTATTTTTATATATATATATATTTTTTTATGATTCTTTTTTTTTTCAATGATTTTACATATTTTCTTTTCATTCATACTGATGAGGTCACACTAGTATTAATGGCAGACAGTTTGCTGAATCTTGTTGAACTGATGATGTTTTCATCTCAGATTGCAATTACCTTGACATAGCAGATGATGAGATTATTGAAACTGACACTAGTAGCTCATTAAAAATAGCCCACCTTAATATCCACAGTATCCTAAATAAGTATCACGATTTAATTGAATTGCTAAATGCACTGAAAGACAAAAATGTACTTCCAGACATAGTTTTATTGTGCGAAACCTTCCTGACAGATCAAAATGCATCAAGATTTCTTTTGAAAACTTTGATTTGGTGTCAGAATATAGAAAACATAAAAAGCAAGGTGGTGTTTCTATTATGATTAAATCAAACATAAAATACATGGAAAGACCAGATCTCTGTATATTTGACAAGGGAAAATTTGAATCAATATTTATTGAAATACCTAGAAGAGGAAAATGCAGTATTATTGCAGGGGAGGTCTATAGAGTACCAGGGACAAGTGAAAAAGATTTTATTGAAAAGTATGAAAGTATTATTAAGAAAATCAGGACAGAACATAAGAAAATTATCATAGGAACGGACCAAAACTTAGATTATTTAAAAATACCCACCCATCAACGCACTATGGAGTTTTTTTTGTCTGAATCTATCGAATAACCTAATTGCAACAATATATAAACCAACTAGAATAACATACAACAGTGCAACTCTTATTGATAATATTTATATTGACACGGAATTGTACAAAAATGTAAAATCATATATCGTTACTTCAGATATCTCTGATCATTATATGTGTGTAACATTGATAAATGAAGGTAATTATGTAGTAAATGATGCTCCTGTTATAAAAACTCGTAAAATCAACGAAGCAGTGCTCCGTAATATGAATGCCAGTTTGTTTAATCGAGATTGGAATGTTAGCAGATATGAGTGTGGATCAGAGTAGTGAATCATTGATGAGAGAAACAGCAACAGTATTAGACTTCTATGCACCAGAAAATATAAAAAAATTCAAAAATACAAAATACAAATCACAAGAGCCATAGTTTACAATAGGGCTAAAAAAGTCAAACCGCAAATGCATCAAAATGTATAAAAATGTAATTAGTAAACCAAGAGATAGTCCCGAATACGAAAGTTATAGAAAATATAGAAATTTGTGCAATATACTTAGAAGAAAAGCAAAATTCAACTATTATAAAAACTTGATTGAAGAGAATAAAAAAGATTAAAAAATATTATGGTCTACTTTGAATAAGTTAATTGGAAAAACTATTTATAAAAGAGATATTTCAGATGAAATTATATTAAACGGGATAAAGGAAACAAACAAAGAGTAGATATGTAATGCGTTTGCTAAGTTACACTAGTGAAGTAGGTGAAAAATTTGCACAAAGAATAGAGAAGAAAGGCAATTTGACTAATCAATTGGCTAATATGAGGAATAGAATAGAACAAAACTGTTTCTTTTTTCCAACTACTACAACTGAAATAGAAAAAAAATCATCAAATGTTTAAAGAATAAAAACAGCAAAAGATATGATAATATTTCCAATAAAATATTAAAAACAATTTACCCAGGCATCATGAGAGCCCTCTTAATAATTTTCAATAAATCTCTGAATGAAGGAAAATTTCCAGAAAACATGAAGTTAGCAACAATTAAGCCAATATATAAAGGAAAAAGTAAATATGAGTTAGTCAATTATAGACCTATTTCGCTTCTACCAGTAATTTCAAAAGTATTAGAAAAGATAGTTCATAAGAGAGTTGTACATAAAGTATTCTATGAGGGACAATATGAATATAGAACAAAAAGAAGCACAGTAGATGCAATATTACACCTGACAGGTAACATTCTAGAAAACATAAACAAGGGCCATTACATATTAGCAATTATTTTAGACATGTCAAAGGCATTTGACGGTATTAATCATAACACTTTGTTTCAGAAATTAGAATATTATGGCTTAAGGGGCAATGTTTTATCGTGGTTCCAAGTTATTTGAAAGATCGTCAAATCAGAGTAAAATATAAAGATAAACTGTCTGATTAATATCTAATTAAGTATGGAACCCCACAAGGCTCCGTATTAGGTCCTTTGATGTATATAATTTTAGCGATTGATTTGACAAAAAGTTTGAAATTTTGCAGTGGTGTAACTTTTGCAGATGACACAACAATATATGCTTCTGGAAATAATTTAAGATTTTTGTACAAAAAGGTTAATGAAGATTTAAGATCATTAAGTAGTTGGTTTAATGGTAATTCACTTAAATTGAATATAGAAAAGTCAAGATATATCATTTTTCGATCAAAAAGGAACCAAGTTAATTACAATGGAAAACTAGATCTAAATGGGCAAACAATACCCCAAGTCAAAAGTATTAAATTTTTAGGTATCATGTTGGACGAATTTTTAGAATGGACGCTACAAGTAAAACATATGTTAACTAAAGTTATTGAAGGAAATTATAGTTTAAATATGATAAAAAAACATTATACCTATTAGATCGAAATTACAAGTATATGTTGAAAAGCAAGGATTTACAAAGTATAAGGAAACAACAAAATAAATCAATCAGGTTAATATATAATGTCAAAAGAAGGACCAGGCTAGAACCATACTATAAAAAGGGTAAAATATTAAAATTTGATAATCTAGTTAAAAGCTCACTGTTGAATATATCCTATAAGTAAATAAGTGAAATATTACTATTACGAATTACAAACTTGTTTAGCCTAACAAACCATAACTACAACACAAGAAAAAGAAACAATTTAAGGACACCACATCATACAACAAACATATACAATAAAAGTTATCTGGGACAAGCACCAAGTCTACGGTTACATGCGAATATAACATTAAAAAGCAAAACTAGTGTCAAAGCCTTTAATAAAGCATTAAAAAAGCAACTTTGTAATTAGTATTAGTGTGGAATTATGCAATATATGTCAATTCATTTTTATTTTTATAGTTTTTTTTTATTATTATTATATATTATATATATTTTTTAATTATGTGTCACTATATCAATTTAATTTCAATATTGTTTAATTAGCGTCTTTTTCCTTTTATTTATAATGTAAGGGGTGTGCACAATTTTACAGCTTTTTAGTAAGCTAGTGCACATCCCCCACAGTATGATAATGTCATTTATTGTTTATGTAATGTACTAACCATATTGAAATACTACATACTGTGAACAAATAAAACATCAAACATCATCTAAATATACCATGCAATATAGCCTTGCAATATATGAAAATATTGCACGGCTCTCAGCCAATCAGAAGCCAAGATTTCTGCTAGCCATATAATATATATATATAATATATATATATAATATATAAGTCATTGAATACAAATCACTGGTGTCCTGCTCCAACATATGCATACACATGTAAAGATGTAGCATTAAATTCACTAGAACTTGAATTGCAGTGCTCGTTCTCATGTTTAACCTCTAGTATTGCACACAAAACTTTTCCATTGGTTTGGTTAATAGAGAAAAGGGGTGTGCTGATTCTATATTTGAATACGAAATTCTCCATCACGTCAAGATGACCTGGTTTTTCTCTCCATAACGTATACCTGATAATACATGTAATATTTACTAAATTTAATTGTACATTGAATTGTTAAATAAATTGAATCAGATTGAATGGAATAGATTTCAATGTCTTTTTTGGAATAAAGGTTTTCTTTCGCTGATAGATAGCTGAGCTTGTGGATGAAACTTGAAAAGGGTGGACTGGCTGAACAATGAATGAAGTCAAACTTGAATGATTTACTCTTCAATAGTGATGGTTTATCGCGATGCCGAAGTAGACCATTCAAAAATCTACAAGGATGCATAATGATCAGATTATTGAATAATTTGGCCATGATATGATCCTGTTACTCTAATAAATTCCATGGCCAAAGAGACCCCCTACTAATCTTCTAAGGGCTAAAATACTGATTACTTTGTGATGGACCAAGAAATACTTAAAGAGTTTAAAATAGCTATACAACATTTTGATCTGTGAGACATTTTCTACAGGATACACGTATTCCAAGTTACTGTGCCTGTAATGTCAACCTGGTTTCCTACACTAAAGTATACAGCAACTGCTGAGTCAATTAAACCACATGCCTTAACATAGGGTCATTCCATATGAACTCACCGAAAGCTCCCCAGGTCACCATCTCCAAAAAATTCGAAAAAATTACCATTTGTAGGACCATATAATTAATGGAAAAATCCAAAATTTCAGGTCTCCAGTGTCAATGGTTTAGAAGATACAGCAATTTGAAATTTTATTAATTTTTTGTGAAAAAGCCAAACCACATGAATTTTCAAGTTAAGACGTCCATATCTATCTTATTTTTCATAATGTAGGCATAAAAATGTTATATTGAACCCATGTATGCTGTTACATCAGGGCTATTGGTGATATTTTTCAAGCTGTAATACTCTGAAAAAGGCTGAAAATGGGAAATGTTGCAAAACGAGACTTCATATTTTGCAGGGCTGTGCAGAATCTATGAAAGAATAATAGCTCATATTTATTTTCTTGCTTCTTATGGTCCACCTGCACATATATGAATGGCAAAAACCACCTTATTTGCAAAAAGATGGAAGCCAGAATAGTTTTAAAAAGACAAATAATATACAATTGTGAAAAAAGCCCTTTATTCTAATGTAATTTTGACCCACAAGAGAGTTCACCATCACTTCCATATTTTTTTCCCAATATCACACACATCCAGTGGTCCTCTTGTTAAAATATCATTTTGGTGGTCAGATTCCTTCATATTTTTATGAATTTTTCAAAAATCGATCTTTATATTTAAAAGAAATAATGGTATTTTTGATTTCTTAATGTTTGCGTAAAGTATTGAACAGTTAAATTTATCTATTCATTTAATAAACATGCTTTAGAGTATATATGATGCTATATTGATTACATAATCATCAAATGTTACAAAAAAAATGTATTGGGAAAAAGCAAATGTGTGGTTAATGATGACCTAATCTTGCAAAGCTTGTCTATTCTTACATGTAGCTGACACAATTATGCAATACCACAATAACTTCCATATTTTTTACCAATATCACACACATCTAGGGGTCCTCTGGTTAAAATATCATTGTGGTGGTTAGATTCCTTCATATTTTTATGAATTATTCAAAACTTAAAAGTATGTGCGAGCGAAGAATGCATCAGCGAGTTATAATTCAAATAAAATAGCATAATCATTCATACACACTTGCAAAAAGAAATTATATTTTGACCAAAATAACATGTAACAGTAAGCCATTCTTATGGTTCTTGTGAGTTTTACAGTCGAGCAACTGCTTTTGTGATATAAACTTGTATAAGTGATTTTTCTTCCTTACCCAATTGGCTAAACAGAAGAAAACCAACTTTCCCTGTGTATGTTCTCTTATCATTTGCTTATGACTATTCAGTTTATGACCAACAGCACACTTTCCGAGATGATCCATTTTAGCAATTACCCAATTCACAAGTTTTGCTGCTTAAACTTTATGATCACTGACCAATCTGTGATTCTAGATGAAGATTATCAAGTCTCAACTGATTTATTGTGGTATTGCATTAATTGTGTCAGCTACATGAAAGATTAGATAAGCTTTGCAAAATTAGGTCATCATTAGCCTGCATTTGCTTTTCCCCAAATACCTTTTGTTTGTATCATTTGATGATTATGCAATCAATATAGCATCATATATACTCTAAAGCATGTTTATTAAATGAATAGATAAATTTAACTGTTCAAACTTTTACGCAAATATTAAGAAATCAAAAAAGACTTTTTTTTTTTTAAATCTAAAGATAGATTTTTTAAAAATTCATAAAAATATGAAGGAATCTGACCACCAAAATTATATTTTAACCAAAGGACCACTGGATGTGTGTGATATTGGAAAAAAAATATGAAAGTGATGGTGAACTCTCTTGTTGGTCAAAATTACATTAGAATAAAGGGCTTTTTTCACAATTGTATATTATTTGTCTTTTTAAAACTACTCTGGCTTCCATCGTTTTGCAAATAAGGTGGTTTTTGCCATTCATATATGTGCAGGTGGACCATAAGAAGCAAGAAAATAAATATGAGCTATTATTCTTTCATAGATTCTGCACAGCCCTGCAAAATATAAAGTCTCGTTTTGCAACATTTCCCATTTTCACCCTTTTTCAGAGCATTACAGCTTGAAAAATATCACCAATAGCCCTGATGTAACAGCATACATGGGTTCAATATAACATTTTTACCCTAGGTACAACATTTCATGCCTACATTATGAAAAATAAGAGAGATATGGACGTCTGAACTTGGAAACTCATGTCGTTTGGCTTTTTCGCAAAAAAATAATAAAATTTCAAATTGCTGTATCTTCTAAACCATTGACACCGGAGACCTGAAATTTTGGACTTTTCCATTAATTATATGGTCCTACAACTGGTATTTTTTGCAGAATTTTTTGAGATGGTGACCTGGGAAGTTTGTCTGAATTTCGGTGATTTCATATGGAATGACCCCATAACTGTCCCACGGGCAGCATTGACTGCATTAATGGTCTTGAAATATAATTTTAGGAAGCCAATATGTTATAGATCTTATTCATAAAAAATAAGTTACCTATATTAAGCCAATTCAGAATGAGACTTGACAAAATCCTTTTTTTCATAGGTGGCCAAAGTTACTCCGTGGCAGCCAAAGAAACGCCAGTTTACGGTATTGGTAATATAGCGATTGAAGTATTTTTGGTGTTTAATCTCCAATCACTTGTTAAAGGCCTTTATTCCTATCTTTTGTGGGTTAGACTTTGAAATACCTATGTTTGGAAATTGTTATCACTTAGCATTTAACATCATCAATAAACCTATATTTTGGTCTTCCTGTACCTCTGGCGCTACAAACTTACATTACACGGAGCATCAAATTCCTTTGGCAAAACGCTACCAACAGGCACACAGTCTCGGTCCAAGGTATTTGCCTTTCAGATTTGTATCTGCCTTGTACTCATTTATATGCCAAGTCGTAGAATGTCTCTGTATATGCTGCAGTGCAACATACATAGTGCACCTGCTTGCAGTAGGAAATAACAAGAAGGAAGTGACTATAGAATTCGTTGGATGTAGGCTCTAATTGCAATTAGAGGCATTTACGTAAACGTGCCAGTAACTTGGAATGCACTGGGAAGCCACAGGGACTAAACTTGTTTCCTTTGGGCAATTAATGATTGCATGGGAGCAATTACTTTATATTGTTTATGTTATTGCAAAATGAATGTTCCCCAAACATTGACATGCCATTCATGCAAGTATGTGGAAGCGATAGTCATCATTTATATCAATCTCATAACAATTTTACAACCTTTCTCCTGTCTTATTGACCTTGGAATCATACAGGGTGGGGGGCATAGCTCAGAGGTAGCACTCTGGGCTTCCAACCGCTGGGTCCCGGGTTCGATTACTGGTCGAGCCTAAGTTGGATGGCTGCTTCATCCCTCATTTATTGCCATTGTCCCTACCTGTCCTAATTAGCCCATCAGGTGCAGAAATACAGGACGTAAAGCTCTAATCACACACACACACACACCTTGGAGTCATACAGTCATGTAACCTAAAATATCTGAAAACTAGACCGAAACATTGCTGTCATTTGCAAGCACACTGATAGGCAGTTTGTCGCACTGATTTTGACTCCCTGCCAAACCATATTCAATCAGTTAATTCTCAGTAAACGGCACACATGGAGATGAAAGTGCATTATATACATTGTATTTGTATAAATACAGTGTAGTTTTGATTTGGCCAATGAGGCCTGCTGAATATTTAGTGCAATGTGCTTCATAATGGGATTTGTCAGAAGCCGGCAATCAGCCATTTAATACTCTCCAGCTAAATGTAGCAAATTTTGTATGAAACTTTGAGAAATGACCAGCAGGGGTTTCAGAACTTGCCTCAGACAGGGATGAGGGGATCGAGGGGTAGCTCAGGACCGTGGGGCACTTTTATCATATGTTGCAGTTGGTGGAATTGATATGTAAACTTTCATTCATTTGTAAAGTGAAAATTGCACTTGATGAGTCATTGACCTATATTTTTTTGAAGTTTAAGGGCTAATGATAATCCTGTATTCAATGAAGCTTGTCATTACAGACAAGGTTTAGCTAAAGTGACACCACCTGCCCTCTAGTGATAGAAAACTCAGGTGACACTAACTTATGAGTCATCATGGTACAGAACAACTACAGTAAAACAAATGGGATTGTGACTCATGAATGCAGTTTTATAAGAAAACGAAAAAAACTTACATATCAATTCTACCGGCTGTAATCATAAGACCAACTAAGCAATACACAAACATCAAGGCGTCCCTTACTTTTGAGCTTTCAGAAGTGACGGGAGTACGTTTTCGCACATCAGCTACATTTTGTGTCTTCCTAATTGCATCATCACATTTGTTTATGTGATAAACAATGTAATAACTATGCTGAAATATTAAAAAACAGTCTAATTGGTTTCTATTGACCTTAGCAAGTGTACTGGCATATTACTCCATGCTAGATGTGAAATTTGAAACTTAATGAGCATGCACAAGCAATAGTGGATTTTCACGGAATTCTCTATATTTCCACCAGGTGGCTACAACAGAATACTGCAATTCTATTGGCTGAAAAAATTCCCGCCCTTGACTCTGATTGGCTGAAGCACACTGCATCCTAGCAGCAGTATTATTAGTGTATTTTAATGTATATTAGACATCCTATCATTCAATAGATTCCTGTTATTTCCCTTGGAAAATCATATTTACGGAATCAGCTAGTTATGATCTACTATGTCTGGAAAGAAAATGAGTAATAAGAGGAGAGGAAGGACTTATGTCTTGCTGAATTCAGGGCTGCTAAGTGAAAAGACTCTATTTGCTGTGTACCACTGAATAGTCTTATTAGGTATGCCATGCAAGGCTCACCTGCCTGTCCTATCTGGTGCAAAAATATGGGACGTAAAGTTCGTCTGACCCATTCACCCACCCACCCACCCGTATAAATTTCCATTAAAAATAAACTAATAAAAAACTTGGGGAGTTCTTTTGTATTTTATAGATGGGAATTAATGAAATCAGCCACATCACATTGCATAAACATTTATTTCAAAACTAAAGGAATACATCACATTGCTATACACCATTACAGCTTGTTTGCAACCTAGATGTCACTCAATCTCCTCATCATTAATTGTTTGCAACAGATATATGTTTCCGCATTATTAACAGGCTATAGCTAAGGGGATTCTATAGCAGAATATCTATCTAAAAGGGTCCTAATCAGAATATGACGAAGTAACAATGGAAATGATGGCCAAAAGTGGGCGGAGGAAAGTAGCCTGTACTTTGGAGGATTCATAAAATTGCTTTGGAGAGAAAGTAAAAGAGGCAGATAAGAGGAAGCCTGTCCATAAAATTGGTCTGAAAATCAGCAAATGAAAAGGAATCACTTAAATCGCTGATTTATGACACACTGAAAGTGAGTTACGCTCACATACTGATGTGGTTTTGCTAATCTGAATTAACAGGTGGGAATTAGCTGATTAGGGTGCTAAAAGAAGAGGTCAAAATATTCTTGCTCCCGAAAGTTTCGGGTTTGAAGAAATATCTGTTTGTACATGGCCAAATGTGCCACGTGCGTTTTCCATGAGAAGGATAAACGCATGAAAACGCATGGTTTTTGCCTAATAATGATGTGGTGAAAACCATGAGTTTCTCCAAACGCATGAAAAACACACGTGGCAAATTCGGCCATGTATGATACTCAATTTCCACCTCAATACCCCAACATGACATCATCCGCAATGCATTGTCAATGCCATCACACAGCATTTGCCCTATGTTTAACATTGCGCAATACACGACATTTGGTACTTGGTATTATATGGACTTTATAGCTACAAGTCCGCTGTCCACTGGACAATGTAGGATTGGTTTTTTTTCTGTGGACTTTAGAATGTTATCGGAGGTAGACAAATAATCAAATGCAGTTGAAACTAGTAGAACAACATAGTGGGAGCTGGTGAGGTTGATGAAAATGTACCCGCTGTAAATGAGGATAACTTTAGTTGTGAAGTTAGGCAGGTGTTTCACAGTATAGTTGCAATAGTTTCAGCATAATGCTATGATTCTGCCAGGATCATCGTCGTCATTAGCGGCCCAAAATTCACTTATCTTTGGAAGAAAATAATGAACCAGTAACCAATCTATCCCTCATATTAAGTTCCAGAAACGTGATGGTCCCTTGACATTGGCATTCATAGAATACTCTTGGTATTACAGTTAAACCTCTCAATGAAGGTCACCCAATATTAAGATAACCTGAATTTTGATACATTTTGTGCAAAAAAGGCTCCAATTTTTTTTAAATTAGACATCTTATAGCTGGATTCAACTAATAAGAGAGGTCATATCACCCTTTTTTTAAGCTCCTGGTGATAGGGTTGCCTATTTTGACTTTAAAGTCACTCTAGCAAGTAAAATGTGATGTCACAAGACAATGATTGAAGTACATTTGGCTGTAAGTCATTGAACTCAGTAATCGTTTCCAAGATTCGTGGTATTTGTAAGGTTTCACTGTACTGTTTGTCAACAATACATGGCCAATTGTGCCATGTGCGTTTTCCATGCGTTTGGGTAAACGCATGGAAAACGCATGGTTTTTGCCTTATTATAATTAGCTAAAAACCATGCGTTTATCCTTCTCATGGAAAACGCACGTGGCATATTTGGCCATGTAGGATCGAACACTTGGGTAAGATTTAGGTTACTCTTGCATTCTGTAGCTTTCAGGACTAATACAAATTATGCCATTCAGATTGGATTTGCATCCTTATGAGTGACTGGCAATTAACAGTAACTTGACTAAGTGGCTAATCAGGCATTCCTGTATGAATACTAAGTTGACAAAATCTTCCTTTCTTGTTGTGATAATCTCATTTGCCTTTTTGTTTTATTTATCATAGTCTCGGCTGTTATGTAGTTTCCTTTAATGAGCAGGGAGTACTAAAAAAGTTCTCTTTTTGATGAATAGTTTTTTGGTATATTAATCATGCCATAACAGATATAGTATGTGCTGAATGCAGATAAGTGTCAGACTCACTGTCAAGGGTGGGGATGACTATAATAAAACCCAACCACAGTGGTGGATCAGCTCAATGAAACCCATGAGTGAGATGTCTGGCGGAGGAACTCACGAGTGGCGAAGCCAGACATCTCACGAATGGGTTTCAATGAGCTGATCCACCACTGTGGTTGGGTTTTATTTATATCCCACACTTTTACAGATATTTTCAGCATTTTTAGCTGAGAAAACTAAGAAATTAAGAAATGTTTTGACCAAATTCTTGTACTTTTCATATTGATATTCCTACACAAACAGTGAGGATCACAAATCTAATTAATATTCATAAACATCTCAGCAGCCAATCACAGAAGAGAACCAAGCAAACAGACAGACGTCACAACGTCCTCCCATTCACAAGTTTGAAGGCTTTTAGCAGAAAAACAAACCTTTGCTGGGATGTATTCTTTATAGAAACTTTAGTATTATTCATGTAGAATGATGTATGTACTAATTTAATGTGAAAAAATTGTATAATTTAGTCAGAAACCATGCCTTAGTGCAACCAAATTCCTCAGTGCCGCCACTGTGTATTTGGTCTCCATGGCAACAATGCTGAATGCCTATCTGTTTGAGTTTAACAGACAGTTTCGTCGGTAAAAACAAACCGCCGGTACAGATAAACAACGAATTATACATATGTAATGTTAATAGATTTGAAATGAGGAGATATTCAGCTTCATGCCAGTCTTGATTTGGTCAAAATCGGACAAGAATTGGCGAAGTTGTGGCCATGGCATGTTCAATGTTGTGGATGTCAAGACTGTCTGAGATCAACAGATTGTTTTGTCGGTAAAAACGAGTCGCCGATACTAATAATCTATGACATATATAATGATACTGTTAAAAGATTTATAGAGAAGAGAAATTGAGCTTCAAGCCAATTTTTATTTGGTCAAAATTGGTCAAGAATTGACAAAGTTGTGTCCATTTTCCAGATTTAATGGGCAAAGTGAAAGTGAAAGTGCTTTGAACTGGTCTCGTCCAGACATGACCAATGACCGCTAATGACAACTTTTAGTTTTCAAAATTACTTTTGAATAGCAAATTTACTTTTTCAAACCTAATATGTGTTGAATAGTAGTCTATATAATAGGCAAGGCTGTGATTTTAGAAAATGAAAGTGAAACTGATAAACCTAAAGTAGTCCGCCCAATATGTAAATCAGGGATGGTGGAACACAATTTATTATAATTAGGGATGGTGGATCACAAGAAATACCACATGAGTTGTTCCTAATAGGTTTTCTATGAGGAACACAGCCAAGTGTGGGATATAAGTCTGTTATAAATACTTTTTACAGCTTTTATGTAGGCTAATACAGTTAATTCCATTAAAAATGGCATGTCAAATTGAACCAAGACATAGCTAGACAACTTTTGTTGTATGATGCTACCTGCCACTAAATGGGACTGTCCGGCAAAAGCTGGCTAGTCAAAGCTGGATCTAAAATTACATATTTATTATATGTTTAGATTAATTTCTTAGATTTTTGGAGGTTTATATTTTCAGTGGCGGTAGGTGTAAGAATAGAATAGAAGAGAATAATCTTTATTTAAAGTCGACATAAGACAACAATAAAATTAACTCAAAGAGCTATTGATTGACTGTAAATGTGCAAAAATAAAATATGTGCAGATAAAACAATAACAAAAAAAATTAATTAAAAAAAACAAAAACATAATAGAGATTTTTAAAACATAAAAAGCAAACATTGCAGCAACATTTTGGACCTTCCCATTTCGAAAGTAACTTTTTAAAATCATTAAAATCTAAAGCTTCTTTAAAACTTGATGGCAGTAAACTCCACAGATGAGCACCATAATATGTTCTCTTTCCATACATAATTTTGTTAAAACATGGAAAGACTAATATACAAGTCTCGTAACTCTCTTGGCATATCTTTAACAACAAAAATATCATTAATGAAGCCAACTATTAGCTAGGAGTAGACAGAAGCAGCTGGCTTTAAAGCTAAAGCCAGGAATAGGTAGCTACAGCTGTCTAAATTCGACCAAATATTATGAAACTAGCTGTATCAGCAATGATCAGATTGATAAAGAATACAATATCATCTAAAAATGCTGCTTTGTTTTGTGTCAAAATGCTTTTTTTCTGTGACTTCTGGTAGTGTTGATAAGTCAAGTTAGCATTTCATCAATTTGCTGAAAAGTAAATGCGTAAAACTCATCTTAAACTCATTGCCAGGTTTATTTTTTACCAATTTAAAATACCTGTGGAGACATGAACTTAGGATGAAGCACCTGATGTACAGCCTTTCCCTGCAATACAGCATCATACAGTGTACCCTCTCTTCTTAAGGTCATGGCCTCTTTAACTGCAAGTTCATCTTCGGAGCTTAATATACTTTGATAATAGATAGATATTCAACATAATTTTGGTTAATCATACAGTCACCTCACTGTCCTAGACCCCGAAGCCGCCGCCAAGAGCCACCACACTACCATTTTCAATGTTTGGCTGAGCCAGCCACTAACTTTCTGAGCTGTTTTAAGCCATTAGCCTCTGAAGTGTTATTTGCACTTAGTACTGATAAAAACACTTCAGTTAAACAATCAACTCGCAATATTTTCCATTGTAATTTCTGCTGCTTAGACTCAACCAGGGAACCTACTATTGCTGGAGTGCTTAGACTGTACACCAAAAAAAAAATGGCCATAGTGATGGAAAGTTGGCAAAAAATTAGAAACATTTCTAAAAAAATTACATATGACAAAATATGACCAAAAATTGAGTGGACCTTATTAAGTAAGTACCTTTGTCTGCAGATGACTTGTAAATAGGCAAAAGTTAATTCTTTGACATTAAGTATTAAATCTTGGTGATTTTCATGTATCTTAGCTCTGTCAATTAACTATTTCATTATTCTGCCATACCACCACGACCTCAGCTGTTATCAGTAATTATGTATTATGGCTCCGTCGGCTTAAGCAGCCATTTTCATGTTAAGCTCAGACATTAGGGTCAAAATAAGCGGCTGGGGTCTACACTGTCCAAATGTACCCCAACCTGACTGTCCTAACAGTCCCCATGCAGAGGTTTTTGAAAAAAGTACGCCTGTTAACTCTTCCATCCATGCTGTGTGAGATTACAACTATGCTTAATCAAATCTCAGCAAATACTTATGACACATGCATATGGTGCAACTGTTGTGCACTATTGAAAAGAAAATTTACTTCAGACTTTAAAAAACATGAAATGATCCACCATAGCTGAATACTTCACCTATGCCTTGGATTTCTGAAGTTCGTTATTATCCGGATATGACAGGTGTCCCAATTCATTCAGCCATATCACTTGGAGTAGCAGGTGATACGGGCTGGATGGTATGCTTTTCACACCACACAGAATGACGTTCATGCATTGCCCAAATATAGAATAAAGAAGCTGAAGACGTTGCAATTTCCAAATAAGGACGAAACGTGCATGGCCGTAAAAATGCAGACACGGCGACACAAGATGTGACAGGTAAATAAAAACCTTATATGATAAGAGTAAACACCTTTTTTGTAACAAATTAAGATCGAACAAAAATTGACTGAATTTTGGCATCAATAAATGACGGCGTTCATGACGCTGGTGACGCTGCATTCAGTTGCAAATTATGGACGGCTTTTGTGTACGTTTTATTGTATAATTCGGTCATTTTTCGTCTGATTTTAAAAATGGCTGAAATTTTGGGGAATACGCACCCACCTCGTCTGATATGTCAAACATATCAGGGACGAGTTGTGGTTTCCCTATATAGTACCCAATGTCCAAAAGGGCCCCAGTCTCCTCTATTTCCTTTGAGCCACAGAGCCGCAGATCAATAATACTATTTCTCCTCTTTGCCTTTTAGCCACAAGCCAAATTCCACCAGTTCTTTATTCCAGGGCGGCCATAGTCTAACAGTAATTCAAGAGCTTTTTGACTCCGTACATCCCCTTATCTCTTCCGACAAATTTGATATACGTAAATAAAAATGGAGAAATGCACGTTTTCACTGAAAAAGAACTCCCTTTCAATGTTTCCTTGATCGGAATAGTTGGTATTTGGCTTCTCATTGTTTTGAACTTTTTTCACCCTTATAACACCTAATTTAAAGACCGGCTTAGTTGGTTCAGGTGGGGCTGTTCTACACCACCCTCCAGAAATATAAAACTTTATGAATTTAATTTCAATTATATTTAAATAGCCTCCGTTTCTTTTCATTTATAATGGAAGGGGTTTGCACAGTTTTACAGCTTTTGAGTGCACATCCCTCACAGTATGCTTATGTCTTTTATTGTTTATGTAATGTACTAACCGTATTGAACTACTACATGGCCAGATGTGCCACGTGCGTTTTCCATGAGAAGGATAAACACATGGAAAACGCATGGTTTTTAGCTAATTATAATGAAGCAAAAACCATGCGTTTTCCATGCATTTATCCAAACGCATGGAAAACGCACGTGGCACGATTGGCCATGTACATACTGTGTACAAATTCAAAATTTAAAAAGCATGTTTTGAGGGGCAGCATTAGTCGTTAGGCAGCAATAATTATATTACTATAAAGGAAGCAAAGGGAAGGAGGCACAAGTGATGACAGACACAGCCTTAAGATAATACAGGGGAGTTGAACTGTGGTAGTATTGCAGTAATACTGGCTGCTAACATTGTGCATTACATTTGAAACCAAATTTGACACACTATACTATAAACATGTCTTTTAAATTTATCATATTTATTTGTCATAAGCACGTTAAATGTTGACTCAGATATCAGAAATGAACTCAGAATCATCATATATATATGAGAATATAACTATCCAGACACACAGTGGTGTATGAAAAAATATTATATACAGTGCATCCAGGCTAAGATAACATCTCCAAGATAAACATATACCGCTGGTGAAGAGTTCCCCTGCAATTCCAGTAAAATTGATCGATGCATGTTTAGAGACAAATAATTTTCACAAGTTTTAGGAACTGGTAGAAACCATTAACAAAGAACATTGTGAACATGTCTGAGAAAGTACGAAGAGCTTTAAGGGTGTGTCACCAGCTTTTAAGTCATTACACAAAACTGCAGCATTTGGATGAGGTAAAAATACAGCCTTTTCCATTAGATCTTATCTCACTCTGAAACCAGCCTATCATTAAGATTCCCGATTGGTCACTATAACAAATTGGTCTTAGTAATCTTAGGAGAAACGCAGTTGTAGTAATATTGCTTTCGTGTACCTGTCTCACATTCACTTAAAGAATGTCTTTGTGGTTGATGATATACTGGAAGGCTCTCAGCTACTGTAACTGAAAACAAATCATTGTAGTATAAAAAAAAAATTATTTTAGAATACTAACCATTTGATCATCCAGGCCTCTTAATATTTATATATATGTCTATGTCTCAGTGCTACTGGGTCTGAAGCTTAGTCAGCTTGTATGACAAACTGCCAGAGGAACACGCAATGATGTTACACATTTATCCCATGAGTGGGTTCTTTTACTTTAGCATAGACACCGAGTACAAGGCACCTCCAATTTACGTCTAGTGCGATCGTCATTTAGTTCTGATGTAACTCACGCTGAGTGCCTGGGCTGGGAATGAACCTAGGACCTTCAGCAGAGCTGATCAATATGGAATTGGCGGATGCCTTAACCATTAGACCACACAGCTGCAGCTTGCCCCCTATACATGGCCAAATGTGCCACGTGCATTTTCCATGAGAAGGATAAACACATGGTTTTTGCTTAATTATGATGTGGTGAAAAACCATGCGTTTATCCAAACGCCTGGAATATGCATGTGGCACAATTGGCCATGTATATGACCACAATTTGCTAAAACGCGCACCCTGATCAATGGCCAGTTTTGTGTTATCACTAACTGACCATTGTTAACTTGGTCATTCTGACAACACAATGTAACAATGTATAGTGCTGTGAAGGAAATTATTTCGGGTTTGACTGTAGAAAGCTCCAGTCAGAAGGCACCTTCACAAACATTAAACACCACTCACCTAGAAGTTCACCCATGGCTATAGTCCACAAGGGTTAGTGGATGATAAATGTTGTCCATTAAAGCATAAAATATGTTTCCCCTTAGGGATGTCAATGTGGGAATGGACTATTGATACAGATTTTCAGCTGTCTCAACACACCATCCAACTTGTCATTGGAGGGCCCAGCTGATGTGAAATATCTCTTTGGCTGGATGCAATATAAGAGCTGGTTATGTTAAGGGAGTATCAGTGGCACTGTATCACAGCTGTCATATTGCATTAATGTCACACACAGAAGTGATAATTCACCATGGGAGAAATTAAGTGCTGTAGACTTTCTAAAAAGAACTGTTGCAGACCATGCAGTTTCTCGCTGCAACATTAGACAGCCACAGCCTGAAACCATGAAGCAAGTGCTGAACTTATCATGGTATGATATTTTGTTCATAGCTGAATTTATGGAATTGTATGTTAGAGCATATATATATATATATATATATATATATATATATATATATATATGAAGTTATATATATATATATAAGTTATATATATATATATATATATATATATAAGTTTTATATATATATATATATATATATATATATATAAAACTTCATTCTTTGGTGACAATTAATTCTGCACCTGTTGGGCTAATCGGTACTGGCAGGGACCATGACAATGAGATGAAGGATGAAACAGCCATCCACCTTAGGCTCGACTGGGAATCTAATGCGGGACCCAGTGGTTGGAAGCCCAGTGCGCTACCACTGAGCTAGGCCCTACCCCCTACAATGCATTGGAAGGTCAGATCATAAAGTTTATGTGGAAAAAAAAAATTCTTTCATTTCTTTGTTATTTATTCAGTTTTTTGTTTGAGGATATCTATCGTTTGAGGTAATTGGTTGAGAGAGTGAACTGTGATGACGTCAAATGTATGTGACAGCATCCATGTCCCCAGGTGGCACTGACAGAAGGTCTAATGAGAAATTTGTGAAAGTGTCTTTTCAAAATCAGACGTCAGCATTTGTTGACAGAATGGGTTTGCTCCATTTAGCAATTCAAAGAAATTTTCGTTTGTGATGAAAAGACCCAAATTATTATACTGCAATCATTATATAATAACGTGCCAGGGGCATGCACTTAATACGAGTGTGCGGGGGCAGTACACCCCGGTGTGGTTTTACCCCCCTCCCCCTCATATAACCCCCTATAAATATATTATAACTAAATGCAGAATGACCAATTAAATGTTATAGAAAATACAAAGCGATTTTGAAATGATTTAGTAATATCATATCTTAAAAAAAAACATATTAGTGACTTTTACCCTTTAGGAATGGCAGATAGGTCAGAACCGACCTCTATCTTGTCAATCATAAAAAATATTTAAAAAAGTACAATATGAAAGGTATAAAACAAATGTAAAAGTAAAATGTATATTCAGTCAGTTCCTCTGAACTATGACAATTGCCCTTAAATGACATGTTGAATTACCATCCAACCACACACAACTTAATTGATGTCATCCTTAAATGTAAGTTCTATCCAATTTCAGGAAAGCATGTCATGTATTTTTATTGCACTTTTAATATAAATTCAGATTCACAATTCACAATGAATACAATTCATATTTATTAATCATATACAAAAGTAAACTTACTGCATGTACAAGGTATTACTTGCATGTTATTATGCCACATGGCTAATCATATGTGTTATATATTATTTATATTACTTATGGTATTTATGAGTACTTAACATTACTTATGTGTTAAATATAGCACTTCTAATTATATAGGTATTTGAAATCCTTCACATACTTATATTACTTATATTATTAAAGTCATGTAATTCATTATATATTTATGTATAAAAGCTTAAACACTATATTCATTTATACTTAAGGAATATATTACATTAAACTTGGAAGGAACTGAAATTGGATAGAACTTACACTTAAGGATTGTATAAGGTTAGAACATGCATGAAGGGTTAGTTAAGAATCATGTGCCTTAACTTAAGGTCTTAAGCATGGAAGCACACAACCATAGCATCATGCATGCATGTACACAGAATGTAATGTCCAATGAATGACTATATGCAAAGTGATACCATGAGAATTAACCAACAGAATTTGGCCACATTTGGCCACTGTAAATTGTAACCTTTACTTTAATGGAAGACTCAGTTCTGATCTTGACATTGGTCAAGACAATAAACATAGAGGTCACACTCTCTCAGCAAGCAAAGCTCTATCTTTGTTGAACTTAAACATTTTATACACAACAATACAGTTAGTTTAACAACAGCTGTGGCAACCTATTTCTGAATGCAGCTATAACTGGCTAAAGCCAGCTGCTTCTGTTTACTCCTCGCTTATAGTCGGCTTACATCCACCACCACTTAAAGAATATAAACCTTGGTAAATGTAAGAAATGTATCTGATATATGATAAATGTGTATGTAAAATGACAAATATGCGTAACTCTCAGCTTATGCACCAAATGCTGCTGCATGTACTTATAGATCCGGCTTTGAGTAGCCAGCTATAGCAGGACAGTTCTGGTTAGTGGCAGGTAGCATCATATAGCAATAGTTGTTTAGCTTTGTCTAGGTTCAATTGACAGGCCATTATCCATGAAACAGTTTCACATGTTTGTTTTCCAGTCATTCCCGAATTTTCTATCAACGTTAAGGTAAAGTTTATAGACCTCACTCAGCATTAATTGCATTGAGGTATGTCATTAGTTGCTGTAATAGCAAAATATTCCATTAATAATTATTCCATCAAATTTTATACTTCACCTCATGCAAATATTTAACACAATATTACTTATTTTTTAACCGGTATATACTATTACTTTTATTATATAATTTTCTTTATTATATTACATTATTGTTGGAATGTTTCTTATTATGTTACATTTTCTTTAGTATATCGCAATTTTTTTATTATTATATAACATGCAATATTATATTACTTTTCTTTAGTGCATTACATTATTGTTTCAATGTCTATTAATAATATAACTTTATTTGTAAGAGCAAATAATATTTATGGTGTCGCTCACCACATATTATTAAGAAATCCACTTTGACATATATATTTTTTTGTAATATGAACTGAATCATGAAATTGACTGCGCCGGCAAGCGCTCTTGCTCCAACAATGATAATTATGACAGCGGCGGAAAGCCACACGATGGAAAATTTTCCAATTAAGACTGCTCGAAATTGTCTCAGCATATTTATTACATTTTGTCATATAACTTCATAACAATTAGGATTATTAATACAAAATTTACATGGTGTGCCAAAACCCATATCCACCACTTAAAAATAGTGTATATATGATTGAGATAGTCGAGTCAGTGCACATAACACTAGAATTGCCGTAAATTGACACAATACGGTTGGGTAGATTCGGGGCCAAGACAATGCAAATCCCCCGGAGCCTGCTTGTCTGGTCACAAAATCCTGACTTTAGCAGAAGCTTCCCACTAAGCAATTGCAACCTGAGACCTTAAAAGGAAATTACTTGGCAAGGGCAGAATCAAAGGTCAGAGGTCATCAATGTGTAAATGAATGCAAAGGAATGAGTGACATGGAATACCCTATGTATACTTTTACATATGTTGCACAGTAAACATTCGTGGATTTGAATGAGATAAAGTCATTGACACATATCTTTTGTGACCTCTACATGTCGGTAAAATTCACTAATTCATTCAGTTTCATTAAAAAAAGCCTTTCAATGTGAACCTCGACTAATAGAAAGTTTCCGCTGTACAATGCTATCTGCCACTTACAGGGTGTGGCATAAAAACTTGCACCAGCAGCTACTGCTACCTCTTCTGTTATTATCTCAAGTGATAATTATCACATGCAGCTGCAGTCCTACACACAAAAGTAATTATAGTCCTACATTATCTTTATTAATACATTTTATTGTTTCCTCACGAATTATCGATAATATGGATCTAAATATAGCACATGCACACTTATCACACCTTCGGGTCATTTTCACCTCGGCCTTTGCTATACAAGCACTAGATTATGTCACTGATCATACAGATGTGTTATTGTCACCTTTGTTGACCTTTGCCACCAAAAACAGGACAAATACATTCATTTTTAATAAGAAGGTAGACAATTGACACCTTTGAGGTGGAAAGTGCCATTTTGGATTCTGATCAATTTTCTGTCTTTTCTGTCTTATTAACTGGCCCATCTTCCTGAAAATCATGTGATGTTTTCCAGATTAGTTGTAGATTCAAAACGTCCCTCTGGAATAATATTATATTTTCGGTGGCTTCAGAGGTGTATTAACTAGGAAATCTCTAATTTTTAAACTTTTCTTCAACTAGAGACACCATGCAAGCACCATGCAAGCAGACAGAAGTCTGACATGTGTCTCTCAGAACACGCCCTGCAGCATGCACCCTCTCAATAATTCAGACACTGATATTGTCTGACATTACAAGATCAAAAATATCACAATGACCAATTGCTTATACCCCTGACTAAATGTGGCAAAACTTTAAAAGACCTCATAAGCATTTGAGTTAACTAGAGCTATCCCCAAAAAGGAGAAGCCCAGTGCAAGTTTTTAGGCCGCACCCTGTACATGTAACTGACTGCAGAACTATCTGTCTACCGCTGTCAACTCCTAAGGAAAAAAATTGTGTTATATTTTGTATAAATACATAAAGAACCTATGATCGTAAAGAACCTATCATAACGCTGCAGTAATATCAATCATATTTTTATGTATTCCTGCCATAAAGCTAAAAATACTAGAGCCTATCAGAGCTGAATCCAGAAGGTGGTGTTAGTGTTGTGGATGGGCAGGGAGCCAATCGAGCAGTACTCTAATAAACGAACCGAGCCATTAATTTGATTAGTTAATTAGTTATAAAAACTATCTACTTGGTATTCTCTGCCAATTTAAGTGAAACCTTTGCAATGCATTTATTAAATTCAGTTGCCTACTGGTATTCTAATTTCTCTGTTTCTCTCATTAATATTGCGTATCAGAGGGCATCCGCTTGTCAGGTCAACAGTATTTGGCGAAACTTAAGGCTAAACCACACCAGCCTTTCTAGAAAAGTATAATTAATTCAACATCACGGACGAGAAAAACAGGGCTGAGATTCATCTA
This sequence comes from Alitta virens, assembly GCA_932294295.1. Lineage (NCBI taxonomy): Eukaryota > Metazoa > Annelida > Polychaeta > Phyllodocida > Nereididae > Alitta > Alitta virens. Next base: position 22,343,020 of record OW028575.1, read on the forward strand.
AAATACCTCCCAGATGCATCTACAATGACCAAGCTTTTGCATGAGATTCATCAACAATTCATTATATGTATTCACTCTCATTCCTAAACTTATGGTCTAAAGAATGACTGGCTAAATTGTTGCACAAAAATTAAATAGAAACTTTCATTGGTATATGTGAATTCCTAGTTTACTCACTCACAGGCTTGTCATTTATGACAAGAACAATTCCATTTACATGGGCCTAGTCCTATCCCATTGCTATGATCAAGACTAGTGCTAAATAGTGCACTTACTCGAAATAAAAATAATGACTCAGTGATCGAAAGCTTCGTCTGCACCATTTTTGCATTAGATAATGTAGCATTTATTTTAAATCCCACTATGACATCCTCAACATTAGAATCTCAAACTTCTCAAACACATTTCTGTGATATCGAAGTATCGATGCTGCTGCATATCCAGCTCGATAAAAATATTAGTTTAATAAAAACAAGTCAACTTTGAATAAGTTTGGACACATTGCCATTTAATGGCTAAACACAAGAAAGACAAGCTTGCTTTTGTAGATAGTGTAAGAACCTCAGCAAGGAATTTGTAAGAACCTCAGCAAGGTTCTTGAGTTCCTTCAATGTAACAGACTTGACTCATGACAAGGAATATGTAGTTTCTATAGTTTAATAGGCCTTGCCCTGCCTCATGTCCATCCTAGACCACTACCTTACAAGCACTGACTCATAGTGACCTACATCCTTACATATACCCTGGATGGGGTTGCGAAATTGCCTGGCCACAGTCACGTAGGCCAGAGGGCAACCAGTACACTGGGTCACTGACCTAGCTGAGGTCACTACAATAGCCAAAGCAAGGGGTATCAATACATACTATCCATGAAGTTTAACGTATTATAGATATATCTGGCTCCCCAACAGCGGGTGGCAATTCCTACTTTTTTAAATTCATACAATATACGTATGTGTTTTTGAAGGTTTTTGAAATTGTTTTTAACTTTGGTAAATATTTTGTAAATTTTCAAATTTTTCTTCATTGGCTATTTTGATGTCATAGGACTTTAACACTCAGGATCATATTTAGAATGAAACAGCTGTTCATGTGCCAAATGGATAAGGTTTGAGGATGTCAGAGATATGAAATTTCTACCAGCAAATTTTCATATAACTTTTCAACTATTCTTGTGCGAATAAAATGATTGTTATTATTATATTAACTGATGCAAAAGTAGGAGTGGACTTTTGGCCACTATGGTATTTGCTATGAAAGTGCAATTTAAATTCAGCTACCATGTACGAAAGTGTAATTTAAATGTTATAGATGCAAAAAACAGTCAATACGGCACTTCAAAAACTTAGTTGTTAATGGGTGTTTGACAGTTATATCCGGGTACTGTATGGTGAAATCCTAGGGCCACCAATTTCAAGATCACAGTAGGTAGGCAATTCACTATGGTGTCATTTCTCTTTTTTTTAATATATATATAATTTGATATATTCTCAAATGTAGCTTAGCTTCGGAGCAATTGAAAGTGTCTGTCTGACAGCAAAATTGGGGCTAATGCTATTAGATCCAAAACGCAATATATATATATAAATATAAGGGGCAGATCCAAAGAATTGGCTATTGCTTATGTAAGGTTCCCCAAGAAAGACAAAGCGTTGGTATTCCAGTTTTAAAGTTTATTTTGCCCTGCCCCGCCGCACAGCCTGCCTATCCTCTGCTTCTCCAGCTACTGACGCGGTCTGGGTGTATTCCCGCCAAGACCCCGTGGTCACGTGGTCCGGGTCACCCAGTGCGCGTCAAAGTCGGTCACTGACCTAGTAAGGTCAGTGACCTGGGGTCATCACATTACCCCCTTCTTACTGGGAATATGTCCCCATATTCAAACTAATACACTCAGTAGGCCGTGCGACGACGATCAGGACCACACAAAATCAACGAGATTCATTAAAAATCACAATAATCACAATCTTTATATACAATCAATCAATAACCATCGCCCTGCGGCGTGACACTAGGAAGCTGTCACATCCGCCCGGGGGCTGGCTCTTTCCCCAGCCATCATCCACGTGGTTGACTCCCTGGCACCGCTGCAAACATAACATTCAACACATAACAATACACATAGAGTCCATCATTTTTATCCGAGTCCATCTTTGCCTTGGACACAGGCCAGTATCCATTTCTGGATTCTGCAAGGTCTTTTATCAGCTGCTCGTAATTTCCGAGTGAGGACATTCTTATAATTAGCCGTGACACAATTTTTCCAATTATTCACAGTTTCTAACTGCGGCCATTATAAAAGTTACTGTCCCACTCGTTACCATCATTGTCTCCTGACTCTCCGCAGGGCGTTGGGTCCGCCCCTGCACGATGTGTTGATGTCCAGCGTTCACGTTGTGCCTAGGTGTCATTTCGTGTTGATGTCCAGCGTTCAAGTCCAGTCCGTATCCAGGCTTCGTTGAGTGGGGGGCGTGGTCCAGGTCGTCGTCGTGTGTTCAATCCTCTGCAAGACCTTGCGTTCAAGGCCTTGCAGATGAGGATCCAGCAGCCCTGGCCTCCTCCATCCACCTGTTCCTGTCCACCGTCAGCCGTTTCACCTCTTGGTACAGGAGATCCGACTGCCGGGCCTTGGCTTCGCGTTGCTCCGTTTCGGCGCGAAGCCTGGCCCTCAGCTCCTCGTTTTCTCGAGCTGCTGCAGCCGTCTGAGACCTGGCTCTATGGACTTCCAACACGATGTCTTGGTATTGGGCCCTGGTTACCATGTCCTCGGCTGCTGCTGGCGTTGGCGTCTTGGTGGCTGCTGGTGTCTTGGTGGCTGCTGCTGGTGTCCTGGTGGCTGCTGCTGGGTGAGGCCGCTTTGGTGTTGTCTGGCGACTTCGGGGAGTCACGCTCAAAGTCGCTTCGACGCGGCGCAGCTGCACCACCCTGGTGCTTGGAGATGCTGTCTCCTGGGATGTAGGCACCCTGCTGCTCAGGGTCCTTGTCTCTGGCATCGCCGGCAGGGATCCGTCAGAGTTCGGTCCCTGGATAGTTGTCAGCTTTGTGGCCGCTGTCAGTTCCTCCGCTCGTGCACGAGTGTATCCATGGGACCGCTCCAGGTGGCGCCTGAAGTTAGTCCTCCGGTCCGAGGGCAATGCTGCGGGGCACACGGGGCACTGGTAGCCCACGTAGGCTGCGGCGTGGGCCACGCTCACGTGGTGAGTGAGAGACTTCCTGTCTCTTACACGCTTTCCGCACGTGGCGCACATATAGTTGAGGCCCTCTACACCCTGGGGCGCCGCTGGTAAGCCAACTCTCGGCGTGGTCTCTGGGGTCGTGGTTTCTGGGGCCGAGACGTCACTCTCTGTCCCCCCATCGTCCGTCGTCCCCTCGCTTTCCATCTCCTCCAGCCTCCCTTTGTGTGGCCGTTCCTCGGTCCTGGCTGGAGTAGTCCTTACGTCTTCCATGGCAGACTCCGTAAGCGGAGCTGCCCGGTGTTCCTTTGTAGGCGACTTGGTAGCCCTGGTGGGAGAGACCTCGCCCTCTACGCTGGGCCTGGCCACCCGCTCCTTGGCGTACCAAGGCCGCCTTTTGAGGTTGTCCAACACCTCCTCCTGGGTGGTCGCTACACCCAGGTCTCCGATAATCCATCCACTCAGAATGGGCATATCTTCTCTCCGTGGACGGAGACGAAGATATCTCCGCATCCTGGCCGTCTCCGGCAGCTCTGCTGCCCCGTAGCGCTCCACTGCTGGATCCTCCAGCTCGTACTCCTTCCTGGACATGTAAGCCCACATGTCCAGGTGCAGGAGACCCAATCGCTGCGGGCTCCAATAATCCGGGGCCAGGGAGATTGGGAGCTCCGCTGTAGGTGACAAGCCGCAAACGGCAGCCACCTCAGCGTCGCTGGCAGAGACTTCCAACTCGGCTCCAATGTCGAGGCCCGCTGCCTCCATTGCAGCCAGCACCATATCAGTCTGGGCTGATGTCAGCTGGGGTCCCTCGTCCTCCACTACGCTGTCCAGGGGCACTGCTGGCATAGCAGTAGCCTCCTTAATGCTCTCATCTGCAGAAGACATCCTTATATTTGCGAAGTTGCTCTGGTTGTATTCTCGAAATTGGCTAAAATTCTGACTGGCTAGTTGTTTCCTCTCTGCTGGTTTCAGAAGGTGTGAGACAGGGCGCCCCACGCTCTCCAGCTTTTTGCCGCACTTTTTGAGTCATGTGACAGGTCATGTGACAGGTCAGGTGACCAGAATCACAGGTCATGTGACCCTAATCACTTTGTTGACCACTTGACCTTTCCTCCCCCCCCCTCATAAAATTTCTTAATTGAGGACTGCACCAAAAATTTCAAAATTAGTACAAAGGGGTACCTGTTCGTGTTTCGAACTTGGTGACCTTTTCCCCCAGTGGAAATTTTCCATGAATGCAGGTCACTGGAATCAGTGAATGCAGGTCACTAGAATCAGTGACACAGTTTCACAAGACACAGAAAGTGAGAATTTTGTAGTTGCTAAATGTATAATCCAGCAATTCCTATCAGCCAAATAAAACAAACCATCAGGAACGTTTCACGTTCCATGATGACAAATAGCCAATTTCTTATCATTAAATGACAATACCATGAGAAAATAACCATTTGTCCTTGTAACCATAATCCAGCAAACTATATCCCTTTACTGACCTTTCCAGATTACCCAACTTGCTATATATAAAGTTTATCATGGTACTTTAAACATTTCCATAACCACTACAGCCCTTAATTCTTGCTAATTAAGTTATTTTGCTGATATTTCCAGTGTTATGAGGCATTTTAACCATTCTCATTACCTAATTTCGTGTTTTGCCCCTGCTTTTAACCAGCAGTGCCCAAATTCTACCTTTGCAGTATTCCTCCCTCTTTTATTCAAAAAGGGCGGCACCTGTAGTGACCATTTGGGTGGCACGTCTAAAAACCCACTCTGCAGGACACGGCCACGTGTTCAGTCCAGAGAATCAGGTACACGAAATGTCCAGTCACTAGAAAGTGACTGCAGCGACGCACCTCTTGTAATGTCGACATTTACCACGTGTTTGAGAGAATCTTTAATAAAAATAAATAAAAATCATTTGCATGGGGAAGACTACGTAAAATCAAACTATATATTGTCTAAATGAAGCTACAACTGGTATTTATTGTATAAACATGTGATATCACTAGATTCTCAAAAACAAAGTGCCAGAAGTCAAGCAATAAGTGCTATTTCCCTCTGATATGCAGCAACCAAAATCTTAAATTCACTGGTAGCCTACATTGTGGCCTAACCTATCAGGTGGCTTCCTCAGCCTACCTGGTAGAAATGGAGCCGCTTCCGGATCCAATTCCCGAGAAGGAGCTGAGGTCAGCTCCAAATCCGGAAAAGGAGCTGAGGACAGCTCCAAGTCCAGAAAAGGAGCTGTATCCAGATTCGAACGCGAATCTGCCACTCTTCTCGTATCCAGGGGATCGCGTGTTTGCAAGCCGCGCCCCCTGTGTTCTCCTGTCCTCGCAGCTCCGCCCCGCTCTGGCTGCCCAGACCAAGGCTGCGCTGCGTCACCACTCAATTCTCCGGGCAAGGGCGGATCCCGCCCCTCGTCTAGGGGGGTCGCACTCGCTCCGTCCTCATACAATGATGGGTCCAAATACGGATCGTCTGATGGGACGTCAGGGATCCGAATCATGTCATCTGGAGTCACCTCAGCTAAGTACTTCTTGAGCTGATTAATGTGGACTATGCGTCTCTTTCCAGAGGCTGGGGCCTCAATTTCGTAGTTGACTTCTCCCATTTTCCTCGTCACCCTGTAAGGTCCCAGAAACTTCAGAGCCAGCTTCTGCTTAGCCAGTGGCGGATAAAACAACAAAACCCAGTCTCCAATATGGAATGACTGCTCCATTGCCAGCCTGTTGTAATGCTTCGCCTGCTTCTGGGCCGCTTTCCTCATCTGGGTTCTGCACTTTTCGAAGGATTCTTCCATGGCTTCACGTATCCACTCTACATATTCCACTGGACAGTGGTGCTTATGTTGGAGTGCGTGACCATACATCAAATCTACAGGGAGCATCGCTTCTCTGCCCAACATCATTCGATTTGGCGTGATATCTGTGGATCTATGGGGCGTAGCCCGATAGGCACACATCACGTAAGGAAGCATGTCATCCCAGTCATCTCTCCTTTCGTTCACCAACTTCGATAGCATATCACCCAATGACCTATTGAAGCGTTCCACCAACCCATCGCTCTGGGGATGATAAGCCGTGGTCCTGGTCTTATTAATCCCCAATATTTTGCACATTTCTTGGAATAATTTCGATTCGAAATTAGTCCCTTGGTCACTATGCAAGTGATAGGGAGCTCCAAATCGCAAAATCACATTGGTCACCAAGCAATCAGCCACCGTGTAAGCCTCTTGATTAGGAAGAGCAAAGGCTTCTGTCCACTTAGTAAAATAGTCGGCGACGACTACTATATACTTGTTATTGGACTTTGTGACAGGCAATGGTCCCATTATGTCAATGGCCATCCTTTCCATCGGCATTCCTACTGGCACCTGATGCAGGGGAGCCTTTTTCAGGCCGCCCTGTTTCCGCTTCTGACACACATCGCACCAACCTATCCAACGTATCACATCCTCCTTGTAGCCAGGCCAATAGAACCTCCGTCTCAACTTGGATATGAGGCTGTTGATCCCCATATGGCCACCAAGACGAGACGTATGAAGCTGGCTGAAGATGCTGCGTCTGATGCTGGCTGGGGCTACCATTTGGCTGACTGATTCACCTGTAGGCAGCTTGTGGCTTCGATACACGATGCCTCGCTGCAATTTCAAGCAATAAAACTGGGCCCATATATTTCGCACCTTGGCCGAGTGCGTGACAATAGCGTGATAAGGCGGTCACTGTCCAGCATCTAACCACTTCTTGGCGGTAGCTAGGGCCATATCCTGGCCCTGAGCACACCGTATTTCCTCCAAGGTGAAAGACTCTATCCAATTTGGATCCAGAGATCTCTCACTGCCGTCTCCAGCTGTCTCTCCAGCTGTTTCCGCCATATACACTCGCACCTGGGGTCCTTCAGCCTCTCCTGGGCTGAGTCCAGTCGCCACTCGAGGCTGTCCACACGTAATCGTGCGGAAGCCTCGTACCTGGTTCCACTGCGTGATGGAAGCCACAAGGTCAACATTCTGACCATGACCTTGGTCAGGACATTCCTGGCGCTTACAGGCCCTCACGGGGATACGTGAGCAGCCATCTGCGTTCGCATGCTTCTTGCCTTCTCTGTTTTCTATTACAAAATTGTATTCAGTCAGAGAAGCTATCCATCTCGCCAGCATTCCTTCCGCATCCTTAAAGTTCTGCAACCACACCAAAGCACGATGATCAGTGCGCAAACGCACTGAATCCTGTCCATACAAGTAGGGCCGAAATATTTTCGCCATTCTGACCACAGCTAACAATTCCTTGTACGTAGTGCAATAATGCTTTTGCGATGAAGACAAACACTGCGAGGCGTAGGCAACCACGCGCTCCTCTCCCTCAATCATTTGCGACAATACACCTCCTATCGCAAGATCAGAGGCGTCTGTGTCCAAGATGACAGGGCACCCTTCACGTGGGAGCACCAATATTGGTGCAGTCGTGAGGGCCCTGATTAACCTTTTAAAAGCGTTGCTGCATGTCTCATCCCACTTAAAGACGGCCTGGTGCGCTGTTAAAGCATGTAGTGGTGCTGCTAGTCCAGCAAAGTCACGCACGTACTTTCTATAGTACGATGCGAAGCCTACAAAGCAGCGCACCTCCTGTACTGTGGTTGGTTCTGGCCACTCTCGCACCGCCTTTATCTTTTTAGGATCTGGTTTTACACCCTCTCTACAAATCACATGCCCTAGAAAGGAGACCTCACTTTTAAATAACTCGCATTTGCTAGCTTTTAATCTTAACCCAGCCTGGCTAATGCGTTTCAGTACAACTATCAGGTTACCTAGACACTTCTGGAATGTGGGCCCCTGTACCACTATATCATCCATGTAGCATAGACAAGTGGACAGGTCCAATCCTCCTAACACTAGCTCCATCAAACGTTCCAGTGTAGCTGGTCCATTTGTAACACCAAAGGGCATCACTGTAAAGTGGAAATGTCCTCTGGGAGCAGTGAATGCGGTTTTCTCTTTGTCTCTGTCATCCATAGCTATTTGCCAATAGCCAGATGACAGGTCCAGGGTACAAAACCATTTTGCCCCTGATAAAGTGTCTAGACAGTCATCAATGCGTGGCAAAGGATAAGCATCCTTTTTAGTGCACGAATTCAATTTCCTATAATCCACACAAAACCTGAAAGTTCCATCTTTCTTTCTAACCAACACAGGGGGACTAGACCAGGGGCTGCTGCTGGGCTCGATCACTCCGAGTCTCAGCATCTTATCCACTTCCTCTGACAGCGCCCTGTTTTGAGCCCACCCTAATCTCCGGGTCGGCACCTTGAAAGGCCGATTGTCACCCGTATCGATCTTGTGCGTGGCTTGACTCGTACGTCCCAGCCCGTATTTACCTCCCTCAAAACAATGTTCATACTCCATCAAGACCTTTCGGAGCTCTGACCTTTGATCTGCGGTCAGATCGTCAGTTTCGTCCAAAAGAGGCTGCAAATGAACGGGCAGTCGTGTTTCAGTGTTCTTCCGCTTGAGTTCAAAATTGACCTCAGCAGCATTCACCGTTTTCGGTGAATCCACCTTTTCGACTTCGCTCAATTGACCTACCACTTGACCTTTTGCAATATGAACACTCTCAGTCGTGGGATTGGCTATCCACACGTGAGCCCCAGAGCATTGAGATGCCAATAATCCTCTAGGTATCATTATGTGTAAATCCTGGCAAACCGTGGGCAACGACTCGAATACGAGGTCGCCCCCGTTAGATACGCCCCAGGACACCAAATTGACTGAGACCTGCGACACGTGGCGAGCTGGTATATGGACGTCTTCGTGTAAGATTGCTCGGCCTGTTTTTCCAGGGCGACCTTCTCTACACGCGATATCAACGCCTCCCAGTCTCAGCATTCCTACTGAACACATTAGCAATGCACCGTGTCTCTTCAAGAAGTCCATCCCCAGTAAGCCAGGGAGACCTCCGATATCCGCTACCAAAAATTCACAAGGATAAAGCACCCTCTCTAAACAGAGAGTGAGCTCCACCTTACCATAAATATTGATTGGTCCACCGTTTGCCGCCGAGATCTTGCCTTCCACAGGTCTTAAAGTCTCTCGTTTTGCGCCAGGTATCTCATCGTACTCCTGCTTACTCAGCAGAGACACCTGCGCACCGGTATCGATCAGGAGATCCACGTGACGTGTCCCTACACTAATCGTAATATACCAGGATGCGCTCGAATTCTGCATGGCCACTTGTCTTGGCCAATGCTGTCCCACTTTCACCCCTTCCCAACATTCCGGAGGCTGAGGGGCCGCTTTTTCAGCAGGCTGAGGGGCTGCTTTTTCAGCAGGTGAAGGATCCGTGGATACTTCCTCCACCCTTACTCGTTTTCCGAGTGTTTCCTCTCCTTCTTATCCTTGCCCCCCTTTTTGCCCTGATCGCTCCGCCCCTGGGACCGTTTATCACCGTGCTTACTCGATCGGTGTTCCCTGTCCTTGCTAGGCGCTCGTTTTTTGGAGCGATCATCATCAACATTTCGCTTAGGACAATCCCTGCGGAGATGCCCGGTCTTCTTGCACCGGTAGCACCTCCGTGTTTCAGGTGAATAATCGTGTTCCTGCCGGCGAGTATTACTATAAACCTTCCCCTTATCTTTGGACATAACCTCGCCTAATATCGAATATACCAAATCCTTCAAATCCTGCCTCGTGATGGCTCCCTCTTTTTCAGAGGACGGGCCGCCACGTATAGACGCTGAAGCAGTAGCAGCCACGGAAGCCTCGGGCTGTAGTATTGGCAAAGCGATAGCGCCAGCCGGCCCGACGTCAGGCTTACTCGTTTTCGTGGCCTCGTACGCTGCCTCGTACTGCACTGCTAGATCAATGGCCTCCTGCAGGGTGGGTGGCTTTAAAGCCGCCAACCAAAATCTCATACTAGTAGACCCAGCCGTCTCCATGAAACGCTCTTTTGCAAAGCGTTCCTGCTCGGCGGGGGCGGAAGCGGGGTTCGCTTTCCTGGAGAGATCTAACAGAAACAACCCATACGTCTCGAGGTCCATTTCTGGGCCTCGTTTTGCATTAAACCATTTATTTCTGTACGCATCGAGGGCACGATTCGAGCAGAACAGAGCCGTCAGCTGGCTCACCATCTCTCTCCAATCGTCCCGATAAGTTAGGGGCCGCATTTTCAACTTAGCTTGACCAGTGACGCTGGTCCAAAGGTGAAAGCATTTCTCCTCGTCCGTCCACTTATTGAAAGTGGCGACTCGAGTAAATTCGTCTAAGTGGTCTATGAAGGCCGTACCCTGGCCATCATATTTTGGAGGAATAGCTTCTTTTCTCCGCCTGTACCCCGAAGAACCCAGACTCCGTTGCGGAGTACTGGTGGCCGCCATGACAGCCCGGGCTGAGCCACGTGGTTCCGCACGCTCAACCACGGAGGGCCGCCCTTCAGGCGAGGAAACAGGCGTCGACGCGGATGAATCATTCGACTCATATCCAGCTGGCGAGGGCTCCCTTCGGCGCCCTCGATCGCTGGTTGTCCGCGTATTTTCCTGACTCGTGAATGCGAGTCCAGGACTTGGAGTCCTATCCGCCGTGGCCTCTCGTCTACGAGGGCGTCCCGGCGTTCGCACTACTTTACTCCTAGTCGAAGCACGTAGAGCTGACTCATCCGCCGTTTGCGAGGGGCCCGGCACCGGAGTCGATGCGGGCTCACTCGTGTCGGCTAATGCCAAGCCAGGCCTCTTACGCAACTTTGCAGGCATTATACGTGGGGCTAAAACACACTAAATAAGGTAGAGTATTGTAGCGTGAATTCTACTTAACTGTAGATATGTGTAGCTTGAAGTTTGAAGTCGCAACGTCGCTGCTGCTGACGCTCAATGTAGATGCTGACGGTTCCTGTGCTCCGCTGCAACTGACTAAACCACGCGGTCGCTGGCACCTTTATCCAGCGTGGCCGTCGCGAAGTCATGTTTTTTTCAAAAAGTTCAAAACGTTTTTTATGTCCTTGTCCATGCGTCGTCCATGTCTTCTATCCAATTGGGGAACCCTACATCCGATTCTTCAAGTCCCATATCGGGCGCCAATTTGTAAGGTTCCCCAAGAAAGACAAAGCGTTGGTATTCCAGTTTTAAAGTTTATTTTGCCCTGCCCCGCCGCACAGCCTGCCTATCCTCTGCTTCTCCAGCTACTGACGCGGTCTGGGTGTATTCCCGCCAAGACCCCGTGGTCACGTGGTCCGGGTCACCCAGTGCGCGTCAAAGTCGGTCACTGACCTAGTAAGGTCAGTGACCTGGGGTCATCACACTTACTTAACAGCAATATTTATGATACAAAGAGACGAGTCAGCTGATAGCTTCGTGTCATTTATCATATTTAATTTGTTAAAACTACATCAATTAATTGGTGATGTTTAGATTTGACTTTTTCTTGAATTTGGTAGTCCCTGAATGATTTTGATTCAAGCACACAGCAGCAGGGACACTTTGATCCCTAGTGGGATCCAAATCGCCCCATTTCCCGCCACTTTTGCAGAACTGCATTCCAGTCAACACACGATCGAGGTCGGGGAAAAAATTGGGGTTGTGTGAGATAAGAAAGCAGTGGAATCAAGCCTAAAAGCAATATCAGGCTGTAAAAGAGCAATATGTACGAACATACTGATCCACAGTTTGACAGGAGAGATAAAAACTTTGTTGTGAAAGTTTTTTGGTGAAACAGTCGACATAAAACCAATAAAACAGTGATGCTGCAGCGATAGTCGTGCAGTTGGCTACATGCTGGATTATTGGATTATGCCATTTTTCCTCAGGTGTGTACAAGTATGTAATACTAAGATGGGCTACATCAGATTTCTAGCACTGGAGTATAATTGCCTAACTTCTCAGTACTCTACATTTTTCATAGGCACAGTTTGGAGATAGCATGAGGAATAATGACAATCTGAAAAACATTAAAGATATTCAACTTTGACGGAATGATTTGATAACATATGCATAGTTATAAACATGTATTAACGTTTATAAAGTGTTACGACGAGTAAACACCTACATGTAAAAGTGTTTTGTATTTAAACATGTAAATGTGTTAAGTGAAATAAATGCTGTTGTTTACAACTAAAACATTGTGTTTAATTTATAAACACATTAATGTATTTACTACTTGAATTTACAAAGTGTTTTGTTTAATAAACACCACAGTTTATATTTAAAAAAAATTCAGATTTAACCACCCAATTAAAAACATGTTAAAACATTTATAAAGTGTTACAAAAACGTGTTTAACTATATGTTCAGCTTCGAAACACTTGGTTTTACAGTGTGCAGTGACCGTCACAAAGTACTACAAATGGACAGTAAGCACTGATTTATAATGATCTGAGAAAGCACAAAATATATAGAATTAGACAATTACACAATGGCTGCACAAGTACTCTGTTGCTGGAATGATGAATCACATGACTTGCCTGGTAACATCTGATGATAGTCATTCATAAATGTTATTAATGATATGGGTAATTAGTTTGGTTGTTTACCAGCAAAAGTATGCTCATCAAAGGAATCAATCAATCATGAAATGTATAATGAGTAGTTTCAAGAATCCTATTCATATACTTGGCAACGGTTCCATTTCTACTTACCCTCTGTTTATTATCAACTACCCGATTGATACCATTCAATATACACTAATACAGATTGCCAATGGTCTGTTTGCTCATTATTATAAGATTTATAGATTAGATTAAATTTTGGTAAATAAACTCAAATCCAATATCTTTAAATAAGAATGGGGCCATTTCAAATGAATGAAATTCCTTTAAGGCTTAAAATAGTATGCATGTTGTATTTCTAAAGTGTGATTAGATAGTACAATCCACTCTCTTAAGTTGTAATGTAAGGTGTAAAGCTTTCTTTATATAAATATTAATCCCTAAAACAACAGGGCAGGCTGACTCGAACTCGGAGAATCTGCCTTAGCCAAATAACTGGCTTGGTACGTCAAGTTTAACTTAATTCTATTGGTTATCAACATATAAAATCGTCATGCCCTTAGTTATTTTATTTGGATGATGTCTGGTTCAGTGGTATTCATATGCACATGCATTGCACATACTCAAATAGTGGATTTTCACGGAAGGTTTTCTGTATTTCCACCAGGTGGCTACAGCAGAATACTGCAATTTAATTGGCTGAAAAGTTCCCGCCCTTGACTCTGATTGGCTGAAACAAAGTGCATCCTAGCAGCATTATTTTTAGTGCATTTTAATGTATATTTGACATCTTATCATTTAGTTGATTTTTGTTATTTCGAGAAAATTGTATTTATGGAATCAGTTAGTTATGACCTACTATGTCTGAAAAGCAAAATGAGTAATAAGAGGAGAGGAAAGACTTATGTGTTGCCGACTTCAGGGCTGCTCAGTGAAAAAACTATATTGACCAAACTGGCCCACATAAGTGCTCTCCACCAATTAGATCAACCGATTGCCTACATGTGTGCGTGACTAGTGAAACGGCATTGAGTGGGCAACCTGGAATATAAAATGATTATGAATGTATCTGGAAAAATATTCTCAGAAGTACATGGGAACGAACTGAGAAGCCACCTTTTTTTTAACTTCTTTTTTTTTCTTTTTTTTTAATTATGTCACTTGAGGCTGAGTGGTATTATATATGAAAATTCTGGAAAAATTATCTCAGAAGTACATGGGACCTTTAAACGAACTGAGAAGCCACGTTTTTTTTTTTTTTTTTTAAATCATGTCACTCGAGGCTGAGTGCTATTATATATGAAAATTACTAAAGCTGAGTATATTATGTATATTATCAGATAATTTTCATATATATGTACACGGAAACTAAATGTGGAATTTAATATCATTATCAACATTAAAAAAAAAAAGATGTGGGGACACTGCACTTTATTATGCAGTCATTCCAGACACTTGTCAAAAGAGCTAATTTTTTGAAAACTAAGAACTTTCAGCTCACTCGTGCATTGTCTGGAAGACAGGTCTTCAATATCTCAATTTTTCTCACTCTGCCAGACAAAGATGCCTGCCAAGAATATTGCATGCCAACTCAACACTGTCAGCTCTATCCAATAATGATAAAGTTCTTACTAGCTTCAGCTGTGACACCCTGTGGTTGCATTTATTGCATTGGGAAAATTTAACAACAAGCATGCACATAATGCTGCATGAAATTATAATTGCATTTATCACCTGAGCCCTCTGTCTGTCAAAACATGCCTCAATCATGAAACGAACCAGATTCCTCTCGTACAAAATTTTTGAAATAGACCTCACAAGAAACTTAATATCAGGCATTACAAAAATTCTTGTGACATGGACCAAGTCTATGCATTTTTCATGACCTTTCAATTATAATTTCTTGTGTTGCTCTTGCAGATGTGCTCCCTACTTCTGTCACTTTCTATATCTAGTATTCTCCTGAACACTTGCGAGCCATACTTAGATATCCATACCATAGTCAGTTAAAATTTTGTTAACTTCAAATATGGTACCTCTTGCAGAAGTGTCAGGGATGGGTGACCACTGATCAAACACCTAACTTTTATTATTAAGGCCTGGACTGAGCCAGAAACATATTCAGATTCACAATTCCCTTTTATTTAAAAATGTGGAAAAGCCAACAAGGACTGACACTCTCTTGCTTATGCACGCAGCAAGTGGAAGAATTTGAAGCTGAATCTGACATGCGTGTTATCATAGTTATGGAAAACCAAAATAGTAATATTTTAAGCATATTAAATATTCAAACTATAACTTCATGTTAGGTATTACTACTTCGGACTCAAGGAGTTGGAAGATCCACAGAGTGGTTTCTTGAGGTTAAAACAGGTATTGTGCAAGTTTTGGGGATGGAGGTTATCAAACAAATGCTTACTATTCATGTCTTTGTTGAGAAGATGCTCAAATCCATCGTTTCCAGCTTTTTGTTCACTTGTCAATATTTGTTTGTTTATAGCTGTTTGTATTCATGACACGTTGCCATGGTTTCGGTACTGCATCAGGATTTATCTGGAAAAAAGATGCAGAAGTTCAACAGTACAACGAAGGCCAATCGTTTGTATACACTGTGTGCTGCCATATCACTGGGTCCTGGGTTTGAAATACTGTTTGAATAAAGTCCATGTTGGAAGGTTGCTTCATCATTTACCTCATTGCCTTGACAACTGCCGGTCCTGATCAGCTGTATCTGGTGCAAAAATATGGGACATAAAGCCCGTTTTACCCACCCACCCACCTCATCGACAGCCAGCTGGGATATAGCTCATAAAGTGTGCCTGGGCTGGGAATCCAAACCAGGACCTTCAGCAGAGCTGTAGAATTTTCAGATGCCTTAATAAATTGACCATTGTATAGAATATAAATGTACAGGACATAATATGCACATGATATTTCATACTGACTAATATTTTAGTAGGTCTGCAATAAAAACCAGGAGCTGGTCAAGCTCATATTGACCACGGTTGCATGTAATTCTGATTAATGCATAAAGCTCACTAAAAACCTCATTTTTTTTGTATTCCCATTACACCTTTGTGATGTAAAATGTATGTGCAAGGCAGGTATGCAGGAATCAAAATGCAAGTACACTAACTCAGTGACCAAAACAGAACAGATAACCAACAGTTTCTTGGGTTTGTTAACCTGAGATTTTTGCTCTAACACGTACGAATCATCAGCAAAAATGCAACATGTGACTTTAGCATGAACCAAAGCTTCCAGCAATGCAGCACTGGTGGTGGTGGAGCAGGGCTTTACGTCCGGTATATCTGTACCTGCTGGGCTAATTAGGACAGGCATGGACCATGGTAATGAGATGAAGGATGAAACAGCCATCCAACTTGGGCTGAACTGGAAATCGAACCAGGGACCCAGTGGTAGCCCAGAGCGATACATTTTAGCCCCCACCCATCAGCTGATCAGCAATGCAGCTTGTGTGGAATATGCGTCTATATCTATGTCTCGATGCCACTGGTCTGAAGCCAAGCAAGCTTATATGACCAACTGCCTGAGGCAAATGTAATAATGAGAAGATAAAGCTTTGAGTTCAAACTCTGTTACACATTTTCCCCATGGGTGGGGTCCTTTACTTACCTCAGCATAGACTGCGAGTACAAGGCCCCTCCAATTTAACACATCATGCGGATGACATCCGGCTGGGATGTAGCTCAACATATGGTTAATACAAATGCATGGGGCATAAATTAGCGAGGTGGAAGTAAGCAAATTACACCCACTAGTCCCCGAGCAAATTTAGTGTCATACAAAGTTACATGAACTGGTGCTCGGGGAAGAATTATAATATATAAGCGAAGGAAATGTTATTCTTACTGCCACAGGATATTTTTACGATTCTCTGGAAATAAAATCCGCCCGTTTACATCAAATATTTAATTTCAGAGATGACTTATTATGTATATTATCATGTAAATGTAAATATTTATTTGCTGAAATTCATCAAGAAAAATGCTTCTTGCCACATAAATCGCATAAATACACATTGAGACAAACACCAATGACAGATATACTCCAAAACATTCCTATTGGACTTCAGTGCATGTCATGGATCCAGTCAGACAGGCTAACACAAAAACTTTAAATCGAACAATTAGGCTGTGAATGTTACACAAATGACAGAAGTCTCCCACAGACATATAATATGAAATACAACATTTATAGATAACTCACAATGAAAGTATGTTAAAGTGCCTCACAGTGTGTCTTTTAATATAGCTCAATCTTTTTGAAACTAACACAGATTCACTTTAGCTCAATACAAACCATAATTAACGATTGATGCTTTATCCCAAATGACTTATTCTCATTTTGTGAACTTAACTTATCACACCTCAATGGGCGATAAGAAAGTTCAAGGTCAGATGCAGCACAGTCGCGAACTTCAACATCTTCACCGGTTTCCTCTAAGGTCCTCGACCGGGTTTAGCCAATCAGAAGTCCTCTCCTGAGAATTTGAGTGTTCCCAGTCTCGGTGAAGTGCACAAACATTTTGTTATTGTGTTCAGTGCAGTTTTCTTTTTTTCTTTTTTTTTTTAAATTGCAGGTTGACATGCCTGTTCTGCGAGCTAGAAAGACAATTCTGGGAATTGCTAGTGGTGTATAATAAGGCATCAATATCGCCACTTCTGTGAAGTTACCGTGATCGAATCCCAGGCTGGCTTGGGACTCTTCGTGGACTTCATCTCTGTTGTGTATTCTGTGCAAGTAAAAGATCCCACACATCTATCTGTCAATCTATCTATCTATCTGTCTCTCTATCTCCCTATCTCTATCTATCACTATCTATCTATCTATCTATCTCTATCTCTATTATCTCTATCTATCTCTATCTATCTCTATCTATCTATCTGTCTCTCCATCTCCCTATCTCTATCTATCACTATCTATATATCTAGCTATCTCTACCTATCTCTATCTATCTATCTGTCTCTCTATCTATCTCTATCTATATCTATCTATCTCTATCTATCTCTATCTATCTCTATCTATCTATATCTTTCTATCTCTATCTATATCTCTATCTCTCTATCTCTATCTATCTGTCTCTCTATCTATCTCTATCTATCTCTCTATCTCTCTATCTCCCTATCTCTATCTGTCACTATCTATATATCTAGCTATCTCTACCTATCTCTATCTATCTATCTGTCTATCTATCTATCTCTATCTATCTCTATCTATCTCTCTCTCTCTCTATCTCTATCTATCTCTATCTATCTGTCTCTCTATCTATCTATCTATCTGTCTCTCTATCTATCTCTATCTATCTCTCTATCTCTCTATCTCCCTATCTCTATCTATCACTAACTATATATCTAGCTATCTCTACCTATCTCTATCTATCTATCTGTCTCTCTATCTATCTCTATCTATCTCTATCTATCTCTATCTATCTCTCTATCTCTATCTATCTGTCTCTCTATCTATCTATATCTATCTCTATCTATCTCTATCTATCTCTCTATCTCTCTATCTCTATCTATCTGTCTCTCTATCTATCTATCTATCTGTCTCTCTATCTAACTCTATCTATCTATCTGTCTCTCTATCTCCCTATCTCTATCTATCACTATCTATATATCTAGCTATCTCTACCTATCTCTATCTATCTATCTGTGTCTCTATCTATCTCTATCTATCTCTATCTATCTCTCCATCTCTATCTATCTCTATCTATCTGTCTCTCTATCTATCCATCTATCTGTCTCTCTATCTATCTCTATCTATCTCTATCTATCTCTATCTATCTCTCTATCTCTATCTATCTCTATCTATCTGTCTCTCTATCTATCTATCTATCTGTCTCTCTACCTATCTCTATCTATCTCTCTATCTCTCTATCTCCCTATCTCCATCTATCACTATCTATATATCTAGCTATCTCTACCTATCTCTATCTATCTATCTGTCTCTCTATCTATCTCTATCTATCTCTATCTATCTTTCTCTCTCTCTATCTCTATCTATCTCTATCTATCTGTCTCTCTATCTATCTATCTATCTGTCTCTCTATCTATCTCTATCTATCTCTATCTAGCTATCTCTACCTATCTCTATCTATCTATCTGTCTCTCTATCTATCTCTATCTATCTCTATCTATCTCTATCTATCTTTCTCTCTCTCTATCTCTATCTATCTCTATATATCTGTCTCTCTATCTATCTATCTATCTGTCTCTCTATCTATCTCTATCTATCTCTCTATCTCTCTATCTCCCTATCTCTATCTATCACTATCTATATATCTAGCTATCTCTACCTATCTCTATCTATCTATCTGTCTCTCTATCTATCTCTATCTATCTCTATCTATCTCTCTATCTCTATCTATCTCTATCTATCTGTCTCTCTATCTATCTATATCTATCTCTATCTATCTCTATCTATCTCTCTATCTCTCTATCTCTATCTATCTCTATCTATCTGTCTCTCTTTCTATCTATCTATCTGTCTCTCTATCTATCTCTATCTATCTATCTGTCTCTCTATCTCCCTATCTCTATCTATCACTATCTATATATCTAGCTATCTCTACCTATCTCTATCTATCTATCTGTCTCTCTATCTATCTCTATCTATCTCTATCTATCTCTATCTATCTCTATCTATCTCTCTATCTCTATCTATCTCTATCTATCTGTCTCTCTATCTATCCATCTATCTGTCTCTCTATCTATCTCTATCTATCTCTATCTATCTCTCTATCTCTATATATCTCTATCTATCTCTATCTATCTCTCTATCTCTATCTATCTCTATCTATCTGTCTCTCTATCTATCTATCTATCTGTCTCTCTATCTATCTCTATCTATCTCTCTATCTGTCTATCTCCCTATCTCCATCTATCACTATCTATATATCTAGCTATCTCTACCTATCTCTATCTATCTATCTGTCTCTCTATCTATCTCTATCTATCTCTATCTATCTCTCTATCTCTATCTATCTCTATCTATCTGTCTCTCTATCTATCTATCTATCTGTCTCTCTATCTATCTCTATCTATCTCTATCTATCTCTATCTATCTCTATCTATCTCTATCTATCTCTCTATCTCTATCTATCTCTATCTATCTCTATCTATCTCTCTTACTCTCTATCTATCTCTCTATCTCTCTATCTCTATCTATCTCTATCTATCTGTCTCTCTATCTATCTATCTATCTGCCTCTCTATATATCTCTATCTATCGCTCTATCTCTCTATCTCTATCTGTCTCTATCTATTTATCGGTCTCTCTATCTATCTATCTCTATCTCTATCTACCTATCTCTATCTCTCTATTTCTATCTATCTATCTATATGTCTCTCTATCTATCTCTATCAATCTCTCTATCTCTCTATCTCCCTATCTCTATCTATCTCTATCTATCTATCTGTCTGTCTATTTATCTCTATCTATATCTCTCTATCTCTATCTATCTGTCTGTCTATCTATCTCTATCTATCTCTATCTATCTCTCTATCTCTACCTATCTGTCTCTCTATCTATCTCTATCTATCTCTATCTATCTCTCTATCTCTCTCTATCTCTATCTATCTATCTCTCTATCTCTATCTATCTATCTGTCTCTCTATCTATCTCTATCTACCTCTATCTATCTCTATCTATCTCTATCTATCTCTCTATCTCTATCTATCTCTATCTATCTCTCTATCTCTATCTATCTCTATCTATCTGTCTCTCTATCTATCTATCTATCTGTCTCTCTACCTATCTCTATCTATCTCTCTATCTCTCTATCTCCCTATCTCCATCTATCACTATCTATATATCTAGCTATCTCTACCTATCTCTATCTATCTATCTGTCTCTCTATCTATCTCTATCTATCTCTATCTATCTTTCTCTCTCTCTATCTCTATCTATCTCTATCTATCTGTCTCTCTATCTATCTATCTATCTGTCTCTCTATCTATCTCTATCTATCTCTATCTAGCTATCTCTACCTATCTCTATCTATCTATCTGTCTCTCTATCTATCTCTATCTATCTCTATCTATCTCTATCTATCTTTCTCTCTCTCTATCTCTATCTATCTCTATATATCTGTCTCTCTATCTATCTATCTATCTGTCTCTCTATCTATCTCTATCTATCTCTCTATCTCTCTATCTCCCTATCTCTATCTATCACTATCTATATATCTAGCTATCTCTACCTATCTCTATCTATCTATCTGTCTCTCTATCTATCTCTATCTATCTCTATCTATCTCTCTATCTCTATCTATCTCTATCTATCTGTCTCTCTATCTATCTATATCTATCTCTATCTATCTCTATCTATCTCTCTATCTCTCTATCTCTATCTATCTCTATCTATCTGTCTCTCTTTCTATCTATCTATCTGTCTCTCTATCTATCTCTATCTATCTATCTGTCTCTCTATCTCCCTATCTCTATCTATCACTATCTATATATCTAGCTATCTCTACCTATCTCTATCTATCTATCTGTCTCTCTATCTATCTCTATCTATCTCTATCTATCTCTATCTATCTCTCTATCTCTATCTATCTCTATCTATCTGTCTCTCTATCTATCCATCTATCTGTCTCTCTATCTATCTCTATCTATCTCTATCTATCTCTCTATCTCTATATATCTCTATCTATCTCTATCTATCTCTCTATCTCTATCTATCTCTATCTATCTGTCTCTCTATCTATCTATCTATCTGTCTCTCTATCTATCTCTATCTATCTCTCTATCTGTCTATCTCCCTATCTCCATCTATCACTATCTATATATCTAGCTATCTCTACCTATCTCTATCTATCTATCTGTCTCTCTATCTATCTCTATCTATCTCTATCTATCTCTCTATCTCTATCTATCTCTATCTATCTGTCTCTCTATCTATCTATCTATCTGTCTCTCTATCTATCTCTATCTATCTCTATCTATCTCTATCTATCTCTATCTATCTCTATCTATCTCTCTATCTCTATCTATCTCTATCTATCTCTATCTATCTCTCTTACTCTCTATCTATCTCTCTATCTCTCTATCTCTATCTATCTCTATCTATCTGTCTCTCTATCTATCTATCTATCTGCCTCTCTATATATCTCTATCTATCGCTCTATCTCTCTATCTCTATCTGTCTCTATCTATTTATCGGTCTCTCTATCTATCTATCTCTATCTCTATCTACCTATCTCTATCTCTCTATTTCTATCTATCTATCTATATGTCTCTCTATCTATCTCTATCAATCTCTCTATCTCTCTATCTCCCTATCTCTATCTATCTCTATCTATCTATCTGTCTGTCTATTTATCTCTATCTATATCTCTCTATCTCTATCTATCTGTCTGTCTATCTATCTCTATCTATCTCTATCTATCTCTCTATCTCTACCTATCTGTCTCTCTATCTATCTCTATCTATCTCTATCTATCTCTCTATCTCTCTCTATCTCTATCTATCTATCTCTCTATCTCTATCTATCTATCTGTCTCTCTATCTATCTCTATCTACCTCTATCTATCTCTATCTATCTCTATCTATCTCTCTATCTCTATCTATCTCTATCTATCTCTATATATCTCTCTTACTCTCTATCTATCTCTATCTATCTCTATCTATCTCTATCTATCTCTCTATCTCTATCTATCTCTATCTATCTCTCTGTCTCTCTATCTATCTCTATCTATCTCTCTATCTCTCTATCTCTCTATCTCTATCTGTCTCTATCTATCTATATGTCTCTTTATCTATCTCTATCTATCTCTACATCTCTCTATCTCTCTATCTCTATCTATCTCTATATATCTATCCGTCTATCTATCTCTATCTATCTCTATCTATATCTCTATCTCTCTATCTGGGGAGGGGGCCTAGCTCAGAGGTAGCGCTCTGGGCTTCCAACCGCTGGGTCCCGGGTTTGATTCCCGGTCGAGCCTAAGTTGGATGGCTGTTTCATCCTTCGTCTCATTGCCATGGTCTCTGCCTGTCCTAATTAGCCCATCAGGTGCAGAAATACAGGACGTAAAGCCCTAATCCACCCACACACCCTATCTTTCTATCTATCTCTATCTATCTCTATCTATCTATCTATCTATCTATCTCTCTATCTCTCTATCTCCCTATCTCTATCTATCTCTATCCATCTATCTATCTGTCTCTATCTATCTCCATCCATCCAGCCATCTATCTATCACAACCTTGAGATGTTGTCACTAATTGCACCAACAATCCATCAACGACAGCCCTATTGAAATTTTCATGACAGTTTTCCACTGAACGGTAACACGGGCACCTGCTCGTTGCTATGTTATGCAGATGGCACCATTTGTCAGGTTAGGTGTCCTCTGTCATCTTGCTATTTGTCTGTCTCTATCGCAGCTGAAAGCTAACTGTCACTGATGCATTATTCCTGAGCCAAAGAACAGCAAAAATTATATTTAAAAGCTTTTTCCCTCAACTAAAACATTTGCCGAAGATATTGTAGTTACTAGACCAACAGCACTATTGCATGTACATTGATATAGTTTGATATTTATTTAGTGTCTATGGCTTATTTGTGTATTTTGATAGTCTCATTGACACGGCTCAATAAATCAAGAAAATATGAAGAAAAAAAAAACACAAAATAAAAGAAAAACTCTGACACGGTTGCACCTACATGCTCAAAACTTTGTCAGTATTTTTCTAAAATAGTGTAGTTATGCCTTTTTGGGGTTTTATGGCCATAAATAATAATATGAAATTATAGTAAAGAGGGGAAAATGTGAAAAAATTGAATATTTCCAATTCTCTATATCTCAACTACTATTTATATTATACGTAACTAGCGCAAACCCGTGGGGCACCTAAAGACTGTTAACATTGGCGTCTATTGAAAAAATAATATCTTTGTCAAAGTAATTTGGTAATTGTAGTAAATCTAAAATGGCTGAGTACTGAAACAATTAGCTCTAAAAAGAATGTGTTCCCTCATAAAAGTATGTGTGAATTCCCTCAATGTGTTCCCTCATAAAAGTATGTGTGAATTCCCTCAATGTGTTCCCTCATGAAAGTATGTGTGAATTCCCTCAATGTGTTCCCTCATGAAAGTATGTGTGAATTCCCTCAATGTGTTCCCTCATGAAAGTATGTGTGAATTCCCTCAATGTGTTCCCTCATGAAAGTATGTGTGCATTTCCTCATGCACTAACATGAGGTTCCATGATAATCGTGAGGGAATGCATCACTTGCAAGGTAAGGTGATACTTGCAAGGGAATGCAATCAACGAAAGGGAACCCAAAGGTATCGCGAGGGAATGTGTAGCAATCGCTATAGGAAACATGCATGATGATTTCAAGTTAACCCAATACCACTTAGGGGCTCCGCATTGTCACTGGGACTATTTTCATGCACTTCACCTTTAAAGAAATTTTGCAAAGCAAAATAAAATTGCAATAGGCCTACATTTCGCATTTTTGGTCCTCATTGATTTATAAATAAATAAGTTTACAGGTTTGTAGTCAAAATTTTACATTTAGCTATAAACCTATATATACTGCTGTATAACTTACTGATTTAGTGGGACTAAAGACAGGTTCTGGTAAATATACACCACCATTGTAGAATGTTGGCATTGGGCCTTACATTTGTAGGGTGGATGCAATGGTGGAAAAAATGCAGTGTAGCGGACCCAGATTTATGACCATATTTAGCAAGCTTCATTGCCAGGCCTATGGCGTAGAAATATATAAACGACAGTGGTGATCATTTTCAAGCCAAGAACATAGTTTATTTTTTTTATCGGCTACCGCCCCCTAACCCCCGCTACCTGACACAAAAATGTTTTGTTTTGTTTGCCAAAACTAAATGTAATCAATTGTTTTCAGACGTAATTTAGGGGAGAATAAATTGATTTATTCTATTTTATACATCTTTTTAAGCCTCCATTTAATGAGAAGATGTTATGTAAAATCATAAAATGAATTACCTAATTAGTGTCAAATCCTAAATACACAGTTCTATACTCTGAAGTCTCAACTCAACAATTTTTATTTAGTGACATGCAAAGATGTACATTGCCCGGCCTAACAGACTTATATATGTCACTGGTGGCATATGAAAATTAATATTTCTGCACTTTGAATACAGAAAATATGTTATTAATTAAGTTATATACGTATATATAGCTAATTTTAATAAAGTAATAATATAATCATGCATCATGCGATTTCAAGTTTATTTTACAAAATATTGAGATCAGATTTGTTTTATCTATGCTATAATCGAAATACCGACACATTTTCGTACATAATAAAATTTGAATTTTGAAAATCGGATGAAAATTGTAGGCAATATCTAATAAATTGCGACACCAATGAAGTTCATATAAACAAATCGGTAATTTTTGATGGCATGAAAAATTTTATGTTCGGCGAAGTTTATATTGGGTGACAATCCAGCTTTAGAGAAGCAGGTGCAGGTGAAACAAAGAAAAGATAGGGATTCAGTTGATTTGTTGATGCACGCCACGTGGTTAGGCTATTATTAGATACACGCGACCACAGAGCTCCTAGCGGCCGTTTGTAGAACTGGCCGACCAACGTCGACATGGAAAGAGGAGGGAAGGTTGTAAAATAAAATGAGGAATTATGAAGTAAATACTGAAAACGCATAATCATATGAAATTTGGCTATAAAATGTCTAGATTAGTTGTTCACTTTCAAAACCTAGTTCTGACATTCATTGCATAATAGGAAAAATATCCCCAAAATTGTGTTTGCTACATTTCCTAAGTACTGATAATAATAATATGCATATAATTTTGGTGAATTATAGTGTCTTTATGTATGTTTTAAAATTGCATAACTTCATTGTCATGTTCTTTGCATATAAGACATATAATGATAGGGGTAATGTGGAAAATTAATGGTTTCCCAATTGAAACCTCTATATCTCAATATATATTTATATATTAGATGCATATGAAAAATATACCCAACAATTAGAAGATATGAGAAATTTTAACTTGTATGCACACCACTTGGTATTCTTAGAGATATTCCATATTGGAACAGACCATGTTATTATCCAAGATCAGCAAATTGAGAGCAGGCAAATGCGTCACTCACCTGTTATTTTCTAGAGGTCTATAGTAAAGTTTTAAACTGAATAGAATTCATTGTTTAATTTTTGCAAATTTGCCGAGGGTAAGCTGCAGCAGCCTATGTTTTCTCTTTGTCATATATGTCATATGCTTATAAGTGCCATTCCATCAGTATTTATTATATATCGTTTTTAAGGACATCATTGTATCATAACTGTCTGTATTGCCTAACGCTGCCAGAGGCAGATATAATGATGAGATGATAAAACTTGGGAGGCCATACCATATTCCACATTTATTCCATAATCTGAGTTTTATACTTGCCCCAGCAGAGACATCGTATCGATGCGAATGTTGATGTTGAGATTATGATTGATAAGTCTTAAGCCTCTTATGAATTGTTAGGTTAATAACCAACCAAAGTTTTGAAAATGTGGCACCTGCCTGTCCTTTAAGAATGCAGGTTATGTTCGGCTCAGGAATGGCATGATGCTTTGCTTAGCAACTGGATACATGTTGTAAAAGCAGACTGTAAATATTTGCCAAGGATCCTTGAGATATTTACCATTACGAACACTTTTAATTATTTTTACCCACAAGAAAAAGTTTGGAAGAGGCTTAGGGCTTTATTTCTGCAACTGTTGGGCCAATTAGGACAGACAGGAGCCACGGCAATGAGATGATGGATGAAAACAGCGATCTGGACCCAGGGGTTGGAAGCCCAGCACACTACTTTACCACTAAGCTACGCCCCCACCCCCTGAAAAAGCTTAGAAAGACCCAAGACAATATCACGACAGGCTTTCCATATTTTCTATGTCAATTCACAAGAAAATCATGTTAAGACCAGCCCAAACCGCAAATAATGATATTCAAGTCAATTATGCAATGACTATTAAAAAAGTATGCGTTCGACGCACTTGCGTGCCACTCTTGTCAGCTGTAGCATCTATAATCACTGAGTGATCAGCAAAAACTAGACCTTGATGTCTGGCAGTGATGTCAACAAATGCCCATTGCCTTCAGGAGGCCCTGCATCCCAGAATGGTATACCAGCTGACTAGCCTATTGTGCATATTCAAGGAGTAGGACTCCAGACAGCTGTAGCAACCTATTCCAGGCTGTAGCCAGCCGCTTCTGTCTACTCCTAGCTTATAGTCAGCTTACTCCTACCACCGCTGAAAAAATATAAACCTCGTTAAATGTAAGAAATATATCTAATATATCATAAATATATCAAGACTGTTTGTGACTCAACAAGCAATCAAGCAACAAAAACAAAGTCATGCTATTATCATCTAGGAGGAAAAACATTTCTGATTGTTTAGACATCACTATTGATGGGACTAATTTGAACTATGTTGAATGTGCTAACTATCTTGGCATGAAGATTAATAATCATTTATTATGGGATGAGTATGTTAACAAACTTTGTGGTAATGTTGCAGCCAAATTGAATAGATTACGCAGACTGAAAGGTATTGTGTCATCTCAAGTGATGTGTAAAATATATTCAACAGCAGTTCAGCCATGTATTGATTATGCAATAAGTGTTTGGGGTCAAACAAGTAATTATAATATTAGTAAGATACAGAGGTTACAGAATTATGCTGCAAGGTTGGTTACTAATAACTTTGATTATGTAAACTCAAGAGGTCTTGATATTGTAAAAAGATGAATGTCAAACAAAGATGTCAGTACTTCACTGCCACTCTAAGGTTTAAGTGCATACATGGACCTATTTAGTTGACAATACTGTAATGAACTGTGATGTCAATGGTATCAATATGTGCCACATGTATCAATTCAGTTTGCTAAGAGGTCTTTTGGTTATGTTGGTGCTATCTTATGGAATTTGTTGCCATCAAGTTTAAAGGATGTAAACAACCTGATTGGTTTTAAATATGCATTGAAATGCCACATTTTAGTTTAACTATTTTATGAACCTTATTTTTATATATTTCTGTTTTTATACGCCTTTGTTTTAAATGTTCTTATACTATATTTTACTATATAACATATTGTTACGATGTCTCTGCTGGGGCAAGTATAAATATATAATTGTGCATAACTCTTAGATTATGCACCAAATGATGGTGTACTTTTAAATCTGGCTTTGAGTAGCCAGCTATAGCCAGACAGTTCCACTTAGTGGCAGGAAGCATCATTTAGCAGAAGTTGTCGAGCTTTGCCTAGATTCAATTTGACAGACCGTTTTTAATGGAACTAACTGTATGTGAAGCTCTCACTTGCATGTCTTCTACTCCAGTTGTAGAGAAATATTTCTATGGGTCCACACTTTCATCTGCTGGTGTTTGCAGAGACAATGTGACAAGATGTTTCTTTTTCTTTTCTTTTAAACAAAAGTTTTCACGGTTATATATTATGGAACTATATTGGACACTCTTTATATGATTTCATCATCAACATAATATTATGAAGTTTTACACTGGAATGAATGCAAACCTTTTTAATGATTTTTAATTTTTTACATTTTGTAAGCCTAGTTTTCATATTAAAACGCTTGTTCTTTTAATCTGACCATTTTTGTAGAATTAATTTTTCATGAAACCACAATCATTGTTCCAATGTTTAGATTGTTATTAACTAACAGGAGGGGCCCGGTTCTCCCACCCCCATGGCCCAGTTGTCCTTACCATAGGGAGAACTGGGCCACTTTATTTCCAAAATACATGTTTCTCTATACGCAAGAAATTATTAAAAAATATTTTCAAAAGACACCTAACATAATGTAGAGGAATATGTATAGTATAACTCAGAAACAAAAGTAGTGACTAAACTTGATTACTGGATTCATCAAAAATTTAATGTTCTCCTTACTTCCCCCTAGTAGTACCTCGCACAGCAGAAGGGTTCCTCATAAGTAATATCATGTAATATCACTAAAAAATATATATATATTCTACACCTAAATTGTAACAGCCAGTCAAAAATGCACACAGAGGACAAATGAATAATTTATGTGAGGAATATAACTGTTGATGACTCAAAGACTTTTGGATAATTGCATTTTGATTCACGAACTCTGAGGGGAGTTATAAATCTGAAAGTTAACAAAAATGTATCACTATTACAGAATATATATATATATATTTTTATTGACAGCAAAATATCAAATTAATACATGTGTTAGCATGACAAAATAATAAATGGCAAAAAAAAATAAAAAATAGAAATACATGGATCAACAGTTAAAATAATTAAATAAGCTATATTATGACTAATATACTAATCAACTAATACTAATCAACACTACATAGTCTGTCTAAGAAATTCTAAAGCACCAGGAACTAAACAAATAATAGTAATAATACTGTTTAAAAAGCACCGTCAAATAGTTTTAGCACAACAATTCAGGTTCAATAACAATACTAGACACTAAGCATAAGATATATAGATATATATATACATGATGTACTCTTAACTGCTATCAACATGGTAAACAATATATATATATATATATAAATATATAAGTAGAAATTATATAACTTCATTTCACAGTATCACTAAAACAAAAATGAGATGAGCTAATAAAGATCATCAGTAATGCTATTCCAATGTCTTAAATCAAATAGCTAATTAATTTATCTCATATACAATTATATTAAACCGCCTTAGGATACAACAATATAATAGATGATCTAAGTATTGAAGCATTACTTACAACTGTGTTCAACATCTAAGCATAGAGCATGGTTGTTTACTCAGTTAATACTGTAGTGAATAATTTGGAAATGACACAGGCAACCCAAAAAAGTTTCCCTCCAAAATAATTCATGAATAATAATTAGATATTTTGACCAAAGATCTTACTGGAAATTCTACAAATAATTAGTTGCAGAGCACCACATACCCGTTCAGGATATTAGCAATAAACTGATAAACGGTGATAAGGTTAAATTCATTGGAGTGAAACATTATGGTCTTGTGCACTGCTAAACAACAAACCAAACAACAAGATGTAGCAACAACATTATCTAAATCAGAAATAACAATAACAATTGGTGGATGGAAATGTCACCAATTTCCACTTGTGGAATGGCACAATCATGATAATAGTCTCCATCTGCCATTCATATAATATATCAAATATTTACAAGGACAACAATACAATTGTGACAATATTGAATATTAATAAGGTTATACACTGTATTACTATTATATATGTTTTTAGTGTATATTACTATTAAATAATTATGCAGCTTGGATACAGCTTTTTGTTAAATCATTAATGTAACATTTGAACTACATCGTGTCACAATTATGTATATCTAGTTAAAGGTTACTTTAGAAATATCACAGTATTTAAAGATAATACGTAACAGTAAAAAATACAATATTTAAAATATGTCAAAAAAACCGTAAATCAGTTATTTAACACTTAAGACATGTAACCAAAGATTTAATGTTGGAAAAAATGGTAGCTTTTAAGTTATGTTAACTTTGGAAGTGTCAGAGTGGGCTAAACTAACTTGCATTTTAATAATGTCTACCAATATTACTTTTAGCTGTAGGGAGGGTGGCCCAGTTCTCCCGCCTGCCCAGTTCTCCTTACTTTTCCCTACAGCTCTCATCACTGATCATGAATTAAGAAAGTCAGATAAAATCAGTCAGAAATACTGACATGTGCATTGTTTACATCTACCCAGCCTACAAGATAATACCAGGGAGGTTTTGGAAAAATTCCATAATTATGAGAATTGGAAAATTATAAGTCAAAATTAATTCGGAAATAAAAGTACGGTAATATAAATTATTCAGAAATAAAGTGATATTGAGAAATGTTACTGCGAAGTTCCTTAAAGCGAATTTTGATGTCCACCCATCCACCAGACAGATGTCGTTTCACACAAGAAACGACAAGATAAAAAGTATTATGGATCATAAAGAGCTGAATATCGATCAGTCAGAGTGTTACTAAGAGTGTATGTTCTCTTGTTTCCTCATGATCAATAAGTTAGTGACTGTCACTAAAAAGTTTTCTTCCTCTATAGTGCACATAGCTGTTTGAGTTGCTTTTATATAGGATGCCGTTAGAAGATAACAGATAAGACAAAGGTGGAACTTGTTAATGAGGGAACGCAATAAGAACGTCTTGTAACACAATCCAGAAAACTGGACACCAATGACAACAAATTAACCGTTTACACATAATTAAGATATTTATAAACAAGTAAACTTGATCTGTTTACAGAAGTGCCACCCACATAATGATTATTCATGACATCCGGCATTTTCTCGCTGGCAAAGATCACCGTGCATGGAGCCGGCACGTCGCTCCGCTCGAGTTACCACGACGCCTTGACATCGTGAAGATGGACATCCGGCAGACCTCCCCTGCCAATGGATCATGAACAGCTCAGTGGTCCAGTGGTTAACACCTCACTGAAAATCTCTTGAGGTCAAGCTCGTTGAGTGGGTGGTACAATTGTTGGTATTCTGGCAGTTGACCAAACTGGGAGTAATCATGAGGAAAGAGAACTTACTGATAAAGTTAGTAAACGCCAGAACAGCAAAAGAAAGTGAGAAACAATTCAAAAGACATTGTGCAATTCGAGACAACAGGTGGAGGACCCCATGACTAAGTCACACTAATAAATCCCAATTGGTGAACACCGAACTTAGTATGATAGCATACCAAAGACATGAAACAAGGAAAAACAAAACATAAGCAAGCTCATAATAGGAAATAATGAGGACACTGAGAAAATTCATCCAACAAATGAAATGTAATATTATCGAAACGTCAGTCTATGGTAATCGACAAGAATTCTTATTCAAGTTAAGAAATGCAATAATATGGTCAATAATATGGTCGGTTTTTACCTGTCAAGTCAACTGTTATCAGTCAGATTTAGGCCAATGCCCCATGTACAATTGGTGCTTGGATGGTCTAGTGGTAAGACACTCGCCTAGTCCTCTGAGGGTCCCTTGTACTCAAGTGTATATGTTGAGGCAAGTTAAGATCCCACCAATGGGGTAAATGTGTAACATGGTTGAACTCCTCTTTCGATATCTATCTAGCTATGCTTGCTTCTGCCAATAAGGTCTCACCAGTGTTCAGTGTGTATTTTCGTAAGTAGGGGTCTTGACTGAACTTTATTTTTGCAGCTTTAGGAGCAATTACAGTGGCTTGGGGGATCCATTCATTTTCGTTGTGGATATTTCTATGCCCGGACAAGTACAATACCCCAGCAATGGGGTAAAATTGTGTCATCTCATCATCATGTCTGCCTCTGGCAGCTAATGATATCAGCTGATTAAACGTCAGACCATTGCATTGAGACAATTCAATAAATACATTACCATACCAATAGCATCATAGTTTGTTGTATATTAAGGTATATTTATTTATTTATCTATCTTATTTTGAACATAAATAACAAGGGTAAAAAAAAAACAACAGATCAGCATAACTGTCTTCTATCTGGGCCCTTAAAATTACAACAATATAAAATATACATTAAAATAATTTTAGATAACAGGTAAAATAAATAGATTATCACATCTATTACAATATAACATTAAAATATGGTTAGATACATTATATTAACCGATAGTTCTGATACTCTTTCTATGACATTTCAATTGCCTTTTAAATGTTAAAATATAACAGTTGATATCCATGGTCCAATGAAACAAACATGAGTAAAACGTCCTAAACAACCTATATGGTTCACTGAAGAAATTCGTGATGCTATTCGGGAAAGAGACAAATTTGGAATATATAATGGAAGCAAAATCAGACTACTATAGAAGTACTATTGAGGCAAATATGGCAGAACTAGCAACTATGAAAGCAAAATCAGACTATCGAAGTAATATTGAGGCAAATATGGCAGAACTAGCAACTATGAAAGCAAAATCAGACTATCGAAGAACTATTGAGGCAAATATGGCAGATAGTAAGAAATTGTTGACCATCCAAAGAGAAGTGACACCTCAAGATAAATCCGTCAATGCAGTATCCATCACAGGGGCTAGTGGTGAAACACTCTCTGAGACTACGGAAATTGCAGATTGTTTAATTAATACCTCGCTAAAAACATTACATCATCAGTCCTACAAAACATGCCTGAAAGACGCAAATATGCAAATGAAGCCCTGAAAAATTTGATTAACTCAAAAACTGATGCCAATCTCAGATTTGGAATCTCGTCCATCACAGAAAAACGTGTTTTAAAGCACTTACAGTCTTTGCAAGATGGAAAAGCAGTGGGTCTTGATGGCTCATCACCCAGATAGGCTAGTAGAGTTTTGAATATGAATATATTGGAAATGCCATTTTTACCCTAAGGGCCTCTAGAAACACATACTAAAAATCATGGAAAATCCAAGTAGTGGAACACCCCCAAAGTAGCATAAATCCAAGATGGTGGCATCAAAATACCAGTTTTTCTCAAATAACTAAGGAACTAATTGGGTTAGACCCCAAGTATGTATAAACTTGGGCATTGGGGAAATTTTGGCACCATTAGAATGTCTCTATCTGTTGCAGTTCTTGAGATATGGCCCCTTAGTGGTTTCTGGTTTTTATGCGAAAGCCTGATATGATGAGACAGTTCAACTTAAGCCTTGTAAAATGATCTGAATTGCTAATTGCTGGCTCATAATGTTTCTTTACACACCTGATTAACTTGAATATAAAAAAGCAATATATTCTTCTTATTTTATGGTTGTATTTCTTGCAAACTTGGCAAACTGCGTAGAAATGTAAAAATTGCACGGCGATTTCAGGAATTCAGGATAAAGTTCATTCATACACATAACTAAATTTTGGTATTATCCTCGCTTGATTGCAATCTTACTGCATTGCTGCACATGCCATGACATTGTCCACAGGCAATTGAGTACCCATGGTCATGTTTTCAAATGATTTCAAGTATGGGGGAACAAAAAGTTTGTCGGTTAGTGCTGGAAAGAATTTTTCATCTTTCGGATTGTATCACCAGTTCTCAGGAACAATAGACAGCCTACAGTATGAAGTATATTACGGAAGCCATTTTAGGACATGAGAAAAAAAAAATTAAATTGTATAAACGATTTAGTAAATTGTATATACGAAGTACTAAATTGTATATACGAAATACTAAATTTAATATACGATATACTAAATTGTATATACGAAATACTAAATTGAATATACGAAATACTAAATTAATATACGAAATACTGAATTGAATATACGATATACTAAATCGTATATACGAAATACTAAATTGAATATACAATATACTAAATTGAATATACGACATACTAAATCGTATATACGAAATACTAAATTAATATACGAAATACTAAATTGAATATACGATATACTAAATCGTATATATACGAAATACTAAATTGAATATACAATATACTAAATTGAATATTCGAAATACTAAATTGTATGAACGAAATACTAAATTGTATAAACGGAATACTTAATCGTTTAAACGAATTACTTTATTGTTAAACAAATTACTAAACCGGCCATATCTTTGTTAATATTTGGTCTACAATTATGTGTGACCTATCTAAAGACTCGCCTTGGACAGTGCTAATTAATACTTTATACTGAAAAATTCTAGGTACAACACAACAGCACTCAAAGGGAATAACTTTGTTTCACAATATGACATCCTAATTACCCTTGTCCTTAAACCCAGCTCTTTCTATCAGGCCCCAGTCTTTCCTTCCCTGTCCCTTTCCTTCCCTTTCCCTTTCCTTCCCTCCCCTTTTATTTGAGCAATATTGGAATCTATTGGGCCCTGATAAATTATAACCAGTCAGTGTCCATATGCTAAGGCAAGTAAAAGACCCCACCCATGGGGTAAGAGTGTAACATGGGTGGACTCCTCCTCCCTCTCATCTCATCAATCAACCCTCGATAGCGGCAAATACTTGCCATAGAGGGCTGCATTTCCCATATCTATCTATCTAATTTATCACCTGTCTATCTTTCTATCTATCTATCTATCTTGGATCCCTCCTAGATTGATCGGAAAAGTTATTTTAAAGTCCTTTTTCCTGATATCATCCATGTTTGGTCTATAATTGCAGGTTATATGTAATACTTATGCAATTTGACAATATGCAATAAGCATGGATCAAGATATTATTAAAATGTAGCATGGTACCATTAAAGTCAGCATCACATAGTAAACCCAACTACAGGAAATACTACTAAGAAGGGAAGGGAAGACTGGGGCCTGATAGAAAGAGCTGGGTATACAGACATGCCGTTGTCACAGATCAAACTGTATCTAACTTTGTTTGTGAGATAGCCCTGCCCAAGACGAGTCTCTACATAGGTTGCACATCACTGTAGACCAAATATTAACTAAGATATGGCCAGTTTAGTAATTCGTATATACAATTTAGTATTCCGTATATACGATTTAGTATTCGGTATATACAATTTAGTATTTCGTATATACGATTTAGTATTTCGTATATACGATTTAGTACTTCGTATATAAGATTTAGTATTTCGTATATACGATTTAGTATTTCGTATATACGATTTAGTATTTCGTATATATGATTTAGTACTTCGTATATACAATTTAGTATTTCGTATATACAATTTACTACATCGTTTATACAATTTTAATTTTTTTTTTCTCATGTCCTAAAATGGCTTCCGTAGTATATAAACATTTATGAAAATTAAATTTAGATTTTCTATATTTTAATTTGCATATATTTTCTATGGTTACATGTATTATATTTTTAATATCTTATTTATTTATATCTTATTTATTTATTGTACATAGTTTTTATGGTAGTGCATTAACCTTTTACTGACATGGAAGATAAGTGTTACACTTAATAGGTTTTACCCTCAGAAACTAAAGTTTATCTATCTATAGTATTTCTCTATCTATCGTATTTCTTTCTCTATCTGTCGTATCTATCATATCTATCTTGCTCTGTCTTGCTCTATCTAACTATCTATCTAACTGCCTGTCTGTCTGTCTGTCTAGCTGTATATCTATCTATCTATCTATCTATCTATCTATCTATCTATCTGTCTGTCCTGGCATTCTTTCAGATTATATATCTGGTAAATTATTCCATGCTTTTGTAGAATAATATACTTTTATGGAACTCAAATATTTCATGTAACTACAGCGTCATAAAATTCGATATCAAAATTAATTGGCTTGAATTATGTTTTGACTTGTTCAGAACCAAAATAGAGAGATTGACAACAACAAAAATATTGAATTTCGTTCTCAAATATCAAATCATTATATCTTATTTAAATTCAGTTTTTTTTAACAAGGAACAAAGAAATTGGCCTGAGTATCACTTCCCTCGAAGGTTTTCAACTTTTATACTTTTCAGGCATGATGGTTTTGCTCAGTAGCGCAGATCTTTCATTTTTTTCTGAGATGAGGATATAGGACCATTAAGTGACTTACATATCCGTTGTAGCAATATAATTAGTAAACCTCTTCTGTGAAGGAGGATACATCCATCGAACTTCTGTGCTTAATTGGTTAGGTTGTTTCTATCGTTCAGTTGCTGGGGACATTACATTGGCTGAGTTGGCGCAAATATGAGCAGCTAGTGAGTGAAAAAACCGCTGATAACTTTGTTAATAATGGCCCCTGAAAGTTATCAACCATCTGGGTCTGATGGTTTCCAGAGCAGAACTCCTTTAACACTACTGTCCAAATTTGATAATGATTTTGTACATACGTAAATAAATGTATAATACATGTACATATTCTCTGTTTTTTATTATTATTAAAAATTGTATATATCTTATATGGCATGATTATGGTGCGCCACACACATCGCCATGCTAATTGAACTGGACATATAGTAACAAACCTGCAACCAGAATTAAACTATGCTAAGAGTTCCTGAGCGAACAGCAAAGGCTCGCGTCGGGCAAAACCTGACCCAAAATGAAAGAGGCTCTTTATTCGACTTTGTTCAATAGAATCACAAATGAAAAATAATACAAGTTATCTCAATGAACACTATAGCAGAAAATATTAAGAATGTTGGTTAACACAAATTGCTGCGTGGGTATATAAACAAGGTTTTGGTAAAACAGCAACAGTAAACACCAATGGAGAAGTGGGTATTCCAGCAATGCATATATAGAAATAAGAAAAAGTGCTCTGATGCTACTCAGTGCCCTGGGGATGTACAAAATGGAAAAACCTCCCTGACTGATACACACACTCTGCTCGGTAGTAATGCATCAGTGACAGTTAGCTTTCAGCTGCTATGGAGACAGACCAATAAAGACACATCGGCATACTAATGGCACAGTCTACTTACTTATAAACAAGCAGGTGTCCATCTGATGAGTCAAAGCTGTTGCATAAATGATAGTTGCATATCCCAAGATTGTTAATGTAGTCATCATTTTTTTTTTTAATTGTTTTTCTTTTAGTGAAATTTAATGGAAGCATGCAGTGGCATCCCTCACACTGTCTGAGAGGTTCTTTGCATGCAGGCATTCCTCTTCCATCCATGGGGGCCACTTGATAACGACAAAGTCTTGTCCTAAAGTGGTCCCCAGTCCTTTCAAATATTCATCCATTACTTTTTTTTATACAAAATGTTAATAACTTGTATACAGAAAGGACAATAAAGTGATTCTGATTCTGATTTTTGATTCTATATTAAATCAGAAATTGGTATAGCCTTGTATGGGTGAATAAACGGAATATTGTGATTAAGAATAATGAAGATGATATTTGATTGCTAATGATAGGCTCATTTTGTAGCAGGTAATATTGTACCAGGTGCGCGGTCAATCTTCTACAAACTCACACAAGGCATTGTGGATTGGATGACTGTGGAGAAAGATCATTGGAAAACCGTTGACACGCTAGTTCAGCGACATTCACGAAAAATAACTAGTAGTTTGGCTAGTAGTGCTAGTGGCAGCATTCCAAAGAGTTTCTGTTTTTTTTTTTAATTAACCTGACATGCTTACTGGTATACATAGGATATGTCAAGGAGACATATGTAGAGTAAAATATTCTTGAAAAAAAAAAAAACAAGTAGATTAAAAAAAAAGCATAATTCCTGCGTTTAGCATTGAACGAAGGTAGGCAATGGTTTAATAAGAACCAGCAGGAGTCCAGATAAGAGTCCTAGTAATACATTAAGGGCCGGGTTTGGATCCAGACTACTGCCATGTAATAAGCCTTCCATGTTACAGTCGTGTCAAAAGTTTACGTGTACCTGAACAGAATATTTCATGCAGTTCACTTCCATTTCCACCTTTTTTGCTCTAATGAATTGCCATTGTTATTTATAGTCCAATAACAGGTCTAACTGACTAACAATTTTCATTTATATCTATCATGCAAACATTTAGCAATCTTTTTTCATTGAATCATTTAATTTGCAATCTCATTCTTGACATCTTGTTTAAGTGTATACGCACTTGGCCACTCACAACGTAGCTGCCATGCCAAACCCTCCGAATATCATCAAATTTTTCCCGTTTAAATTAATTTAGTCCTGAACCAGTCTTTATGCAAGGTTATGTACAGTTAGTTCCCTTAAAAACTATCAAATTGAACCTAGACAAAGCTAGACAACTTCTGCTATACGATGCTACCTGCTATCAAGTGAAACTGCCTGGCTATAGCTGGCTTCGATCTAAAAGTACATGTAGCACCATTTGGTGCATAGTTAAGAGTAAGGAATATTTGTAATTTTCTGTTGAAAAGATTCAGGTTTATTATAAATGTATAGGTTTATAGGTTTACAGTCTGTTTTCACTGCTCAAAGCAGTCTCGACCGACTTTACAATTACAACCTTTGCAGGCCTGTTCAAGCATGAGCCTTT
Source organism: Alitta virens (assembly GCA_932294295.1). NCBI lineage: Eukaryota > Metazoa > Annelida > Polychaeta > Phyllodocida > Nereididae > Alitta > Alitta virens. Next base: position 22,381,611 of record OW028575.1, read on the forward strand.
CTCAATTCCCTGGGAAGTATACAGCTAAGCAGCCGTAATCAGCGCATCAGGCCAAGCATTCTGCAATTACCATCACTGCCTATAGCCAAGTACCCATTTGCACCTGGGTGGAGTGAAGCAGTGGTTCAAGGAGGATCTGTTCAGTTCCTCCATGCCATGGCTGGATTTGTACCCACGACCATGCATGTACAAGTCCAACACCTTATCCATGGTGTCACGGCACCCAGAATACATACATATTTTATGATATATTAGACAAATGTTTGCATTTACACCAGTTTGTATTTTTTTCAGTGTGGTAGGTGTAAGCCGACTATAAGCTAGGAGTAGACAGAAGCAGCGGCCTTTAGCCAGGTATAGCTACATACAGCTGTCTAGAGTGGATGATATTTTATGAAACTAACTGTACATGATGCAGGTACAGTCACACGTGAGAGGCACATCAACAGATGGACCAAATACATAAGGCCAACATGAACTAACATTTCTGGCTCTCTTATTGACGTGGATGTTTTGAATGGAGAAATATGTTGATGTAATAAATTGTTTATTTGACTACAATTGTTGAAGTTCAAAATAACTAAAATAACACGAGGTTTTTTTTTTAGCATAACAGTGGCAACATGACCAAATAAGGCCATGTCTTATTCTAAGCCTGTCCTCCCTCAACGCCATGACAACGGTGACCAGAAGTCTTGTCTCTGCAACCTGGGATGCGCTAACATGGTTATCAACATAATCATCCTGCCCCCAAATTAGATTATTGCTCAACCTGCGCAGGATTTGGGCTCATGAAGTATTTAAGGCTCATTAAGAGCAACAAGCAGCAAATCTAACCAACATGGCTGCTCCAGAGAGACAGACAAGAGGCCCAGCCACCGAGGGTGGAAATAAGTTTTCTGTTGCTAAATACATTATATTTCCTTTATGATATGAATATGTAATAATTATGCAGAGACAATCAAGAAAAGCAGTTTAATTGGCACAGTTACCATTGACCTTAGCAAGTGCACTGGCATAATAGTTCATATATTTGTATACAAGGACATAAAATAGAAAAACAACAACAAATACCCCATAATCTTGCTTATTTAATGGATGTGCAGAAGCGTCCGACCACTGCACTATAATGCACATGATAAAATATTAACAGCTAAATGACCAGTAGAAAAACAAAATATATACCCCCCACTTTTTGTTTTTTGGAAGGAGGGGATGGTCATGCAATCACCCCTAAACTCACAAATGAAAATGATCTTTTTTCTTCACACATTTGTTTTGGGACAGTGCTTTGTTGTAAACTTCATATATCACATATCAGTACCTATGGCTAACACCAAAAAATAACACCGCAAGCGGTGAAGACACTCATCTTTTGTAAGCATGTTACTTCCTTTACAAAGTATACAAACCAAACTCGATGAAGATCCGATCACCCAAAATACAAGTTATCACAATTTACCCATTACTCTATGGTAACAATACACAGCAATTCTGATCACCCGAGCAGAAGTTATAGCATTTAACCCCTTCATTGGGTAATTACCCCACGGCAGCCATAAAATTATTATAACATCATAAACATGTAGGGTATAAGAACCAAATTTGAAGCAGATCCGATCACCCATTATGGGGTAATTACCCTTCGACAAAACTAAAAGTGTTAAAACATGATGATAACACCTTGCAGGGTATACAAACCAATTTCGAAGTAAATCCAATTACCCAAACAGAAGTTAAAGCATTTTACTCCACCAAGAGGTAATTACCCATCGACAACCCTAAGAGTGTTAGAACTTGATGCTAACACCCTGTAGGGTATACAAATCATATGTACGAACCTGATGCTAACACCATGTAGGGTATACAAACCAAATTTGAAGCAAATCCGATCATCCAAACCGAAGTTAAAGCATTTTACCCCTCATGGGGTAATTACCCTTCTACAAACCTACAAGTGTTAGAACTTGATGCTTACACCCTAGAGTATACAAACCAAATTCTAAACAAATACGATCACCAAACAGAAGCTATAGCATTTTACCCCATCATAGGGTAATTACCTAAGACAACCATAAAAGTTTTTTAAAACCCCAATCCTGAATAACATTCCCATGCTATGTTCTACACTCATAGAAGTAACCATGCTCAAAATATCATACCCCCAGAGTTAGTATTTCTTCCAATGAAGACCTCAATGAAAGACCTTAACCAGAAAGCGCTAACTCCAACAACAACACCAACAACGCCAACACCGACTGAGTCATGACAATACCTCATCTGTTAGACAAACAGATGAGCTAAACATTGTTTGCCATCAATGATCCACCATTACTTTACCCCTTCACATGTGTCCACGTTGACTGTGGACAGGGAAATGCATACATAGTGTGACAGATTAAGTAGGCCTGCATCCCCACTTCCCTTGACGAGAACTTGACACCACTGTTAAGAATAAGATAACCTTCCACTTTGGCTCAGTGATTTGAATTGGTCAGCACTGTTGGTTCAATGTCGGTCTCATTCCTTGGCCAACGTCCAACTGATGTGGCGTGTTATCTGGCTTCGGCATAATGTGGTATCATATGGATTGCTCTTCCTCAAATTTACAGTCAGTCCCTGCTTTACACTCTGGAGGGAAGAGGTAGTTTTGGCCCGACTCAGAATAGGTTAACCCACTCTTACCTTCTATGAGTAGAACCTCAGCCTATATATGACCTCTGCAGTAGGACGCAATGTGCTGACCTTACCACTGTCAGATCTACATTTTACATTGCTGGCTCCATGAAGGACCTTTTTGCCTACCTGCTGCCATTATACATTTTCTAAAGCCAATAATATTCTCTACAAGATTTGAAGTTTCCTTTCATGTGTAGGTTATTTCCATGTTATTGTCTATGTCTTGATATATCCATCTATAGGTAATCACTTTACTTGTGCCATATACAGTCCTGACGTGAATGACCCCTTGGTGGTTAAACACGTTGTTAATACCTACTACTATTACCACTCTGCTTTACCATATAGTGGGGGGGGGGGGGGGACCACTAAACTTTAAGGGGCTCTAGAGGGGAAGTAATTCATGACAAACTCAGTATTTCTTGGGTATCCTGTAGTGATTTGGAATGTCTTTTAACTGCCCAAAATGCATTGCCTTAACTTGCACTAAAAAAGAGAAAATTAAGTTTAAAATGTTTTTCCAATGTGGTTAAATCCAGGAATCAGTGTCCTCGATTGGACCACCTTCATTTCACCTTGATGAAACTTTCAAATTGCTACAAACATTTTAAAGTTGCTAGAGTACCACCAGTCCATACTAATAATAACAACAAGTAGAAAGAAAAAAAATAGTACGCTAAAGAGAGACAAAGGAATCCAATGCTGAATCAGAAAAATGTTGGAAAATTCGTTGAGTATCACGAATAGCAGTTTCCACAATTGGACGACTTCCTAAAAGTTTCATTTCATCCTCACTATGTTACAGTTTTATCAAATAAGGTAAGTTTCCAATCCAGGCACTGCTCCAATCCTTGTAACTCTCCTCTACTATGGTGGTGACTCTGTTAAACACCAACAGCCCTTGTAACAAAGCTCATTTAGAATATTTATGATCGTAGGCAGCCTCACAAAAAAGGCCATCTAGGTGTTAAGGCCAGAATAGAAAAAAGGATAACCACAGAAAGGTTGTAGTGTCAATCCAAGTTTTGGGTCATTTATAGGCAGATTACATGTTTCCTAACGCCTGAAAATATTCGGACACTTTTTTTGCATCATTCAAATGCTAATCTCAAAGGATATATTTTTGCCTGCAGGTTAACATAACTGACAGAATAGTAAAAGTTTGAAAGGGGCAAATTTATGTACTTACTTTCAGGCCACCATTACTAGATGTCTGCACTCTATTCACCATTGATAACAAAACGGCCACCTGAATATACAGCTTTAGTGGAGAGATTTTTAAAGTATAATCCTTTTTGGCTGTCATTCCTGCAAAACAAAAGGTGTGGTGCGAGAGTGAGGATTTTTCTGATCCTCGTTCGATGAGCCATTGGGGTTGTTTTAAATGTCACTCAATGGTTACAAGCCCTGTGATCTCTCCCTGGAATTTCCAAGAAAACTTCCAAGGAAGCTTGAGGCTTCAATTTTTGTAAAAGGAATGAACTGAAGCAAAGACGGCAGAATATATTTCATTATTCATGCTTCACAAACATTGCGAAAAGAAAAAGAAACACGAAAAACGATTCATTAGAAGTGTAACAACTTCACATGCTTCAGTGTTTTCAAGCAAAGATGAAAGCTTATATGTTTTGAAAAAGCATTTTGACCTAGTCTGAACACAAGACGATCCTCTGAGTGATTTGAAATACACATACCTGCTGCAATAGGCACTGAAAGTAGGTGAATCACCACTTCCGTTAATTTTAACTTAGTGGCAAAAAAATTCTTTCACAGCAAATTATATAGACTTGGCAACAACTCTAAAGGACGTCATGTGAATCCAAGATTTCCATTGGCTGGGAGACTGCCTCAGCCAATAGTGGATTTTCATGGAAGGTTCTCTGTAACATTCACTCTGGTTCATTCATACATTTGCCTATTTAAATATACATTCTTTAAATTATAATACAAATTTTCTTCAATATTTATTTACTCTGCACACATTTTGTCTTGATCAACAGATCTGTGCAGCTTATAATACACACATGTTTAATAACATTGCATAGCTTGTTGTTTCTGTTGTAAATTGTTGTTTGCACATGCCTTTGTTTATTCCTGTGTTGCATGTAGCATTCTCAGTTAATAAGTGGGTCACCTGGCACTTTGTGTCAGGAATTAAATTTCTGTCAGTTGCAATGCTAACTCAGGAGAGTTAAGACTTCTTTCTCTTCTAAATTTGTACCAATATTTTGGATTCTTTCAACATGTATGAGGTTAGCAGAATTTGCTGATTTATGTATAAATACTTGTTTATAAAATGTGTATAATGTAAAGGGATCACAGTTTAAAGTGCATAGAGTGTAAAAGGTCTGAGTTTGATAACTTTAATTAGTATCGGTCACCTGTTTGATAATATGAAGTGAGACACATACTCAGACATAGTAAATCATGTTTCAGTGTTGACCATGAGACTGACAACTTATCAACTTATCATTGGATGCTTATTGATCCCAGGTCTTGCACAGTCTTGTGAGTTTCATTTGATATGATTATAAAATGTTTGAATAATATTTACATGGATTTATATTTGCGTACGTTTACACATTGTGTGATAATTTAGGTATTTTTTGGGTTTATTTCAATAATATTTCAGTTTCACCTTGCTTGCTTGATGGTCAAGAGTGCAATAAATGTGCAATCCAACTTCTACTAGTTTGTCGTTCCTGGGCCAAGCATCTAATATCCTCTATATTTCCACCAGGTGGCTATGACAGAATACCGCAATTCTCTTGGCTGAAAAAGTTCCCGTCTTTGGCTGTGATTGGCTGAAGCAAAGTGTATCCTAACAGCAGTAGTTTTAGTGCATTTTAATGTATATTTGCATCTTATCATTCAGTGCATTTTTGTTATTTCCCTGAGCATATTATATTTATGGATCGGTTAGGTATGACCTACTATGTCTGAAAAGCAAAATGAGTAATATGAGGAGAAGGAAGACTTATGTCTTGCTGAATTCAGGGCTGCTCAGTGAAAATACTTGGAATCCTGCATTTACACATGACATCCTCCTTTGAAAACTGGTGTAAATTTTAGAAAAAAGGTGCCACGTAGAACCCAAATGGGGTTTTTTGGTTTGGTACAAATACAGAACCCTATATGGTCCCACGTGTGACCCACCACTAGGTACTTGGGAAGAACCCTATACCATGGTCTTTCAAGGGACCTTTAGGTTTTTGAAATACCTTTTATATATGTATAACTCCAAAACAAAAAAGTAATATTGAAAGAATCCTAAAAAACAAGCCATGGATTCGAACTCATGCATGTTGTGCCTTTGGTATGTCACCCAATGAGCCACAGAGAGCTGATTGCTTTGAAGGAATCTAAACCCGATGATTACAGGCTTACTAACAGTAAACCATAAATATAACTGCTGCTTTATTCTGATCTTTGAATCACCACCAGGAGCAATGGAATCTATGGTGCAATGGTTAGCACACTGAAAATAAATTTGACGAATTAGGTTCGTCAAACGATAAGGTGATCATTTGATGAACCTTATTTGTTGAAAAATGCGTACAATGTTCTAACATTTAGTTTCAAATAAAAATGTTAATTCATTGAGAAACTGTGAAAGTACTTTTTATTATTTGGTATAAATCATTTATTTTTATTTTAATATATTTTATATAAAATGTATTTTATTTGAAAGCAAGTAGTACAACTCAACGTTCGGTGAAGGCATTTTGAGAAATGATAAGCACCAAGGTTTGACAGGCAAGCGAAGTGATCATCAGATGTATGCTTTTGACAATTACTGCCCCACGCAGCGACCTTCCTCTGAGGACCACAATACTGCACTTGAAATGAGCAGCTAAAATGTTTGCAAGATTACCTACTGTTAAGCCCCGTTCCCACATAGCCGAGTTACTCGTAGTCAACTCGTAGTATTACGTAACACGCCTCTCGGGCCCAACTCTTACTAAACTCGGCGATTACTCCTCGCACTCGAGAGATGCTCGGCGAGTAACTCCTGAGTCTCGTAGCGAACTCGTGAGATTTGGAGCCGAGTTTGCCGAGTCTCCCGAGTATGCCGTGCTGCACGGCACACTCGGCGAATTATCCAGGAGTCCAAAAACTCGGCCATGACTCGCCGAGTTACTCCTCGAACTCGCCGAGTTACTCCTCGAACTCGCCGAGTTACTCCTCGAACTCGCCGAGTTACTCCTCGAACTCGGCGAGTTCTCGGCGCTATTTTCGCTCGTATTACACTCGGGGGGGATGTTCAGGAGTGCGAGGAGTAACTCGGCGAGTTGTAGGAGTAACTCACCGAGTTGTAGGAGTAACTCGCCGAGTAACTCGTCGAGTTCTACCTTTAGTACATGCATCATCAGCGTAGGGGGTCGTATATAATATAAAAGGCCGCTGCTCCTCTAATATCAGTCCGATTTTCGTCAAATAAAGATTGTTTTGTAGTATAATTCATAGTGATTCCATACGTATTTTCGGATTTAAAAAAACCCGAATATTAAGCGAGATATTTGTCTGAGAAGGCAGTTGTCTTGCGGTGGCTGCTGCTCCATTTATATTAATCCGATTTTCGTCAAATCAGGACTGAATTGTAGTATAAATCATACTGATTCCATACGCGTTTTCGGATTGAAAATAGACCAAATATTAAGCGAGATATTCGTCTGAGAAGGCAGCTAAGTTGGCGGAGGCAAACAGTGGTGCTCTCGCAGACGTCCGCGCCCGGACTGTATCAATGCAGGTAAGGCTGAGCGCTACTTTAAAAGGCTGCTGCTCCCCTAATATTAGTCCGATTTTCGTCAAATAATATTGAATTATAGTCGAGTTCATACTTATTCCACACAGATTTTCAGATTGAAAATAGACCAAATATTAAGCGAGATATTTGTCTGAGAAGGCAGGTAGTCTGGCGGCGGCAAGGTGCTCTGTGTATGGCCCTGACATGAATGGTGTGGTCAATATTTTTGACCATTTTATATACATTGTTTGGATGAGCTTTATTGCAATTCATTTCTACTCATTCTGCCAACTGCCATGACTGTTATGTCAATTGCTATTAGCATTTTGAATGATACAAAGAATGGGTGTAGAGCATACAGCAAATTCAATACATGTGTCAATTGCCTAATTGCCTAAATTGGGGTTCTTTGACCTGTCATTTCATGGTTTGTTCAAAGATGACACAGTAATATGACATTGTCTTGATTGTCATTCACAATTACAAAAATATGTAATTGCTTTCATTAATTAAAAGCAATATATTTAATTGTAATTACCAGGCAATGATTATATTTGTATAACTTTCTTATCTTTTTGTGTTAATTTGAATCTTATTGTGATATTATGATCAGTATAAATTTGTGTATATTTTGTAAAATTTAAATCTAATATTGATATTGTAATTAGTATTTGTGATTTGATCTGTGATTTTATTTGCTATATTTAATTTACTTATACTGGTGCTCCCTGAAGCGTCCGCGCCCAGACTGTATTAATGCAGAAAGCTGAGCGCTTCTTTAAAAAGCTACTGCTCCCTTAATATTAGTCCGATTTTCGTCAAATAAAGATTGTTTTGTAGTATAATTCATAGTGACTCCATAGGTTTTTTCGGATCGAAAATAGACCAAATATTAAGCGAGATATTCATCTGAGAATGCAGGTAGGCTGGCGTCGGCCTATCATTCGATGGGTGACTCGTCGCTGTCGTAGACACCTTGCTTCACCCGGCGAGTTACTCCTGGTACTCGGCGAGTTACTCCTGGTACTCGGCGAGTCACTCCTGGTACTCGGCGAGTCACTCCTGGTACTCGGCGAGTCGCTGGCTGAACCCGCCGAGTAACTCGGCGAGTAATTCGGCGAGTAACTCGGCGAGTCACTCCTGGTCATTTTTCCCGCAAAAATTCGTCGCCAACTCCTCGAATTTTGGGTGTTACGTAATTTTTGTTATTACTACGAGTTGACTACGAGTAACTCGGCTATGTGGGAACAGGGCTTTAAGGTTCATATTTTCAACCATGATTAAGGGCTTTTTTTGCCTGACTTGAAAAAATTTCTTTTTTCTATAGTTGTGCTTAGGTATCATTCCTGATAACACAGCATGTTTTATTTCCCAATTGCCTTTATATAAGAACAAACAGAATGAATGTGCTAAAACTAATGAGACTGCTCCTTTATACTTGTTAATTTCCCTATATAAATTTATTTAAGGTTGTATTGTGTCACACAGCTATTCTCATATGTATACATTTATAGGCCTAAAGCATATATTCACAATTTCATTTAGTAAAATATGTTTACTAAATTCTTTGTTAATGCCAGTTTATTTATTGATTAATTTCTAAATCCCTAAGAGTTAATATGCTTACTCAGGTGTAAGCCCTATGTTGGTTAATGTTGCACATGTTCATGCAATGAACATGTGATTGTCCAGCCAATCAAAGGCCAAGTAATTTGTAACCTTGACCTTTGAGGTCATAGGGAGAAATCTCACAATACTTATATTTCACAAACTGATCAACAAGAGTCAAGCAAACGAGACAAGAATAGAAAACAAATTGAAATGCTCATGAATTTGATATGCAGAGAGAAGGTGGGATATTCTGAGACACAATATCTCCATCGAAGAGCTACAGATAAAGAACCCCGTCCTGTTCACGGAAGATGAGTTAAGATAAGATGATACTTTGTCATTTCTATCACAAAATTCGTAGTGGTTTACAGTTCAAAATTAAAAATAAAAGATGTGTACTATAAAGCATTAGCAATATTATAATAAGTATTAAACTTATTTAAATTTTCATAAATAATTCCCATCATCCCATAATGAAAATGATATCAAACTCTATTATATAGCAAGATAATATTAAACACCCCCTTATACCCTTAATATGTATCCTGTTTTCTAAATTTTATCTTAGATCTGTCGAAAATTTCAGCGTTTATGGCCTGCCTGGACAGGAGAATTCCCCCTGTTGACACTCCCGGCGAAGCATGGGCGAATAGAAAAGAAACCAAGTTCACTGCAGGCGAAGTGTCTGCAACAAGCAGAAACGACAGCAACCCAGGAAAAAGCTACTTTGTAAAAATGTATTATGCTGGATGCTGAATTTGCTGTGATTCTGGATGGCCAAGTAGTAGCGACAACTGTTGAGTTCATACAAGCTTTATTTTTAGACGGTCTTCATATACAATGTGAAGTATCCAGAAACTGTCAGAAAGACATTTACCTTAATTCAACATTATTGCCTGAAGATAAGTGACAAAAATATTACTAAGAACATGAGAAAAGTAAATGCAAAACTAAATGCAGCCTGAAATAATGTGAAATTGTGAAAAAGATGTAGTTTCATTGTTCTGAAATTTTCTTTTTCCATGTGTTTGTTTCTGATCTTGAATTAAGTTGGAATTTTCATAGCTTTCAGATTTTTTATTACTTTTGGTTTTATGGTGTAGCCTCGTCATTGCCTTTAACAATGCCTTAGTAATAATATATTAGTTATAATATATTATTTTCTTAAAATGTGACTGTGTATTACTATGTTGTGTGAATAATTTCATATGGTAACATTTCCTGAATGATAAATTATGTGAAAAAGTAATACAATTAACAACATAATTGAATTGTTTATGCTAACCAGTAAGTTACAGGTTTACAAATATTAGAGATGAGAAAAAATATTATCTTGTGCACACATACATATTCCAATGTAAACATTGCAGTGACTTTTAAAGTATTAATGATGTCTCCTAAAATAAGTTATTTTGCCAAAATACAGAGCAACTCCCTTTCAGAGTCAGCCACCACTTTAATACACTCCCTTAAGCAGCCAAGGGTTTATGATTTTATATATATAAATATATTTTGAATTTTTGCTTTAAAAATACACATTTTATTATACGAGACCGACCACTTGATGAGGCCACTTACATAAGAGGTGGTCTGTCGGTGGTCTCTTATAGGGAGTTGCACTAAATAAAATGTGCATATATACTATTATATATTTTTGACGATGCCGTTCATGAAATAAATACGGCAACTGAAATATACATGGTGGGTACTTATTAATTAATTTCGTCAAATGATGAATCTATTTAATCAAATGATGAATGGGGCTGATCAAATAACTAATTAGCAGGTCTAATGATTACCCTCACTAATCATATGACTAACATGTTGAAGTAGATGAAAGGGGGTGATCAAATAACTAATTAGCAGTTTGTCTAATGATCAATTTTCAGTGCATGGCTGCTTTCTTTGTGGGTAACCAGAGTTCGATTCTCACTCCTCAATTTTTCTAGACTGAAGCTGAGTTTAGCACCTCTGAAGAACCCCACCATTTGATTATCACTCACATGATTTCTCAATATTATCCAAATTGCTATCAAGAGACTGACCATCACACTCCTTGTATCCTAACCCAAATACTTGCCACTGGCAGGTGGTCAGCTGGTAAGTCCATCTTTGTTTTCTTTTTCTTTTTTACTAAATGCTTAATTTATTAGGCTGTCTGTTACTGTCTGTCGGGCTTCCAAGTTGTGTTGTAAGAGATTATTATATTACATGCTAACTGAACAATGACTAATTAAACAACACCCTCAGTTTCGTCAAAACAGAAAATGGCCAAATAAATAGATGTATATCATTATTTCAACACTCTCCTTTTTAAACGTTATTATTATCACCTAATTGTCTCATTTGATATAACATAATAAGTCAACAAATTATAATATCCCCCATAGTCTCCTGAAAGTCATATATATGCATTTCTAATGTACAAAGACAACTAATATATTACATGCATTATGCAAAACCAAACACAAAGCATTTGTATCTAGGAAACCAGTTTACGACTCTAGTCTGAACAGTGCCGTTTATTAATTCATTTCATATGGCATACTAACATTTTGTCAGCACTGTTCACATTGTAATAGATATTGAAGCAGTCAAGTCGCAGTTTGGAAAATTCCTCAAGATGGCTTGTGCAAAACTGTTATTGCCATGTCCAGTCATATATCTAATACTGGTTTTATATCCCAAACTATTAGTCACTGGAACAATACAACATTGCATTAGGGTCAACGACTCAAGTAAGTAAAACACTTTCAAATATGGACCTAATTAAATAGAAAAATGCGATGAGCCAACGCAATTTCTTTTGACGCTTTTTGCATTTGAAGTTCACATAATTCGTTAAAAATACAGTTGCAAATTGTCATTTTCGTTTTATTTAGACAAGCTTTATTAGCACCATGAATTAGCGTCATTTTTAGAATTTTCTGAAATGTTACCAGATAGACAGCTAGACCGACAGATAGACAGATAGACGGATAGATAGACGGATGAATGGATGGATGGACGGACGGACGGACGGATGGATAGATGGATAACATTACAAATCGACCTAGCATCGTTTCCATATAGGCCACGGTCGTCACAACATCGTATTGACATCGCCGACATCACACTGATGTTGAAACGATTTGGAATGCCAGCTGGGATAGATAGAATAGATAGCATAGATAAATAAATAGATAATTCCATTCATTTCCTAATAGATGCTAGTCTATACCTGTACTGTAAACGTGACTCATTTATGTTGTAAAATGTTTGTATTAACAAATATGTAAAATGCTTTAAGATGCTTTTTACGGAAGCGTATTGCTGCCAACCAATAAAAACGAAAACGAAAAAAGTTTCCCCCGGATCCCCCCCCCCCTGTCCGCTGCAGAAGATCTTTGGTCCAGGGGTGGGGGGGAGAAGGGCGATCGATTCTGGACGGTCCCGTCGCCGGCGGGGGGTCCGACGGGTCCCCCCGAAGTCGACATGGATATGACTTCATTATAAGTGACGAGCTATATGTAAGGGGTGTTGCAATCGATCGTGCCATCGTGGGGTCCAGCGGTCTCCCCAGCGGGCCCCTGGGGCAAATCAAGATTGAGATGTCTGGAGGGACCCTGCAGTACAAACGAAGGATTCTAGAACAGGATTCACGAAAACTTTTTTGGTAATTACGAAGAAACTTATGCGAAAGTTTTTTGGTTATTAAGAAAAGTTTTTTGTAATTACGAAAAGTTGAACAACATTTGGTAATTACGAAAAGTTGGTAATTACGAGAAGTCTTTTTGGTAATTACGAAAAAAACTTTTCGTAAATTTTTTTTTATTTGGTTGGCAGCAATACGATACAGATAGACAGGAAATTATCACTATGAGAACAAAAATGCTGAAAATATTATGTCATCATCACAAATCGCCATGCCAATGTCAGTAGTGTTGTGTTTTGATTTTTGCAGCAGCCATGAACTTCAACGCCCAGTGGACAGCCTGGTCATCCTGGAGTTCTTGTTCAGTGACCTGCAATGACAGCACCCTGGGCTACGATATGCGGAGCAGGGACTGCCCTGGTCCCCTAACAAACTGCGAAGGACCAAAAAATGAGTACAGACCCTGCCAGAGCATACTACCATCTTGTTCTAGTGCGTATGATTGGTGTTTAATTGGTGTTTAATTGGTGTTATATATATTCCTCCATGGTACCTTTTTCTGTTGTTCTTAGAGGGATATAACCAACCATGGAGCCACTCCATGATATAAACAACGAAAACGTTTAGTTATCTTCTTTCCTGGGTGCAAACTGATTTTCTTGCATACCAAACAAATTAGTAGTAAATACCTGGGCCTATTTCGGTGAGTTGTATACCTCATAGTAGAGAGTGAACTAACATTTCAACCTTTGTAATTCCTACGTCTGGTTAAGGTACAGCCAGATACATTGTGTATCCTACATGACAAAAATGAATAAAAATGTTAAGACAATCAAGAGCAGTCTAACTGGCATAGTTTCCTTTGACGTTATCAGTTCATGTCAAGATGGAATTGTGCCTGGGGGCCAATAGGTTGTGTAATAGTACAAATTAACTATGCTATTGCGTTGGTTTTTTTTTTTTTTGTTTTTTTTTTCTTTGGTGTAGAGTGGGGAACATGGACAGCCTGGACTAATTGTCAAGCTCTAACTGGAACCTCAACAATCCTAAGGAGAAGAAGCAGAGTATGCAGAAATGCAGGAGGTTAGTATTTCATAATTACAGTCATGCATGTATAGAACACAAACAATAAACTGACCAGGTGGTGGGTGGATTATGGCTTTACGTCCTGTATTTCTGCACCTGATGGGCTAATTAGGACGGGCAGGGACCATGGCAATGAGATGATGGATGAAACAGCCGTCCAACTTTAATTCGACTGGAAATTGAACCCAGGATCAAGTGGTTGGAAGCCCAGCGCACTACCACTGAGGTAGGCCTCCACCCCTTAATAAACTGTCCAACATAGTGACCTCTTGTGGTACTTTTTCTCCCCATCGACAATGAGAAATTTTGGACCATAGGTAAAAAACGGTGGGTGTGTTCTTTGGTGTCGTTCACACTGAGTTTCCAGGGAACCACAAAGATATAGGTTGATCAAGCACTCAGAATTGGTTGATAGCTAGATGTCAGTGTAACTGATAATTTGTTATTACAGACGTCTATATGGCAGAATTCGCCATTTCTAGACGTTAGAAAGGCTTCGCATTTCTTAAAAAAACCAACATTCAGACCTCATATCTAGATATCAGCATGCGTAAATGTGCTCTGTGTCATTATACTTGCAGCATCTAGACGGTCTGTAACGTAGTATAAGTTGGCTGTATGTAATAGACGTCAATAAAAGATGCACAATCTCTATTAAGACAAATATACAAATAAGACGATATGTTTTTTACTTTCTGTGCTTAGCCTATATGAAATAAGGTCAAAACTAATCAAACTTGCAGGAACATTCTCAGCCCAAAGTTAAGTACACTTTAAAAAAATAGATTGTCGTTTTTAGACAAATTGTTGTTTCCCTGGTGTTGTTTAAAATCTCACAAAAGTTTAAAATCAACTAAGTTATTGTTTGTCCATAGGCAATGATTGCCCAAGCCAACCAATATCGTGTATTTATACAACCATTGCCTAAGGACAAACGATATCATGGCTGATAAAAAAAAAAAACTGTTAAAATAGACAATTTTTTTGTTAAACTTTTCTCTTATGAAATTGTATTTTACTACAGACACAGCCGATGAGCCACTCAGTGCCTGCGGAGACTCCAGGAATGCTGTGGCGTACTCGTTATGCTAAAGGTAAACTCCTTTTCTGACACTCACCTAAACTTGTCTGAAATTAGGATTTACGAAATTGCTAATTAATTTCCTTGATGAATGTTAAAATTACTAACATTTCCAACTGGAGCAAATCGAATCATATCGAATTGAAATGATATAATATCAGACCAGGTCAGATAGGACACAGATACGATAACCACAATACAATAAAACTAGATATATTTTAAAAGGAAATATTAAATATTATCACCGGTTACAAAAAGTGAAAATGGAGATAATACTGAGTTATATTCATATAGAAGTAAACCATCTTTTCTTCTGGAATACATATTATCGTGGATCTGTACTTTGGAATAAATAACCAAGTGAAATTCAAGAAATTCAAGAATCCTTGGCTCTTGATTAATTTAAACATCATAGTCAGGGGGCCAGCCCCTCAAAATTGGGATTTCTGTTTGCACTGATCCACACCTCCTTAAATTTGGTATCATCGAATAGGAAATTTTCGGTATTTTTTGTAATCGATACTCGTTTTGTCAGTTTCTTGGACTGGAGAAGTTTTTTTCTGGTATCCATGGCAACAAGTACGTTTTTGTATTGAACAAACTCACAAAAATAATTTTGGTGGTATGCTGTTAATTACAATGCTTGACATTTGTTGGTACCATGACAATTTTTCAAGGCTGACCTCATTAAAGTTTTGCAGTAAACACTGGTCTCAATTTCCTGTTGTCAAGCAGAGTAAAATAATATACTTTTGGTATCTCAAGACACCTTAGGAGAAACCCTCTCAGAAAACCTCTCAGAAAAGAAGCATCACTGGAAGTTCCTTCCTTTTTGTGTGTTGCTATGGAAACACTTTTTTAAACTGTCACATTTTCAGAGAAAGCCTCAACAATATGGGAATAAACATTTTATGAGATATATTGAACATAGGAAGGTAATATTTAATAATTTGCATGTAAAAACCTCACTGATTAAAGAAATATAATTTTTGCAGTCTCTTGTTGCCATGGTAATGTGTATCTGACCCCTGTTTCCTTATATGGGTAAATTTGCAATTAGATGGATATAAGCAGTCTGTAAAAAGAGGGAAAAACAGCAAATTACTAGTTATACAAGCTTTTTTGAAGGCTGACACCCATTTTTCCTTGCACGGATAACTTTTTATTTAAAGTGATACACGAAAATTTCCAATTCGATGATACTAAATTTGAGGAGGTGTGGATCGTTGCAAACAAAGTGCCCTATTTATTCACATTTTCTGGCCTTGGGAAATTATTATTGAGCTTATTGAGTCAAAAAATGTTAAATTTATGTAAATGTGCAAACTGCTAAAACTGTTTTACTATGTTTTATACATTTGTTTTTATTGTACTTTTTATTCTGGGCCACATGAAAAGTCTCTTGTGAATGTGTCACCCAGCCTAAAAAAAAATCAAAAAAAAATCATATAATGAAGGATGAGTAGGAAGATTTGTTGAGTGTTGATATCAGCCCAATTTAACAAAAATTGGCCCAAGACTTCTGGGTTTAGTTCTGTTTTCTGTCATGATGACTCCATAGTTGTTATATGTCAATTAGACTCATCAATGTGCTATACCATAAAGTTGACATTCTGGAATTTAGTTTATGAAATATTCATAATCAATTAGCAGTTGAGTGACAATAGTACTGTATACAGATGTTCATGGGCCACTGCTATCTTCTGAAATAATTATGATGTTGATTGTCTTGTTTTGTATTTCCAGGCAGCTTGGATGTTGCAACAGAAATGAGAGTAATGTCTAGCAACATTTCACATGGAATATTAATGAGAGGTTTACAGCCTTTATGGGGCCACATTGACAATTTAGATGCTGCTGATCAGGCATGCATATCATAGCAGAGTGATGTACATTTTGCTTTAAAAAGAGGAACACATCTCTAGCCATCAGCCTGTAACAAACTATAATTCATAAACATAATCAATTTACAAATTATATTGTGTAATTATGCAATATATGTCACTTCATTTTATTATTTTTTTTTTTTATATATGTATGATACTTTATTATTATAATTGACAAAATACAAGTTATTTACAACAATAATGATGACTAGTGGTCTCAGAACTTAATTCAAAGTTATTTTGAGACCACTAGCTATATGAAAAATTTTGAGGAATGAGATGCATGAGATGAAGTTCAATTATTTTTTTTACTTTATTTATTTGTCACTATATAATTTAATTTCAATCCTATTTAAATAGTCTCTTTTTCTTTTCATTTATAATGTGAGGGGTATGCACAATTTTACAGCTTTTTAGTAAGCTAGTGCACACCCTCACAGCATGCTTATGTCTTTTCTTTTATGTCATGTACGAACTGTATTAAGAACTAAATACTGTGTAAAATTAAAAAATCTTGAAATTTACAGCTGATTTAATGGACTTGGAAACTAAACTCCAGATGACGTCATGTGAATTCAGGACTCCCATTGGTTCAAGCAATCCCTCAGCCAATGGGAGTCCTGCATTTACACGACGTCCTCTGGAGTTTATTTTCCAAGTATAGGACCTACAAGTATACGAGTTTAGCTGTAAATGTTCATATGACCACACTGATTGGCTACGTGCAATGTTTATAAGTTCCATCTGCGATATGTCAATTTACAATCATGTTAGTAACTGTTATATGTACATACAAAATGCATCCTTATGCATAACATACTCTATAATCACAAACTTCTGAATTCAATATGTCATCTGTATTAGATTGGCGTTTAACTTACAACAGAATATATTAAACTTTATTCAAGCATTACATAAAGATTTCCAGTACCCTACAAAGAAGCCTATAAACATGTTTATGTATTATGACCATGACCTTTAATTGCCAATTTCATTGATTTGAAAAATAAACACCAGAGGACGTCATGTGAATCCATGACTCCCATTGGTTAAGGGAGTTTCTCAGCCAATGGGAATCTTGGATTCACGTTACGTGCTATGGAGTATTGTTTCCAAGTCTATGAAATTGACTTTAATGCAGAACTATTTATAGGCAATACTACTTGGCATGATACTTTCAAAGAGATGACAATGTTAATTTTCTCTTAACTATAGAAATGCCTGCCCTGTATAGTATGTAACACTCAGATGACTTCTGCACACATTTCTTTGTAAATATAATGCATTAATAAAGCACTGGATTATCCATTACATGCTGTTTTATTGTTGCTCATCGGGATTGAACTGAAAACAATTAAGCCTGAAAGTAAAAGTCTACAATATATACGCTGTATGTGTCAATCACAACAAAAAATAGTAAATAGATAAAAAATCTGACTGTCAGCTCTTTTAACTGCTAAAATACTTCATATATATCTGGATCATTGTCGTTTACAAAAGGACTGCTCATTAAATTGTAATTTCCTGGCGGAGGCAGAAAGATGGAATTGTCATAGTGGCCTGGGGGGGGGGGGGACAATCTGAGTGCTCAGCGATGTTTAACGTTGTTATTCAATAAAGCATATATATCTACCATATATATACGGCGTAATAGAAGCTTCACTTCATGTAGCATTACTGAAGTTCCACTTCTTCAATTCTTTGGATCAGAGAAGAATTGTTTAGACAGACAGACAGACAGACAGAAAGTATTTATTTTGACCATAAACTTACAATTTACATAAACAAAAATAATCAAGGAAAACTGATTATATTATGGTCATAGTTTATATGTATTTCGTGGCCAATAAACGACATTTTCATGGATTTTAGCTCTAAAATGCTGCACATAGTTTCAACAGCCACACTATCGTAAAATTCAAAATTAATTTCCACATGTTTTTTTCGTTCAAATCATTGAGCAGCACAAAATGGACAGACATATTTATTTCAAATAACTTCAATTGCAACTTTTTGCCTGATAATGACACTTTATTTGTGCTATAATGGGTTTCTGTTATTTTTCTATGACCTTGCGACAGGCAAATAATGCTGGAACGAAAGCAAAAAAAGAAAAAGAAAACCTCATTGGAAAGATAGGAAAATGACTGAAAACATATGGGCATTAATTTTTAATCCTATTATCCTACCTCAAAATTAACTTAAAACAATTTTTTTTTTTTGGCTATATTATTGTAGCAACGATGCCACCCCTTTAATGAGGCAATATCAGCTTAGGATGTGTGTGTCCTTATAGAGTGGTCCAAGGACAAGTAGGCTAAACCTATATGTGTGCTGCACTAATTGGCAAGGAGATCTCCAACTCTGATGTTGACTTGTTGTTGTTGTAGTTGGCTTTCTACTACGAGAAAAATAATAAGTATAATAAGAATAAGAATAATAAAATCTACAATGACAATGTAGTTGTTGTTGTTGCCTTTATCTTAATTTCAATGACTATAATTCATTATGCAATACTTCATCTCAATCTCATCTGAATAATAACTTCAGTGATATCTTTTAGACCTGATCATCCATAGACGCAATGATCATGATGATAATTTCTTTCACTCACATAGCACGCATGTCTTGATATAAAGGCTAGGGCATGGTAGATGACAAGAGAAACACATTTTATTAGGTAAGGCAATGACATACATGTTTGGTGAGGCCTTTAGATTTTCGGAAAGTTTTCCTTCGTTGAAAAGACAAAGAGGTATTCATGTTCAAACACTTGCAAAAATGCAGTTTGTGGACTCATCTCAATGTCGGTTACTTGTACCTACGCCTTTCCAAGTTCTAAAGGGGTTGCCCTTAGATACACAAAAATGTTTAGAATTTCTGAACGAAAACCGTCAAGCTATGTAAATCATATTCTTGTGTCATTTTTTCTCTGGTCAAACAATCTTTGTTAGCTTATATCTTTTCTGAAAGTTGTGCTTTGTATTTGGCATCTGTGCTGAGGTTAGTAAAAAGACCATGTCATATCATCTTGCTGGGGCAAGTAAAAGATCCCACCCATAGGGTAAATGTGTAATATGGGTGGACTCCTCCTCTCTCTAACTTCACCAATCAACCCTCGATAGTGGCAAGAACTTGCCTTAGAGGTTGCACTTTTCATATCTATCCATCTATCCATCTTTCTATCTATCTATCTATCTATCTATATATCTATCTATCTATCTATCCATATATCCATCTATCCATCTATCTATCCATGTTAATTATAATTAATACATACCACTGGTCCCACAAAATTAACCCCACGTACTACTGGCACGTATAAGCATGGAGTCACTAGTGACTCCATGGTATAAGTAGCTGTACTGTCAAATGGTTTTCAAAGTGGGGGAAAGGCATTTAATCTAATTATTTACATACTTTTATTACACTCGACAAAAATGTTTGTCGAAGGTATTGATCAAGCAGCACACTTCGTTACCGGAGCATCTCTCCATCACTATTGTATGTACAGTTTACCTTGATGCAATTTGGTATTTAATTAGTCTTGATGGCTTAGTTGAGCCTTTTGATAGTCTCATTGACATGTTTCAGAATTGGAAAAAAATGAATATAAAATTGATTTTCCGTTTCCAGAGCAGAGCTCTGACACTACTGCACCTACATACTTGACATTTTGTCGTAATATGCCTCGTGGTGGTCATAAATAACATCCTTTTTTTTTTAACCTCCCATACATGAAATTTCAGTTTGAGAATGTCTAAATCAAAGTACCATCACTCTAAAAACGTAATTTGACATTTATTTCACACTTTTTCATGATAATGGAAAAAGTGGAAAAACTACGCAAATTGTGTTGTTTGCTACATTCTCTACACCCTTGGTTTTGGTTGTTTACCATGACATTGATACAAATTTGAGGAATAAAGTTTGTACTTGGAGAAATTGGATCAGGAGGGACACTCGGAATCTGCAACATCAGCATGCTCTAATGAAAGTCTGTATTTATTCAGATTTCACAGGTGTACAATCAGTGTCGCGCTGGCCGGGGGCAGGCAGTGGCCCTAACGGCTGAATTTCATGCTCATTAAAAAGGAACTCTCCTCAGCAGAAATGGTTCTGTACAGTTATTTAACTAAAGGTTTGTTACATACCCACATGAAAGCCAGTGTTGTGGTCTATGATTAGAGACTTTTCTTGCGAAAATCAAAGCATTTTTGGCGGAGATATGATTAAAGAAAATACAGGTGAATTTTTTTTTTTTTCAATCATTACATAAAACCCACAAATACCCACATGATCAAATTAAGCTAATATGGAAGTAAAAATTCTGGTCAACAAAATGATGCGAGCTATATTCACGGCTTCCTGTTGCATTTCTACTAAATATTGAAATAAACACCATACATTGCAATTGGCATTAACTCAGCATTTCTTATCAGCTACACACCCAAGTGAATTCAAATTTTGTGTTATCCACAAGGTTGTTGTACACCAAACAATATGACATAGTTAGTGCGGGGTTTTTAGTGCTTTAGTGCTCAGAACAACCAAATTATGTAGTACATGGAATATTCTTGAAAACTGATAAATATGTGTCTTCTCTTGGTCTAATTTCTCCAAGGTTTGTACATGCTATGTTTTAAAATAAATTAGCTTTATTGTCATACTTTTTGCATAGAAGACATTATATATAATTATATCATCATTATATTTATGATAAAATACACCTCAATAATTGACAAACAAATGATAATTTGCCATTTTATCAAATTCTTTGCATAGGAAAAATATATTACAGTACATTTCTTATTATGGGTCCTTGTAAATAAGTACACAGGTCTATATATAGTCAAAATGTGTACACTAATTAGTTCAAATTTATTGGTGCTTTTAGCTTGGCTCATATGCAAGCATGGCCTCCTTAGCCTGGTCGTAAGATGTTTTTATTGTGGTAACTGACCTAATAAGCTAAATATCACGACCTTGAATTTCATGTAATTAGTGGTGTACATAAAATGTAGTTCCTGTTGGAGGACAAAGCATGAACGGAACAACACTACAGCTTCCTGTGTTTTCACCAAGACTTCCTCCTAATCCTTTCTACATACGGTGCAAAATACGTGTTTATCTTTTGTATCACATATCCGAGTTGGGGGGGGGGGGGGGGGGGTCATTACTGGTGATCCTGAAAGGTTCAAGTGTAACAACGTTAGTGTAGCCCTAAACGAGAGAGATAGATAGAGATGTGAGATTTAATATGCTGATTGCAATAAAAAAAATTATTGAATTGCCTTTTACAATGCATGTGTAATAGTAAGAAATAAAATACAAATTACGTATAAACATTCATAAAATGTACAGAATTGAATTGGTAATATAATAATGAAGCTAAAAGCACTGCAGGAAATTAATATCAGTCTTTAAGAATTCTATAAGCACCAATTGAGAAAAGAGTTTTTGCATAGATTTGTCTTGCATTATGGTAAAATATAATTGCTGGGCTGCTGCATATTGTACTTTAATTGTCTCTTTGAATGCAGCAAAGTATGCAGTTTATGTTTAGGGTTCAAGTAAGTAGGTAAGTAGGTAAGTAGGTAAGTAAGTAAAGTTTATTTTTCCTCTGACATCGTTTTACAGAACACAATAATTTACAAAATTCCAATTACATATTTTGTGACATATAACAATATAATAATAACATTTCATAATAAAGGGGGAAGTGACATAGGGTTACAAATAAACCCAATGATAACATACACCGTTTGATGTCCCTCATATTATGTTGGATCTGTCAATGCCTCGGCATAGACACCAAGTACAAGGCATCATCAACATCCAGCTGAGACAATGTAAAATAAAGCACATAGTGTCCGGGGCGAGATTAGAATTTCGAACCCACTACCTGCAACACATGCTGCTAGCCAACGTGGTAAACTTCCTTTCCAAATCAGCACGGCCCTGATAGCATTCCAGATTGTTTCAACGTCGGCACGATGTCTGCGATGTCAAAACGATGTTGTAACGACAGCGGCCGATATAGAAACAATGCTGGCCTGATTTGGAATGCTATCCGGGGGTCATTTGTTAGGGTCAACCGTAAAAATATTCTCAGCAAAAATGGCCAAATGTTGGTTATTACGGGTACATTGGCCAAATGTGCCACGTGCGTTTTCCATGAGAAGGATAAACGCATGGAAAACGCATGGTTTTTAGCTAATTATAATGAGGCAAAAACCATGTGTTTATCCCAACGCATGGAAAATGCACATGGCACAATTGGCCATGTACTTATTAGTTGCAGTGAGGAGTTTGACCAACTCTCTACATTATATACTTGTATTATTGTGCTGAAATTATACAAACAGTAATTTTGTTAGAGTGTACCCATCTCCATCTTCAAAAAACCAAGTAGGCAAACGTTCAAGTTGTCTACTATTTTTTGGAGGGAAATGTCTTTCCTCCCTTTTTTTAAATTTTTTTTTTTAAATAACTTGTTTTTTCCTTTGTTCTACTTGTATTGCAGCCATAAATCAATAATATTCTCGGTCATAAAATATGACAGCACACAAAGAAGCAGTGAAAACATTGACTATTGTATGCAGTTGTCAACAGCGTCTTTATGGCGACATACAATGTGTATATATGCCTGAATGAATTGTTTCACCTTCATATTCCATGAAATATTCAATACGTTGAGGAAGAATGAAAGCCTCCGCTACTTTGTAAAGTTTTAGGGAGTGCATTTATGATAGTTTAATAATTTATCACTGATGAACAACTTTGTACGTGGCAACTGGGAGTCCTATCTACTGGATGGTCATAAAATTACAAGCAAGTATTCAGACAATCTACCTACACCTACTTCCTTTTTTCTTTTTTTGGCCCGTGCGCATGCGCATGGAGACTAGCATCACTGCTTATTTTATTGTTGATGTAAAACCGCCTGGAATTATTATTTTATCTTGTTTATGACGAATAACAGGAAAGCACGAGGTGAATGTCTCACGTACACCTGAAAAGACTAAAAGATTAAACATAAAAAAGAGAGATGGAAAGCTCCAGTACACAATGAATATATGATCATTTTCCTTTTAAATCTATTTCTAGAAAAATGGTTATCATGCGTGGGTGCTTGGTGGTGAAATAGCATCTCATATCATTTGAATAACACAATCAAGTCCAACATTTAATAAATTTAAATGTACTGATAAATTCTTGATATTTTATGCAAGTTACAATATGGCTGTTTCTGAGTAATCCTCATTGCACTGGCTATTAACTACGACTGAATAGAGTCTTTTCAGCAGCCCTGAATTCAGCAAGACAAGTCTTGCTTCTCCTCTTATTACTCATTTTGCTTTTCAGACATAGAAGATAATCACTGACTTATTCAATAAATATAACTTTCTCAGAAAAATCAAAAAAATCAACTGAATGATAAGGTGTCAAATATACATTAAAATGCACTAAAAATACTACTGCTTGGATGCACTTTGCTTCAGCCAATCACAGCCAAGGGCGGGAACTTTATCAGCTAATGGAATTGCAGTATTCTGTGATAGCCATCTGGTGGAAATATAGAGAACCTTCCGTGAAAATCCACTATTAAAAAATATTTCAAAATAAATTTTTTTGTTAAAATAATTCTTTGTAAAATTAATTTACTCTACGTCATGAAAGATGCACTTTTTTCCCAAAATCATGAAAATACAACAGAGCATAAATTTGATTGTCCGAATCCATGTCCCGGCACTCTTCATGAGCTTGAAATATTAAATTGGTGGTAATTTTGTGTCTGTGTCTATGCCGGTGTAGGTAAAGGAACCCACTCATATGTGAAAATCATTCTACATGGTAAAATTAATTTTGACACTTTTTTGAGTGAGCGGTAAAACGCATAGGTATTAGGTACTCATTGTTAGTCCCAGGCAGTATGGATTCAATTTTGTTCATTAACATTCAAGAACTGCAAAACCGCCACCCTTGATTTAAAGGATATTATACGCTCTTTGGCAACGCAATCTAGAGCGGTGAACAAATGTAGTCCAGGTGAGTTTTGGTAGACTGCAATTACTATCCATGCAGTCATTACGTGGAATGAAAATATTTTTGCTCTCAGTTGACAGCTGACATCATGCATTTCAAGGCATCTGATTGGACAGTCTAAAGAACTGAACAGTTGTTATCCGTTTGAATGGTTATAGTTATTCCTTTGAGATTTGTTTTAATTCTTTGTACTCTTTGAATTGTTTACCAAGTTTCTCATAAAACTCGGAAACTGTAGCTGCAAAATAGGGATTAAAATAGGATTAGCAAACAAGACCTGAAGTGATGTCATGTTCTGACTTTGTGCCAAATTTCAATTGGAATTCTACGTAAGTATTGCATGGATAATGTGCTTTTAGCAAGACAGTGACATGGCAGTGCTTATCACATGCAAAGATTTAATCTCCACTTCCTCCATCATCAGTGAAGAGTCATGAACGTAATAGTTTTAAATACAAGTACATACAGTATAGTTTGTTTGCAATGTTTGCCAGTTTTCCGAAGATTATGTTTAAAATTTCCATATTCCGTGAAGCCTTTTTCTGCATGATTTTTTTTCTACATGGTCAAATGTGCCACGTGCGTTTTCCATGAGAAGGATAAACATGACAAACAATCATTAAATCATTTCAGAAATAGAAGGCCACATAACTTGCCCATTTTCTCTAAAGCACATGCTTGTCTAATGTGAAATGATACAGTACATAAATAAGATTATGAAAATTGTGAAAGGTTGAAGAAAGTTTCATTCACACCACACCTTCATCATTGTGGAAGAGGGGGAGGAACAATAGTAAATTGCTATTATCATTGTGCTTGACGCAGAACTGCCTATGGTCGATTAAATTAACTCAGTTGTTGATGCAGCCCTCTCTGCAGCGTCTTGCAGTTTCTGTTCTTCTTGCAGAAGTATATCATTTGCAGCAGTAAATAGCTGGACTTGCATGTCCAGGTACTTCACATCCAATTCCACCTTGTCGTAGTGTGATAAAGACATAATAATTATCCATTCTTGTGTAGTAGCAGCAACACCTTTGCAGTATGGTAGTCCGAAGTGGAATGATGGCCAATAGAACGCATCCACCTTAAATACCAATTTTAGCGCATTCCGGGAGAAAACAGGTTAACTCCACAGTAAGATCGTGTACAGATCGTCTATATCCGTGAAGGCCCCATGTAACATCCGGTTCACTCCGCACTCATCCGGGACATCCGTGTTACTTCCAGCAACAACCATGGCTCGATCCTTCGTGCATCGGACACCTCCGTGTACTGCCGTGTACTGCCGTGTTTCAACCGTACATATCCGTGTAGCGACCATATACATTCATGTAATAGCAGTGTTGCTCCTTGTCACCAACATCTTGCCATCGTGTCCACACCGCCAAATTTTTCGTTCGTTGACATTTCCAACTTTTTCGCCTGGACCGCCCCGGATTGAGGAAATTTCATTCCGGGACGCTCCGGTGTGTAATCCGGCTATGTGTGAAGGGAAGGGGCCTGTAGCCAATGCCATTGGCTTGTATGAAGCCTGGCTACTTAATATCTCGGGATCAATACCCTACATGCATTACACTTGATGAGAAAGTCTATATAAAGAGGTTAGTGACCCCTGTGTACTAACTAGTAATTGGGTGTTTATGCCAGGCTTGCTGAATCTGAGCCAACAATTGATTGGTTGTATTAAACGTGAGCTATATTATTGGCAAATTCACATTATTGGCTTGTATGAAGCCTGGCAACTTAACATCTCGGGATCAATAGTGACCCCTGTGTACTAACTAGTAATTGGGTGTTTATGCCAGGATTGCTGAATCTGAGCCAACAATTGATTGGTTGTATTAAACGTGTGAGCTATATTATTGGCAAATTCACGTTATTGTGTTGTAGATGTATCTGGAATAGAATTAGCTTATTCCCATAAAACCCACAAGTCCGACTATTCCAAGCTCTAGCTCCTTCTAGGTCCCATAGCGGTTTATATTTCCCTTACATCCTTACAAGTTCCGAAAAATCCTACATAATTACATTAAATCCCATAAGTCCCTGTGGTGTACCACAATTCCCAATAAACCACTGTAAGTCCCATAATTCCCGTAAGTCATGAATAATTCTGCAATTCCCTAGAAGCCCTTCTGGGTCCCCATAATTCCCGTAAGTCCTGAATAATTCTGCAATTCCCTAGAAGCCCTTCTGAGTCCCCATAATTCCCGTATGTCCTCAATAATTCCACCAAGTCCTAAAAAATCTCTGTTAGATCAATAAGTCCCTATGATGCCCAATAAATCCTGCAATTCCTTTACATCCTTAATAACTCCCCTATCTCCATATGGGTCCCATGAGGTCCTTCAATTCCTATCTAATTCCAGCATTTCCTGTAAGTCCTCCAAGTCCTGCAATTCCCAAATGGGAGTCCCGCATGGGAATTATGGGGTTAAATGGGGCCTATTAAATTGATAACTGAGATGCTCTTATGGAAACCCTCAACATAAGTTAGCAATAACAGTTTGTAAACATTTATAGCCAATTTAACTAAGCGCAACTATAGAAAGGAAACACAAGGAAAAAACCAGGAAGTTTGATTGGCAGTACCTACACCTCTAATAATAGGCGCGGGTGGGTGGGGAAGAAGTGAAGCAATTGAATATGAATGATGAGCGCTTGATTATATAGTAGAGCCCTGGGGAGGGGGGGGGGGAAGATTATATGGGTGGCTGGCCAAAGCCATGATTGGCCGCTTGAGAGCGCTGATGCGCATAGAGGAAGCAGAAGGTTAGAATGCTTTATTTATATTACATTTATTACCCTGCTAATAAATTATATTTAACTCAATAAAGATAAGACGTGGATAGTGGTTTAGGCGTGGACAATATCGGCCATTTTATTTGGCGAAAAGTGTATTTAACACACACTGACATGAAATAGATAACTGAGATGCAAAACGGGAGAAGGAGGCGAGATGGGTATCGGTTCAGTAAATTCCTGGATCGGTACATCTCTATTAAATAGCAATCCCTCCCCTCTTATATATATACTAATCTAAATATTTCAGGACAGCCAAGAAAAAAATACATACATCATTATACATGTTAGACTAATTAAATTTATAATTTCAAATGTTCTTAGGACATTACGAAGAAGTAAAATTCCGAAATGTTTGAATCTTCTATACAAGCCCGCTGGTCGGTCCAGTGGTAAGACATGCGCCTGATCCTCTGAAGGACCCGGGTTCAATCCCAGACCCGGGCACCCTTCATGAACATCCTAGCAGAATATAATTTGGATAAGACGTGAAATTAACGGTCCTCTGTACCGTGCCTATGCACAGGCAAGTAAAACACCCCACCCATAGGGGTAAATGTGTAACGTGGTTGGGCTTCTCCTCTCTCTCACCTCATCAATCAACCCTCGTGAGCGGCAAGCACTTGCCTTAGAGGGCTGCACTTTCCATATCTATCTATCTATCTATCTATCTGTCTGTCTGTCTGCTAGCTGTCTGCTAGCTGTCTGCTAGCTGTCTGCTAGCTGTCTGCTAGCTGTCTGTCTGTCTGTCTATCTAGCTGTCTGGCTGTCTGTCTGTCTGTCTGTCTGTCTATCGTCTATCTATTTATCTATCTATCTATCTTAGGTCTAGCTCGTTCTTTGAAATAATTCAAAATAATAACAATTGTATGACAAAAGGCAAGCCAGACGATCGGCGGTCATCAACCTTTTAGTCCAGGAGATAACAGAAAATCGTGCAAATGATGATACAAGCATCAAACTTGGCACACTTGTTCTCCAAGTAATACTAATCAAATCTGCCCGATTGGCCAATTGAAAATCCAAGATGGTGGCCATTTTCCAAGATGGCCACCAAATTAGCCGCCCGAAGCTCACATTTTGCTTAAAAGTATTTGTAGTTGCCCGATTTGCATGATCTAGGTGTGAATTCCTATGTTTTCAAGCCTGCTGAAGTTGATTTTCATGACTATGGGGTGTAGGCGTGTAGTGCTAGAGGTAGTACCTTTGTTTCAGCAGTCAGCCACATCCATTGGATGGACTACTCATCTATGGCTCCAAGAAGATGCTAGTGCACGGCATCAGCCACACCCTGGTAAACCGCGTTGGCTCGCGGGCTAAACTAGATGAGGGTAGCGCACAGAAGGACTCTGTGTGTGTGATGGAGTACATTATAGCTCCAAAACTTTCAAGTGCATGAAGTTGATGAAGTTCTTGAAGGAGTGATTGTCAGGCACTACCAAGGCACATTGGTGACATCACTGCTGTGAAACTCAGCATGGGGTTCAGTATCAGCTATGTAGGGCATCATACTGCAACAACCTACTAGTGTCCCAAATGCTGCCTAATCAACCCCGGATCAGTTAGGCAGCTGCACCTGAATGGACAGGACGTGCCAGCATGGGAGAGCCGAGCCAAGGATAACGAGGTTTTAGTTATCTGGATGGTGTACAGATCGCACGGGACTTATGACACTGGATGAACGATCGGACTAGGTGTAGGGCATGGTGCAAGAACCTAGTTGTATCCCATACAGGAACGTGTCTATTATACATGTACAGGGTGGTAAAAGGATAAACCCTCGACCCTAAACGTCATACTAACCATGGACACGAGTTCTACTGGAAAATCGTGGAACACTGACTGGACTAAGTGTTGCCTATGTCAAGAGGTTAAGAAAGAAGATCTGAAGTCTCCCCAAGCCAATCCTGCCAGAAGAGGCGATGATGGATATATGAACTTGGCAAAGAATATTCCTCTGTTTCACTCACTTAATGCACTGCCAATCAAGCTAGACCCTGCAAGACTTGACAAAGGTGGTGGGATAGATGAAACCTTGAGACAAATGAAGGCACAATATCATGAGAGTTGTAGGCTTCTATTTAGCAACACAAAGTTACACAGAGCTGAAAAAAGATCAACCCCTGCAGGTACTAGTGATGAGGGCGGTAAAAGTAAGATCCCACGAAACGTCCAAGAAGCTAAAATACAAGAATGTTTCTTTTGCGAAAAAGGAGGGGAGCTTAGAGAAGCAATGACAATGCAAGTGAATAACAGAATAAACGAATGTGCAAAAACACTCAGTGATGGAAAACTTCTTGCCAAACTAAGTGTAGGAGATGTCATAGCACAAGAAGTGAAATATCACCCTGCTTGCTTGGTGGCATTGTATAACCGAGAACGAGCCTACCTAAAGGTGCAGGAGCAAGAAAAAGCACTGGAAGGAAACATATCCAATTGCTTTCTCTGAACTAGTCACCTACATTTGTGAGTTGAAAAATGCCAGTGATAGTAGAGATCCACACATTTTCAAGCTTGCTAATTTGACCATGCTTTACAAGCAGAGGCTGGAGCAGCTTGGTGTTGAATCGCCTGATGTTCATCCTACTCGACTCAAGGACCAGTTGCTTTTTCACATTCCCAAGCTGCAAGCTCATCGCCAAGGACGAGATGTTCTGCTGGCTTTTGAAAATGATTTTAGGCTCAAACCTCTCACAAGCATCCAAATATGGTGAAGCGATCCATCTAGCGAAAGCTGCTGGAATAATAAGACGAGGCATGCTCAATCAAAAGTCAAATTTCAGCAGCACCTTTAACGACACAAACCTAGAACAGGCTGTACCACCATCACTGCTGCAATTTGTATGCATGATCGAACATGGTGCAGACATCAAGTCCCAACTCCAGCATGGAGCATCAAAATCTGACCTTTCTATATCACAACTCTTACAGTACAACTGCTTTGCCAAACACAAGGAAGGAACGAATGTCCACAGGCATTCCAAGGACCGGGAGCCGCCTTTTGCAGTCTACATGGGCATGTATGTGTTTGCCAAGACAAGGAAGAGACAAATCATTGAAATGCTCCATGAGAATGGGCTCAGCATATCATACGACAGAGTCCTACAAATCTCAGCACAGTTAGGAGAACCAGTTGTTGCACAGTATGTGCAAGATGGAGTAATATGTCCCCCAGTCTTGAGAAAGCAGTTGTTCACAACTGCAGCAGTGGACAACATAGATCATAATCCAACTGCAACCACAGCTCAAACATCATTCCATGGTACAAGTGTGTCCATTTTCCAACATCCAAGCACTGAAAATGCTGGCGATGAACGTGAGCCACTCAAACTAGAGTCAGAAATAAAGGTTAAGAAAGTCCCAGAGCTTCCAGAAGCATACACCAATATTCGACCAGCATACATCACAAAAAAACCCAATCCTCCTCCAGTAGCAAGCCAATCTTTACCAGCACCCGCGTCAATCTGCTCACACTTGAAAGAAGAATATTCTTGGTTGGAGGAAGTCTTCCTCACTGAGAATGTGGCTGATGCAGTCAGCATCACATGGTCAGCCCACCATGCAACGCAGAAAAGGAGCTCTCCATTTGAAGTGAGCATTTCAGCGATGATGCCTCTGTGGCGAGATCAGGCTCACTCTGTTGCAACGATCAAGCATGCCATGGCGAAGGTCCATGATACAGTGGCTTTCCTGAACCCAGGGCAGACACCTGTCATTGCTGCTGACCAACCATTGTATGCTCTGGGAAAACAAATACAATGGCAGTGGCTCGAATATGGAGAGGACAAGTTTGTGATCATGTTCGGTGGACTTCATGTAGAAATGGCTGCACTGAGATCAATAGGAACATTACTACGGGACAGTGGCTGGACCAGTGCCATTGTGGAAGCAGAGGTGGCCTCATCTGGTACAGCAGAGTCTTACCTGTCTGCATCCAGTGTCACCAGGACAAGACAAGCACACCAGATCACTGCATGCAGCTTGTACAAACTGATGAAGAAGGCATACCATGATTACCGCTCTGAAGAGTCTAGCATATCAGATATAACCATTGAGGATTGGTGTAAACAGTTCTGGAGTCTGGTGCTGGACATGGAGCTCACCATATTCACCCTGATCCGCTCATTCAGAGAAGGAGACTTCAACTTGTACCGTGAAGCACTTTCAGAACTGGTGCCTTACTTCTTTGCGAATAACAATGTAAACTATGCGCGATGGATCCCAATTCACTTCCGAGATATGATGTCACTTGAGCAACAACATCCAGATGTGGCCAGGGAGTTTCACAAAGGGAACTTCGTCATCCACAAGTCAAGAAGAGAATACTCTGTTCTGGCGATCGACCAAGCACACGAGCAGAATAATGCAGTGATCAAAGGTGACGGAGGAGCAATTGGGTTGACAGAAGACCCGTCAGCACTTCGTAGGTGGATGGTCGCTGGACCCGAAGTTAGTCGTCTAGTAGCTGGATACGAGGCCATGTCTGGTATGAAAGATGCCACCCACAGCAGCAGACATCACGAGCAGACAGTGTGCCCAGAAATCTTTCTTTGAAAATGTGAAATCACTCTCTGCCGTGATGCAGGAGATGGGCAATCCATTCCAAGAAGAATCAGCCGACCTGCTGGTGCTAGACACAAAGAACATTGCAGACCCATCTCGAGCTGAAATGGTAGCATCACATCACCGGCGGGGCAAAGAGCAGTTCCAATCATTCATGGACGGGCTAGAGAATGAAGGAGAAAGTCTTTTCTATAATCCACTCAAGAAAAACCTTGTTTTTTTCTTCAAACAAGAGCAGGCTAAGGGAATTTCTAAGGAAAAAGTCCTGAAAGTCGACTGTCAGTTATTCTCGCGACTGTTCATCTCGTGCCAGAACAGACAGTGTGACTTGCAAGAATTCTTCAAGCACGAGAATCAGTCACACCCTGCATCTCTCAGTGACACCGGCAAGCTTCATACGTGTCAGAAGTCACAGCTGGTTGAAATTCTTGAAGCGCAAGTGAACATCTCAGACAGAGAACCAAAGGGAGATGCAATCATCATTGATGGATCAACACTCAATGCCTTACCTCCACGTAGTTCAAAGACTTTTGATGACTATGCGAAAGAAGAAATCATCCCAAAGGTAGAATCCTATGGTGCCAGGTATGAGCAGGTGGACGTAGTCTTTGATGTGTACAAGAAGTCACGTCTGAAATCCGAGACGAGGTCGAAAAGGGGGCAAGGAATCAGAAGAAGGGTGACAGGAACTATTAAGACACCAGGTAACTGGCAAATCTTCCTTCGTGACGCCAGCAACAAAACTGAGCTGTTTCACTTCCTTGCAGAAAAGATGTGTGAAGCAGAGACGACAAGCACAGTCATCGTCACAAAAGGAGAAGATGCCATTAGCAACACAAGGAAGTCTCTGGATGCTGTGTCCCCATGTTCTCATGAAGAAGCTGACAGTCGGATATTTGTACACGCCAGAGATGCAACGACTGATGGGAGCAAGTCTATTATCATTAAAGCTAATGACACAGACGTGCTAGTCATAGCAATATCTGTACTGCCATCCTTACAGGAACTTGGTCTTGAGAAAATGTGGATTGCCTTTGGCCAAGGAGCCAAGATGCGATGGATTCCAGTCCATGAGGTAGTTTCTGCAATAGGGCTTGAGAAAACTAGAGGGATCCCATACTTCCATGCGTTCACTGGCTGTGACATCGTGTCTGCCTTCCGTGGGAAAGCGAATAAATCTGCATGGCAGACTTGGAACGTATTTGATGATGTTTCTGAAACATTCACTAATCTCAGCCAGCATCCAACATTGATTCGTGATCTTGACCTGCAGAGGCTAGAGAGATTTGTTGTCCTCATGTACGACAGATCAAGCGCAGCTACTGGTGTGGACGAAGCAAGACTAGATCTTTTTGCCCGCAAGCAGAGGCCATACAACTCAATTCCACCAACACAGGCAGCCCTCAGAGAACATGCAAAGCGTGCAGCCTATCAGGCTGGGATCATCTGGGGCCAGGCAACCATCTCCAATCCAGACATGAGCAGTCTGACTGAATGGGGGTGGACACAGAAAGGAGAGACATGGCAGATATGTTGGACAGCACTACCCCCTATTGCAGCAAGCTGTCGGGAACTGACGAAGTGTTCCTGTAGTAAAGGTTGCAAAGGAAGATGCAAGTGCTTTCAGTCAGAGCTCCCCTGCACATCACTCTGCAGCTGCATATGTGAACAGTAGCAGCTGGAGGACCAGTGGCATGGTGGTGGGTGGGGTGATTAGGGCTTTACGTCCTGTATTTCTGCACCAGTTGGGCTAATTAGGACAGGCAGAGACCATGGCAATGAGACGAAGGATGAAACAGCCATCCAACTTAGGCTCGACCGGGAATCGAACCCGGGACCCAGCAGTTGGAAGCCCAGAGCACTACCTCTGAGCTAGGCCCCCCTCCCAGTGGCATGGTACCTATGAATAACTTTGAACACTTAGATCATGCAAATCGAACAACTACAAATACTTCTAAGCAAAATGTGAACTTCATTTTTCAAGATGGCTGCCAAATTAGCCGCCAATCGGGCAGATTTGATTAGTATCACTTGGAGAACAAGTGTGCCAAGTTTGTTGCTTGTATCATCATTTGCACGATTCCTATAAATAAATGATGTTATCTGCCCCACTATTTTCCTGTCTGATGCTCCTTAAAAACGTTGACATTCTCGCCTTAAAGAATCTCATGATCATGCCTTCCAGGTAATCCTGGATTCCCAGGCCTTTTCTTCGTAATGTTACGCGGAACATGCAAGTGACAAGTTCCTTGAAGTTAAGG
The DNA here is from genome assembly GCA_932294295.1 of Alitta virens. Taxonomy (NCBI): domain Eukaryota; kingdom Metazoa; phylum Annelida; class Polychaeta; order Phyllodocida; family Nereididae; genus Alitta; species Alitta virens. The sequence goes on from OW028575.1 coordinate 22,416,010, forward strand.
TGAAACAAGCACTCTGCCTTCATTGTTCCACCTGTTTCTGTTGAATAATTTATACAAATTAAAATTTGACATTATGTTACCAATATAATAAGTTGTGTTAAATTATTTTTAATGTTAGGTTATGTTATCTTGTCTATCTTATCTTGTCTTATCTGTTTATCTTATCTTATCTTATCTTATCTTATCTTATCTTATCACAGTCAGGAAGCGCGCATGGTTGCTGCCAGGCATAACCCGTCTACTATATCTGTATTGAGTAAAGCTTACCAGCATGGCGAATATTTTGAGAGTTTCACTGTCAACTCAATCACATTCACTACTAAAGTACGTAGGATTCAAAGTAAATTTCCGCCCATTTTTCGACCATATTTTCCCCAAAATAACACGAATCAGTCCAAAAATGGACAGAAATTTCAGCAACAACTTAGTCAAGCCCCAACTTTCTAGCTGATAAAAACACTTCTGGGAAACAGTTAATAGAAATTAGTTAGGGGAGACTCGAGTATACATTATATTGAGAATTTAACAGCCAAGGCACGTACGTGTGAATCTAGCCCAAGAGTTCTTTTTTATATTTGCCAATTCCTGAAAGTGAATTTTATAAGAAAATGTTTTTCTATGGAGGAGCCAGAACCTGGAATAATTTACCAAGTAATTTAAAAGAATGCCATACTTTAGATAGCTTCAAAATACCGCTGAAAAATTATATCAAGAATGCAGCCCATGAGTGAACGATACAGTTTTGGTGCTATAACTTGGACATTGTGTGTTTTATTGTTTGTGTATTTTATTTTTAGCGTATTTATTGCTAACGGTTTTTAATTGTTATGAATTGTTATCAATATCTATGGATTTAAAGGGCCCGGATGTAAAACAGCTTCAGCTGATGTGGCTACCCTTTTTTTCTTTAAATATATTTGCAAAAAAAATAAAAATTTAATGCATCACATGAGTGGTATCTAGTAGGATCTATAATATAAATGTCTATTTATTTTCCAAGTAATATTTTATCATAAAAAAGCTTAGAGCAGTTCAAAATTGACAGAAATGTTAGTATTAGAACTTCCTACTACTAATGTTACTAATGAACTAAACTTTTTAACCAAAAAACTGATTAACTTCCAAGTTCCTATCTTTCCAATGAGAATGTTATTGCTTTATTGTCTTCATAATGGCCATTTGTTACGGCCCGAGAGAAGCAGCAATGGAGCGGTGGCACTGTAGCACACTATGAAATATATTATATTTGTACAACTTTTACCATTGTTTACGTTGTGAACTCTGTATGCTACACAAATAGCAAATGTAGTGACACAAGAACTAGTAATATAGAGTAGGGCAGATCTACGCTACCGAAGATTATTCACATTTCAGACTAGGCTTCTTGGAAACACGAAGTAACACATAAAGGCTATTAAGGGACAAACAGACCGTCTGCAGATTGAGCCATTTAACCTTTCAGAGCCAAGTTCTTGATGTGTATTTACTTTCGAACAAGAAATGAGAAAACCAACTAAAGTATGCAAGAAATGTCACGTCATAGAATGTGAATTGACTGCAAACCAGATTGATAGAAATTGAAGACGTACTCCTAGCATGTTGTTAAAAGGATGTTTTGTTAGCTATTCATTGATTTAATTACGTTTGGTTATTCTAGCATTGCCTAATTGATAGCATAATGAGAAAGCTAACTTCATTATGTCTTCATTCAGCTTTTAAAATCTCATTAAAATGTACCAACACTATAAATGGATGAAATATCACCAGGTTAATTGCGCCATCGTTAAATCACTCAGAACTTGACTCTACTATTGGTTCAATGGTAAGACCGCCAGGTGGCGCACACGTTTATAACAAGGAGAACGCCACCTAATGATTAGTTTCAAGAGGGGGTTACATGGGAGGTCTCCTTTAAGAGGATATACTGCAATGTTGAATTTTCTAAATTTGTATTATATAAACCGTGTATAATTATATATATATACATATATCTACAAGGCTTTTTACTCCATGTCGGAATAAATAATGGTCAAAATCAAGCTTAATTGAATTGCTTTGAAGATGCATCATTCTATGAAAACTGTCTTAGTTATAATGCGATGATTAATGATGTTATTTTTAATTATCCAATACCTAGACCCCTAAGCAGTAGCATTTAGCCCTTATTTTATGATGAGCAGCAAAAGTCAAGTCAGATTTGAAAATTTAACCTAGCCACAAAAAGGGCTGAAATAAATGAATGTGATGAAAAGGACTGTAATTTGCAAATAGACAATGACAGATAACCCTACCCAGGTAATAATTCCATATATTGATGAACAGAAGTTTGCAGGAAATCAGATCAGGTACATTTTCACAGCCCTAGGTTATCATTTTTAAAACTCGTTCGTACGTCATTCATGGAACTGTAAAGCATTTACTAGTCAGCTTTTGGTTCAGAAGCAGCATAATTTGCAACAAACAGCAGTTAGTCATGAATTCATGACTTAGTGAAGTTAGCAGCAACATTTTGGCAGAGTCAGTCAGATTTTGAAATTCAACTGACACTTACAGGTCTACCAATACCTAACTAACGAAATTTAGGACAACAATCGACAATGAATACCAGAAAATATGATTTTTTTTTTATTTGCGACATACCTCGGAAAAAGTCTCATGTATACATGTAGAGATCCCTCTTATGACCCTTTATCAATTTTTGATGTCACTAAAAACATTTTTTGCTGCAATTTTATCATAATCATGATATGTTTACAGCCTTTTTAACCTTATTTTTTTTTCCGTCACACTCTCTGTTTCTAAAGATGTGCGTAATTTAAGCTTTTTTTTTGGATTTGAGCATTGTTGAACCCTGCTGAGCTGTGCTGAAAACATGAATGATCGCCAGCACATTCCATAAGCCATCTTTGAGGTACGCTTTGTGCAGTTTGAAACCATTCACTCAGGGCAGTTTATCAGTTAATCAGTTTAGCAACTGCAACTAGAAACCATCTTAAAGGCAGTTCCATCATAAACCAGTTACTGCGAGAGTGATGGATTTGCAGCTCTCTTCCCCCAGTGATTATGGCACAATTGCATTTGCAGTCTGCCATCAAACAACAAAATTGCATTTGGCCTTCTATGAGAAGCTGTCCAGTTTTGTTGTAGAACAACTGTTGTATAGTCTTGCTCACCAACAATACCCAGATAAAAGTATTAAATAAAAGCTTTCAATAAAAAAGACAATTAGATAAAGATAAGATGGACAGTATTAATTTCCACAAGAGGGCCTCTTACCGGCACTACAGCGCCACCTGGCAGATTCTTGTAATATAAGACCCCACCAACATCTCTAAACATAAATATCAATAATATGTATTGTTAAAACATTATTGCTACACTGTTTAATGTTTATATTATGCATTGTGACTTACCTGATCGCTAATGAAAATTTTTACGGCTCTCACAATACAAGGTAAAGTTGCAGACACGTGAACGTTGCCGAAAGTGACCAATTTAAAATGTGTAGAATGAATATATTCTCAATCAAATAATAAGGGGGTTAATTCCTTGTCTTCAATCTATTGTTGTTTTCCTACTCTAACCAATTCCAAGGATATCGTTGCAAGATGCCAAAAACAAAAATCTTGAATCACCTGAATTATATCATGGCTCGTCCCATTATTCAATTAATAGAGCTTGCTGGTTGACGCCTATATCCTAAAACCAAAGACTTCTTACCTGCTTTTAGTAAATCCTAAGTTGCTCAGCTCACGCATGAAAATATCAATTCATTGTTTTAAATTGATTAAGTAAGAACAATTTGAGTTAAAAACTTCGCTTCTTTAGACAGTAAAATAGAATTAAGCTGTACACAAAATCGTTCATTATTTATTTCTAAGAGCTTCTAAGTGACCGAGAAACCATTTCACATTCCATATTAAAACATTACATAAATACATAGGAGCCAGCCTATGAATACATTTTTTGTCTAACATTTATTTCGTATTCTCTGAATATTATGTAGATTAACATTTGAGTGTTACACCATACAATGATGGCATAATTCCTTTTAGCTCCATGACATCATTGACATGACATTCAATGTGTAATAAGCCTTGATCATGATATTACATGGACATGGGGTAGATTTTCTTAATCTTAGCAATATACTTAATTACAGCTTGTTTGTTTTTTTAAGTGACAAATTACGTTTATGCAAAGTACTTTTTAGGTTTATCCTTTTATGTTGTTAGAATCTGGTAACTGGTCGATGCAAAATAACGTCACAAGACAAGAAAAAATAAAAAGGAAAGGAAAAAAATGTAGCTATGAGTGACTTCCCACTAGTCTAAGTGGTAGGCCTATTGATTGGCCAATTACATTACTAACGTTATTTAGTCTATTTCAGTAGTACAGTGTTGGACTTCTATTTAAAAAAAAAACCTAGGATGAGGGGGGGGGGCAATTCTAACCCCAAAACCGGGAAGGGGGGGGGGGGGGTGCACTGCTTCAAAGAGTGTTCCGGTTTTGAACCCGCGACCTTATAAGTATCTATAACCCATAAATACATATAATTGTGTATGGCCCATTGATTCCATTTTATAACAGTCTAACAGTCATGTTTCAGTCATGTCCCCCTATGTGCGTGACACGTTTATTAC